>VZQC01012550.1:1560271-1581961 GCA_009823505.1 Rhizomys pruinosus
GCTGTGTACCTGGCCTGGCGCGTTATGGCGTCTCCCCTGCGACCCAGGTTCCCGCCCACAAGTCCAGCCGGGATCAGAGCAGACGGGAACGCGACCCTCAGCTCACCCGCGCACGGTCCCTCTGGGCCGGGGACCCCGTAGACGGGTTCAGAGCGAGACCCTCTCCCAGCTGACCCCCGCCAGACCCCGCCTAGAGCTGTAGAGCTGTGTACCTGGCCTGGCCACTTTTGCCACTCTTCAAAGACATGAGACACAGATTTTTTAACCTTCCAAGATGGAATGATGACTCATGTCTCTCCAAGAATCCTCCAAACCTTCAATGCCAAATGACTACTGAGATACCCAGTTTGTGGACTAAACATCTAAGGGGAATTCAGCCTCATCAGATTATAGATTGTCATTGTTGGATTACCCAGGCTGTATCATGGAGGCCAGTACAGGGCGATCAAGACAGGACTCTTGCTTACTGGACTTCATTTGGGGGACCATGAGAGGGAAAGACCCCAGTGTAGAGCACAAGAGCAGGACTGATGGTTGTTTGAGATTGCCAAGGAGGCACCTTCGAGGACTTCCTTAAGGAAAACATGACATCTTTTAAGAAAAATTCTTTCAATTCAGGTGATGTGTGTATGTATGCAAGTATATATTATACATGCAATACAAGTTAGAACAACAACAACAAAAGAACTGGAGAAAAGAATAAAAACCTCTGGAAAGACTCAGAAAAAGATGCAAGACATATATGGCAGAGTGCAGATACTCAGGTGGGGTGGGGGACATGGAAAGGGAAGTGACTCTAAATTCGATTGAGAAAGGATGCATGATTTATGGAAAAAGTTTAATACAAATAATAAATAAATAAATAACAACTGTGCATCTATGCATGTGTCAAAGGTTAACTGATGTTATTCTTACACAAGGCCTTTAATAAAAATGTATATTTCAATTTTGTCTTAAACTAGAATAACACTTTTATTAGAAGACAAAACTCAGTGGAATCATTTGCAACTGAAAACTTTTTCAAATAATTTCTGCAATTCTCAGTTATGACCAGATCTTGAGGTTTCTACTTATGAACATAAGTCAGTCAAATAAAGATTATCAATCTATCCATGCTTAAAGCCACACAAAATAATTAATTCTAAGCTGGAAAGATCACATTCTAGTATATCTACATATCCTTATTTATAAAATGATTTACTTACAAAGGGCTCAGCCTGATTTAATGGCTCAATATTTTTGTATTCCACATGTTTTTATAGACTGTGTTAGGAGAAATAATCTCTTCCAACACGTCAATTATAATTAACAAAAGAAAATGCATTTAAGAACCATTTGACCTAGTAAAAATATCTCTTCTCTTCAGTTTTTCAAAGTAAACTTATCTGGAATTATTAAAATAACATTTAATGGTGTCAAAATTAAAAATTAATTCAAAGTAGGTAATAAGTAAAATTATATGTGATTGGCAAAGTTGTTCCCTAATACATTTGAAAAGATTTAGTATTCAGATTTTAAAAATTATTCATACTGTATTAAATATAAAATATATGGATATTTCTTTAAAAATTCAATGCTATGCTTCCTGTCAGAATGAGTTTACCATTATTTCTGTAAGAATATCAAGTTTGATTTATATCATTTTGACTTAAACTACCTTTTATTCATCTGTAACCCTCCTTATGTGTCAAGTGTATTCTTGCTTCACAATTTTTCACTTTTCTTGGTGAAAGCCACCTCAAAAATATTTCAAGGATATTAGCCTGGAAAGAATCACATCATCCGAAGAAAACAAAAAAAGATACTTTGAAATGACCTGAAAAGATTGCAGTGGTTATTTGAGTACAGTGAGGTACAAGTAATAAAACTGTAGAAAGAAAATAATCACAATTGATGAGCTATGTAGATAGTAATCTATTACTGGGAAAAGAAATAAGTTCAACAAAGATCTCTAAGAAATAATGGGAAATAGAAGGTATAAGACCTTACAGAGAGAAAGTCATTTTAATGAGTATATTTGGGTAATTAGGCATTTTGATACTGAAAAAGCAATCAGAAGCAAGGAAATGCTGACAGCTTGAGGGTTATGTGGCCTGCAATAGGTCACTTTCTTGATTATTAAACAGTCAAAATAACCACCCTAGTTCAATGACTCAAGGTTTCACATCTGAAATGATTCATAGAAAGAATTAAATTTTTGTAGTCATCCAAAAGCTTGAGAACAGTTTCAAAACTAGAAAGTTCCCCAAATAAACAGAACAGATGATAAAATGGCCTAATGAAAATACTGTAATATGTTTTGCAAGTTAGAAAACTGTATACTATAGTTATCAGCCTTTTTTAATGATCACAGCATACACCAGGAGCACTGAAGCAGACAGAATTCCTGTTATAAATGAAAAATTTACACTCAGAAGTTTTCCGGAATATTTTTTGTTTTCTCACTGGTTAAGCATCTACCAGACATCTCTAGATGTCTATATGTCTTCTTCCTCGTTCATTTTTTTTAATTTTTGGGAAGGGGAGGCAAAATAGTATTGTATTGATATAATTATGATCATGATACAATGTGAGAACTCTTGTAATTTTCTTCCAGCAGGAAAAAAATAAAAATAATGGTATTATTCGTCTTCCAATATGTGGCCTTATGGTCATCTCTAATCAGAGTTATATGTAATCTCCAAGCTGCTTTTACCTACACAGAAAATTCCATTCTCAATGAATTCTGATGTAGAAGATTTTTCCTCTTTTCCTTCACTTAACATTCTGCTGGGTGTCAAAATGGCTAAAAAGTTATTATCCTCCCTTCAGCTTCTAAACTAATTCAGATAGATAGATAGATAGATAGATAGATAGATAGATAGATAGATAGATAGATAGATAGATAGATAATGTGGTATTCAAAGTGAGTATATATTGTCACTAACAGGTATGCTACAGAGAACAGTTCAGGCTGAGCATTATAAACTTCAATGTTCTGTGGTCTTGGACAGGCTGATTTGAAGACAGGTAGAACTAAAGTAATACTTCTGGTCCTTGGTATAAAAAAAAAGAGAAGAGTTTGTCTAATGGAGGCCCATCTTCCTCTAGAATGGCATCATATCAATACATTTTCAGTCTCCAAACAATGAATCTAAAGTTAAAGAAGTTTAAAGTGTTTAACATTTCTTCCCACTCTGTCGGTTTTCTCTTCAACTCCTTGATTGTTTCTTTTGCTGTACAGAAGCTTTTGAGTTTTATGAGGTCCCACTTGTCAACTGTTGACCTTACTTCATGTGTGGCTGCTGTATGGTTTAGAAAGTCTCCTCCTACACCTATGTCTTGTAGGTTGTTGCCAGCTTTTTCTTTTATCACCTTCAGGGTTTCAGGCTTCATGTTGAGATCTTTGATCCACTTGGAGTTTATTTTCATACAGGGTGAGAGGTACGGGTTTAATTTTGTTCTTCTACAGATGGTGATCCAATTTTGCCAGCACCATTTGCTGAAGATGCTATCCTTCCTCCACTGAGGGTTTTTTGCGCCTTTGTCAAATATGAGGTGGCTGAAATTGTATGAGCTCAAATTTGGATCTTCAATTTTGTTCCATTGGTCAACTGGTCTGCTTTTGTGCCAGTACCGGGCTGTCTTTATGACTATGGCCCTGTAATATAGTTTTAAGTCTGATAGGGCAACCCCCCACCCCCGGTATTGCATTTTTCACTCAGAGTTGCTTTAGCTATTTGGGATCTTTTGTTTTTCCATATGAATTTAACGATTTTTTTTTGTCAAGACTGTGAAGAAGCTCATAGGGATTTTTATTGAGATTGCATTGAATCTGTATATCAGTTTGGGTAAAATGGACATTTTTACTATATTAATTTTCCCAATCCATGAGCATGGAAGGTCCTTTCATCTTTTGATGTCATTTTCAATCTCCTTCTTCAGGGGTTTACAATTTTTGTGGTAGAGATCTTTGGTATTTTTGGTTAGGTTTGTTCCCAGGTATCATTATTTTTGAGGCTATTGTGAGTGGGAAGGTCTCCTTGTATTCCTTCTCCACATGTTTTTTGTTGGTGTAAAGAAAGGCTACTGATTTTTCTAGGTTGATTTTGTAGCCTGGGACTTTACTAAAACTCTTAATTGTTTCTATAACTTTTCTGGTGGAGTTCTTAGCATTCATTAGATAAACTATCATATCATCTGCATAAAGGGATAGGTTAACTTCTTCTTTTCCTATTAATACTCCTTTAATTTCCTTCTCTTGTCTTATTGCCCTAGCAAGTGTTTTGAGCACTATGTTGAAGAGGAGTGGCGATAAGGGGCAGCCTTGCTGGGTTCCCGCCTTTAAGGGAAATGGTTCCAATTTTTCTCCATTTAGGATGATATTGGCAGTGGATTTGCTATATATGTTTTTGATCATGTTGAGGAATGTTCCTTTCAGTCCTATTCCCTCTAGGACTTTAAACATGAAGGGATGCTGGATCTTGTCAAAGGCTTTTTCTGCATCAATTGAGATGATAGTGTGGTTTTTGTCTTTCAGTCCATTTATGTGTTGTAAGAAATCTTTACCAGTGACACATCTGACAGAGCATTAATGTCAAGAATATATAAACTACTCAAAAAACAAAGAAGTAAGAAGACAAATGACCTACTCAAAAGATGGAGTAAAGAACTGAACAGAGTTTTCACCAGTGAGGAATTAAAGATGGCTGAGAAACATCTTAAAAAGTGTTCATCATAATTAATAATTAAGGAAATGCAAATTAAAACCACTCTTGGACATCATCTCACTCCAGTACAGCTAGCTAAGATCAAGAAAACAAGACAACAGATGCTGGAGGGGTTGTGGAGAAAGGAGAACATTCATCCACTGCTGGTGGGAATGTAAACTTGTACACAGTGACTATGTCATTGATTGTCTTTCCAAACTAGTGTCTGCAGTTAACAATACTTAGAGCAACTGTGGTTACTTGCACAAAACCTACGCAAAATCTAGATAGTCAAAATTCCAGCATGAATTGGGAAGAGATCTCTGAGCTTCCACTGTTGATAGAAGAATTATTTGCATTTGACTGCTGCTGAGGGAGGGTCACTCTCATGTGGGGATATGGCAGCTGGTAGGTTGTCCACTCTTCAGATGATGGCTCAATATCAATTTGCATCTGGATAACTCTAATTGGATCCAGGTGGGTATTACTATCAACAATAAAAAGGACATGGATTTGGGTGATAGATGAGGTGGGTACTGGTAAATGGATATGAACAAATTACATTGTACAAACGCATGAAATTATTAGAGAAAACTTTAGAATGTTGTTTTAAGACCATTTCCCATGGGTTGTATCTTATAGCAAGTATTCTTATCATGTACTGAATAGCAATAAAAAAGTTCAGAGACTTGCAGAGTTGATGACTGACTTTGGCATAGACTGTGATGATGGTTTCATAGATATATACTTATTCCAAATTCATCAACGTGTGTCTCTTAAATAATATTCACAACTTTGAATGTCAGTCATGTTTCAATAACATAATTTTTAAATATTTATATTTCTACTATAAATAAAATTGAGATCACAGAGAATTTTCAACTCAATAAGAGGAAAGATGCTTAAATCAATTGATGAATTAATAATCTAGTAATGTTAACATCTCTAACTACAAGTGGAATGAAAATAAAGAAACATATAAATTTATCACTTGAATGCAACGTTCCTAGAAACATAGGGTGAGGGAGAACTCACATGGCTGAAAGACTAGAAAGTGCATCTAGTAAGCATAATGAATCAAAGAAAGCTGGCCAGACAGCACAGCATGGCCAGTGCGCTCCTTTTCCCCATATGGACTGAAAGAGCAAGCAAAGTAACATGATAAAGAATCATGGTGATATGTAAGAAGCTGTTGAGTGCAGGACAACCTATTCCTGTTGAGTGCAGAACAACCTATTCCTTGGCTCCAGTATATTTACATTTTTCCAATGCGATAATAGGACCCTGAGCTTTAATTTAGAACGTCATCTAAAGACTGCATGTATTAATCTTGAAGTGAGTAGTGAAGTGTGATAGTTTTGACCAATGTGCCAAAAAATAAAGTTTTGTGTGTGTGATTGTAGTTAGATGTTCATTAAGGAAAGACACACATATCTTCCTTATTCCACATTTCTGCTGCTTGTTAAAACAAGTTTCTTATGTTGGAATTCTCTTCAACTACTAAGTGAAGTTTGAATATCAGCAAAAGAAAAGAAAAAGAAAAAGTCTCAAGTTTAAGGTATTGTATCCTTAGTATCTTGGTACCCTAATATAATCCTCTACTACCTCGGATTTAATGTTAAACACTTTATTTTTTTTCACTGATGTTTTATGTATTTCATACATAACTTTCATTTCTGTTCAGGCATATTCCCCTTTCCCTTCCCCCCACCCCACCCCATCCTATCCCAGATTATGCATTCTTCCATAACTGTACTGCATCTTTCTCTCAGTCTTTTTTTATGCTTAGGAAGTCACATTTTCCTTCATTAATTTCATATTATTCTAAACTATGGATACATACTCTCCACACATATACAGTAATTACAGAGTCTGAAAATAATTGGTGGGTGGATTCTAGAGCCCATTGAGAGATTCGCATTATAACAACATAGTTGTTTTCAGATAAATAGAAATATAACAATAATCTTATTCAGCTTGCTTTTCATCTGGGGGATTTAGTGTTAGCATCC
The DNA here is from genome assembly GCA_009823505.1 of Rhizomys pruinosus. Lineage (NCBI taxonomy): Eukaryota > Metazoa > Chordata > Mammalia > Rodentia > Spalacidae > Rhizomys > Rhizomys pruinosus. Next base: position 1,566,972 of record VZQC01012550.1, read on the forward strand.
ACAAATGAGGGAAACCATTCTCCATTTGTCTTTCTGGGACTGTATTACTTCACTCAGCATAATGGCTTCGAGCTCCATCCATTTACCTGCAAAGTTCATAATGCCATCCTTCTTTACTGCTGAGTAGTACTCCATTGTGTAGATATACACACTTTTGTCATCCACTTGTCTGTTGAGGGGCATATGGGTTGGTTCCAGCTCTTCATTATTGTGAAGAGAGCTGCAATAAACATGGATTTGCATATATCTTTGCGGTAGGATGAGTCTTTGGGGTATATACCCAGGAGTGGTATGACTGGGTCAGGTGGTAAGCTCATTCTGAGTCTTTTAATGGTTCTCCACACTGCTTTCCATAGTGGTTGTGCAAGTTTACATTCCCACCAGCAGTGGATGAATGTTCCCCTTTCCCCACAACCCCTCCAGCATCTATTGTCTTGTTTTCTTGATCTTAGCTAGCCATACTGGAGTGAGATGATATCTGAGAGTGGTTTTAATTTAATTTGCATTTCCTTAATTATTAATGATGATGAACACTTTTTAAGATGTTTCTGAAAGGCAGAGGAACACTCAGTTATTTAATGCTGCTTCTTCCTATAGCACCCACATGGTGGCTGAAAACCATCTTTAACTCCAGTTCCAGGAGAATCCGATGCCCTCTTCTGACCTCCTTAGCATTGCACGACACGGGTGCACAAACCTACATGCAGACAGTACATTCATACACACACACACACACACACACACACACACAATACCTCCTTCCCTTAGGTCCTCACAATCACCTTTCCACTCTCCACTTCTGTGTTGGCTAGGCCTTTAGAATCATCATAAATATGCTGCAATGTACTGCTCGTCCTTTTAACATCTATTTAGTTCACCTAGTATCATATTTTCCACTCATATTAATATTAAGGACAAAATGTCCTTCTTTTTTGAACCTGGTATTCAATTGTATGTCTATAAACACATTTTCTGTGTTCATCTTTCAAGTTATTTGGGAATAGAACGTCTCTTCTAGTTCTTCACTTCAGTTTTAATATCTACTCAGGATTACTGGATCATTTTGAAACATTATTTTTCAATGTTTTGAAGTAACTCTATACCATTTTCCATAATGAGTGCACCAACTGACAATGACATAAACAGTGTATAGAAATAAGTCTTCCCTTTTCTGCTTATCTTCAATACATTTGTTATCTCTTGATTTTTATTGTAATCATGGCCTTCCTAGCAACAAAATTAAAAGAAATATCAATGTGGTTTTGGTTTGTCTTTCTGTGGTGAGTAATGAGATTGTAATCTTTTTCATAGAACTGTTAAGCATACATATGTCATGGATAAATGCTGAGGTACTTTTGCCTTTTTCTTCTTTCTTGTAGCTTGGGCTGGAATGGAACACACTACGTAACCTAAGATAGCCTTAAACTCATGATCATCATACATCTTCTTCAGACAGGTATGCCCTAAAATGTAGGGGGTTTGTCCACTTAAAAATAATATTCTTGGTTTAAGACTCACTTTTAGAATTTCCTTGCATATTTTGGCACTTTCTTTTTTACCGGATTTATAGATTGCAAACATGTTTTCTACCCTATAGATTGCCTTTTCTGGTTGTTACTTCTTTTGTTATTCAGAACTTTTAAAGTTTTTATAAACCCACTTTTATTGCCAAAGCCATTATCAAAAGGCATTTGCTACATTTTCTGATGTTTTACATCTTCAGTTTGTTGTCTTAAATCTGTTTGAAGATTTATTTAATATGATATAAGGCAAAGCTCCAATTTTATTATTTTATAAATGGATATTAAGTTTTTCTATTGTCAAAGAGTCTACCCATCCCCTGTTTTGTATTATTGGATCCACTGTTGAAGGTCAATTATCTTATGCAGATGAGTTCATTTCTGAGATCACTGAGATTTTTGCATTCTTCTGTTGGTTAGTATGTCAATTTTTTTACAACATCAGATCATCTGTGTTCCAAGACTTCGAAATATATTTTAAAATAAAGTGGAAATTTCTGCTTTTATTTTTATCCAAAATTGCTTTAACAATTTGAGATGTTTGTGTTCCAATGTTTTGTTTTGTTTTCATTCCTGTAAAAATGTTTTTGAGACTTTGCATTGAATCTAAAGATTATTTTTGTGTTATCAATATTTTAACAATATTTTCCAATCCATGGAAACAGAATGCTTTGCATTTATGTACTTTAATTTGTTTCTTCAGTGTTTTATATTCTTCAGTATGTAACTGTTTCATAACCTAGGTAAATTTATTGCTAAGTTATTTATTCTTTTTGGTACTTTTGTAAAAGAGACATTTTCTTAATTTCTTTTCAAAAACTTTGGCATAAAGTGTATAGCAATATGCTAAATTTTTATAATGATTCATGTATTTTTTAATCTTAAATCTGTATAACTGTATAAATATGAGAATTTAGGTGAAACAAAGGAAAAAATAAGGAAAAGGTACATTGCTGGATATTTCTTTTTTTTTTTTTTTAATTAATTTTTATTGATGCTTTGTGCATTTCATACATTTTTTCCAATTCAGTTCAGGCTTATTTCCCTTTCCCTCCCCCCCCACCCCATCCCAGATCATGCATTCCGCCATAACTGTCCTGCATCTTTCTCTCAGTTTTTTTTTTCATTTTTAGCTATAAGTGATAATCCATGAGTACAAGCATCCTTCATGCAAAACCTATCTGCAGGCTGTTGTGCCCAAACACCTACAGCCCCACCATCCAGTGGGGGGTGACAGGTTGTTTGTTCAATCAAGTTGATCAAATGAGTGTCCAGACTACATTGCTGTAGTTTCACCATTCACCCCAATCGCAGCCCTTACATTCTACCACGCCCCCTCTTCCGCAGGTTGTTCCCTAGGCTTAGAAAAGGGGCACAGGTGGATGAGAGGTAAAACAGTCCACTCTCTCTGGAGCTGTTGACTTGGACTCTGGTCAATTCTGGCTGTTTCCTTTCATGGGCTGACAGTCCGTCCAGGAATAACCTTTCGATCCTACTAATGAAGAACAAGCAATTACATATATAGGTATTTAAGCAGCACCAATAGTTATGGTAGGTTACTTTAGCATAGACACATGTTTGGATATGTTAATCCATGAATTACAATTTTCCCCCCTGTTAAATATGACAGGGTCTTACTGTGGCTTATAACATCTAACCTGTAGAGGATGTAAGCTTGTGGCATCAGCCATGGGTTATTTCTCCAAGGGGAGAGCCAATAGCCAAATAGATTTGGGATATACAGGCACATGGCTGCCTCTGCTGCACAGTATTTCCAGGCAGGTGAGGTGTAGCTGGTGCTGACGGTGGAGTCTTGCTTGACTCAGGGAGACCCATATTTGCTTTATTGGTTTAGTGGCCTTTGGTAACACTCTCTGGCATTCCAGAGGCCATCTGTACACTTGCATGTGTGGTCTCAATACATCCCTCCCATGTTAACGTCAGGTCTTCGGCAGCAGGGTCTTATTGCCTCTCCTACTGTAGGTATCCCAACTTAGAGGCAAGGAGCCTTTACCTTTTGTGGGGCCTTGGATCCCCTGGCCAACATCCACCTGGTAGAACAATCCATTGCTGATGTCAGAGCTCCTGTATTAATATATTTTGCCTGAGTGCATAGCCCTAGGACTTTAGTATTATATTTGGTTCTGAACAGAGAGTAATCCCTTCCACAGTTCCCATGTCTAGTAGTCAATTAAAGAAAGCAGTTTTACCGGTTTTATAAGAGATTACCTCTACAATAGTTGTCTACTTAACATTATGAAATGGAAATATCTTAGAGTCAAGTAGGAGCAGGGGTTCTGCCATGAGAATGAATGAAAGAATTATGTTTAATTTAAAGTATCTAAATATTATGTATCAGTTCAAAAATTATACAAAATATTGCTGACCTCAAAAACTTAGAGAGCTTATTTATTAATTGTTTTTATAGATGCTTCCAATCAATTGATGCATAAACATTTTAAAATTTTCCCTTGTTAGCCATTTTTACATTAACATAAATTCCAAAATTATGTTTTCTTAAAAAGAGCAAAGTTAATGCTATGAAAAAGGGGTGCATCTTGAATCATAACCACCAAAGAAGACTCTAGATTAAATAGTCTGATTAAAGAACTGTAAGTCGCCAGATTGTGGCCTGTTTCATCACATAAAATATGCCACAATAATAAAAGCACATACATCTAAATAAATAATATATTATTATATTCATAAATATTTATAAATCTATAAATATCATTTATTCAGATGTATGTGCTTTCATTATTAATTCTGTATGTCATGATTCAATTGAAATTTTTTTCATCATAAAGCTCAGGATTTTGTGAAATAAGAATTTCCCTGCTTTTGGTGGTACATGCGTAACAAAAGGCTTTAGGAAGATCAGAGATTTGGACACACTATATAAGTGAATTATTCATCACATTGAAGGCTAACTCTGTAAAATATTTAGAGAATATTTCATAGTAATTCTTTTGGAAAGTAATATCAGACAAATGAATTATTTTCAAATTATTTTACTTCTTTGTTCTAAACAAAGTTTTCTTTTTTCCTTCTTATTTATGCAATTCACCATTTTATGTGTAGGTACCTGCAATGTGAACTAACATAAAGGCCATCCTTCATACCTAGGGTCTATTTTCTACACAGAAATGATGTAGCCTATGAAAATATAGTTTATAAATACTCTTAATAAGCTATACGAAGTTTTAAATCCATGTGTTTTTAAAGATATGTCATATCATAATGCATACAAATATAATTTTATTCTTGTTTAAAGTATTAACTACCATGCCAAAAACAGGAGTTCAGAGTGAAATACTATGTATGCATACTACTAATTCTTAGGCAAGACAGGACCACTTTGTGTCTAAAAGTCAGCTAGCTTTTTGAGAATTTGTGATAGAAAGTAAGATAGTCATGGTGGTTGTGAGGCTGTTATAAGATACATAATATAGCCACTTGGCATTTTATCAGAATTTCAAGAATAACATATACTCAGAAACAAGACTTACATTAAACTTACCCAGTTTTCTAAATACATAAATACAATGAGATATCTTAAAAGATTAGTTGTCAGGAAGATATCTAGAAGGACTGGAAACACCAGTGAAATCATTTGCAATTCATCCAGTTTTAGACAATGGCAAAAAATAGGTTTCTTTGACAGAATTAGAAAGTCCTGTATCCAAAGTTTAATCATTTAGGCAAATAACAACACTGTAGAATTAAGCAGTTTTTGTTTGCTTGTTTTTGTTTTATTATTAAACTATTTCCATACATCATACATCATTTCTCAATCGAATTTAGAGTTACTTCCCTTTCCATGCCCCCTACCCCACCTGAGTACCTGCACTCTGCCAGACCTGTCTTGCATCTTTTTCAGAGACTTTCCGGAGTTGTTTGTTTGTTTGTTTGTTTGTTGGTTGGTTTCCCAAAGCAGATGCTTATTGTTTGGGGGAGAACTTCACTATCTCAGTCTTTTTTTCCCCTTTTCTTTTGTTGTTCTGCCCAACTTGTATTGCTTCAATATATATGAGTTGGAGGATTTTCTTTTTCTTTCTTTCTTTCTTTCTTTCTTTCTTTCTTTCTTTCTTTCTTTCTTTCTCTTTCTATCTTTCTTTCTCTCTCTCTCTCTCTCTCTCTCTCTCTCTCTCTCTCTCTTTCTTTCTTTCTTTCTTTTTTTTGCTAAAGTATCTGGTAGGTTATGGCGCACTCCCCCCCCAGAATAAAAGACCACAAGGTTTAGGCTCTCCCGAACAAAGTTTAATTCAGGGTAGCCTGGCTAGGCTCAGGGGAAAGATAGAGCCAGCGCTGAATGGCATCTGGCTTGGAAATTTAAGGGAGAGGGTGGGAATGGGATTCAGTGAGAGTGGGGTAGGTAGCACACTTTGCAGAAATCTCTGGCTTTCAAAAAGGCAGAAGATTCCTGAGTAATTGGTGATGGCCCATTTTTCCATAACCAAAGGCTTGCCTATAGAGCAGATTTCTGGGCATCACAGGTGTCTTTGCATTTCAATGGGCTTCTGGAACTCACACTCTGATGGTATCATGTTTTCCCCAAGGAAGTGCTGGAAGGTTCCTCCTTGACAAGACATAACAACCATCAATCCTGCCCCCCCTCCACACTGGGGTCCCTCCCTGCCCTGGTCACCCAAATGAGATCCAGCAAGCATGCTTTCTGTCTTGAGCTCCCTGTGCTGGCCTCCATGACACAGCCTGAGTAGTCCAACAACACTCTGAAGAGGCTGAAATCCCAGTAGCTACTCAGTCCACAAGCTGGATATCTCAGCAGTCCCATCTGGCATTGAAGGTTTGGAGGATTCTTGAAGAGACATGAGTCTTCATTCCATATTGGAGGGCTAAAAAGCTGTGTCTCATGTTTTCAAAGAATGGCAAAAGCAGTGGCAACCACAGAGTAAATACACTTGCCAGTAAGAATTGAAGATAAGCCAAACAACAGTTCTCTGTCTCTCTCTGTCTCTCTGTCTCTCTGTCTCTCTGTCTCTCTGTCTCTCTCTCTCTCTCTCTCTCTCTCTCTCTCTCTTTCTGTCTACTAAGATCTCAAGTTTTATATCTGAAGTACAATTTCTCAGACCTTACTGATTATTTATTTCTGGTTATACTTTCCTTTTGGATGCTTAAGGCCACACAGCCCAGATTAACTAAGGTTTTTGTTTTCTCAAGGTCAGTTGAGGATCTGGTCTTCAGGGGGTCACTCATTTTTATTTTTTTGGGGAGGGAGCCCCTGCCTCCTTTTGACTTTTCATTTACCAGTTCCATCTACTCAAGGACAAAATCAGATCTTGCTAGACCAGGCTTCCCTTTTTGAGGCATGAGCAGACTTTCCTCTTTATAGACTGGACACTGGCTGAAGTCCCATTACTGGATCTCCAAGACCTCCCTACACAGGAAGACTGGTGACTCACATTTGCAGGGCATTTCAAGAGATGTCTCCATGCATAGTCCCCTGAGACTTAGTTGATCTCTGAGGGCAAGGAACAACGTTATCCCTTAGGTCCCTTGGCCAAATTGGTATGGGTATTAAGTGTGGTCATTAAGCACCCAAAATGGCTAAATTACACCAGCCTGATTCATTGCACCTGTATTAAAATTGGATCTTCTGAAATCCAACTGTGTGCTATTTCCATGTCATAGTTCTTGATTTGCCTTTTTCCATTTTAACTTTGTTACTCTAAAATATGTATACCTGCCCACCATCATATAACAAAAATCCATAGTCTGAAAATAAGGTAGGTTAGTTCTAAGACCCTAGGACCTGTCTGGGGATTCATCATATAAAAGCACAGCTGTTTTAAGATCATGAAGAATATAACATTAATGTTGCTTAGTTTGCCTTACTACTAGGTACTTGGTGCTAGTATCCATAGATGAGGGACACCATTTCTCTTTTATTTTTCTGACTGTGTTACTTCACTTAACATAATATCTTCTAGTTCCATCCATTTACCTGCAAATTTCATGATATCATCTTCTTTCTTTACCACTGCATAGTACTCTATTGTGTTGCTGTACCACATTGCCTCTATCCACTTGTCAGTTGAGGGCCACTTGGGTTGGTTCTAGCTCTTTGCTATTGTGAATAGGGCTGCAAACAACATGGCTGTACATGTATCTCTGCAGTAGGTTGATTCTTGTGGGTATATACCCTGAATTGGTATGGTTGGGTCAGGTGGAAGGCTCATTTTGAGTCTTAAGTGTTCTCCACACTGCTTTCCATAATGGTTGTACAAATTTGCATTCCCACCAGCAGTGGATGAGTGTTCTCCTTTCCCCACAACCTCTCCAGCATTTGGTATCATTTTTTTTCTTGATCCCAACCAGCTTTATCAGAGTGAGTGGTGTTGATTTGCATTTCCTTAATTATTAGTGATGTCGAACACTTTTTAAGATGTTTCTCTGCCATCTCTATTTCTTGTGAAGTCTCTGTTCAACTCTTTACTCCATCTTTTGAGTGAGTCATTTTTCTTCTTTAGTTTTTGAGTAGTTTACATATTCTGGAAGTTAATGCTCTCTCAGATGTATCAGTAGTGAAAGTTTCCTCCCACTCTGTGGGCTTTCTCTTCACTTCCTTGATTGTTTCTTTTTTAAGCAAAATTTACTGTTAAAACAGACTCAAGGCTGACATGTCTTCAAGTGAAACTGTTATACATACAGTTTAGATTACTAACAAAACTATCTCAGTAAGAAAAGTAGATAACTGCAATTGGGAAATAAGTGAACTACATCATTATGAATTTTTAAACTAGATTTAGGTGTGAGCTAACAATTTTCACAGATCCACATGAGAGAGTCCCTGTGCACTTCACTCTGGTGTGTTATCATAGTACCAGATAAGGCATTAAACATTAATAAAGTCATAGCCAGAGGTGATAAATTAAAAATCTGATAAATAGCAGATGATGATAAATAATCATAATATGCTTTTGTATTAAACAAGGGTGGCCAGTACTAAAGCCAATGAGAAGAAGAGAAATGAAGAAAAATTTAAGTTTTAACAAAAATGTAAAAGGGAAATATGCAGAACAATTAGTTTCAGTTTAAATTTAAAATGTATTTATTTTTGTCTTAGGGGCATGAGTGTTTTGCCTACCTGGATGTAAGTGCACTCATATGTGCAATGCCTGCAGCAGAGAGAAGAGGGAGCAAAACCCTGGACCCAGAATTACAGTGACATGTGGGTTCTAGGATGTGAACCCTGGTCTTTTTTTTTTTTTTTTTTTTGAAACTGTCTCCCTATAGCCTCAGCTGGTCAAAAATCACTATGCAGAGCAGGCTGGCCTCAATCTACCAGAAGTCTCCTGCCTCTGCCTCCTGAAGGCTGGAATTAAAGCTGTGCACCACCAGACCCAGCTCAGAACAACTACTTTTAAAAAATAGATTTTCAAAGTAATAAGGAATTTTCCATGTTTGACTCTCTAGAAAGCATAATGAGGATGAGGATTGGCCAAACAAGCCATATACTTTGGTGACCCATGTCCTCGTTACCACATTCAAAAATCTACAGACAATAAATGTGGATGAGACTTATCTGCTGAGAGTCAAATAAAGCTATAAAACTGCAAAAAATAGATTTGAAAGTAACATTATAAAACTTGACATATTTAAGCTAAGAATAAATAATTAAGGATAACTCGGGGTTAAGAGCACCCATGTAGTGGCTAACAACTGTCCAAAACTCCAGTTCCAGGGGATCCAATGCCTTCTTGTGTCCTCCATAGCATTGTGCAACATGGATGCAGGCGTAACACTCATACACATAACATAAAGCTTAAAAAACAATTTAAAATATAAAAGAATAAATCATTAAAACTGGAATAGTAAAAAAAATGAAATGATGATAGATTTGTGGTTATTAGAGACTTAACAAAGCATTCTATTTCTGATTTAGGAAATGGATGCATGCAAAGGAGATACTGTGACATGACTAGATGTTTAGGAGAGTTGCCCATCATTTAAGTTCTCTTTTCAAAAGTACTGATTAATATTTTGTACAGAGACAGATATGAGTACAAAATGGTATTTTTATAAGCAATATTTAGCATAGAACTACTCAAAAAGTATAGGTTTTATTTTAATTTTCATTACAACTTAGACACCTAAATATCTTCTACTCTATTGAATACTTATCATTAATATCTAGCTCTGAACATCTTTCTCTGTATTCAGACTTTCTGTGCAGAGGAAATTTCAGCTTTATGGTCATTAGTGATCATTATCCTTAAATGAAAATGTACTGGAAATAACTTTTATATCATTCTTAGTGGGTAATTTAAAGAATAAAATGAGAATATTAATGTTGAAAAAGCACACTGTAATAGCCACAAAGCCTGCTGAAGAAAATACGAAGCTAAAAAAGATACCAAAGAGGTGTCCCTGTTGGATAATTTAATATAAAATCTCTACTCTAACATTACCTTTATCAGAAGTGAGGAGTGACTCATTTCTGCCCTCCACTGTCAAGAGAATGATGCTAAATGATACTCTACCTTAACAGGAGCTGCCCTTAGTTCCAAGTAGCTTAAATTATAGTTTGGATAAAAAAGGAAAAAAAACCCATATAGACTGGCACTCACTGTGTAGATCAGATTGGCTTCCATCTCAGGGATCTGTCTGCCTCTCTGTCTCCTGAGGGCTGCGGTTAAAGGCATATGCCACCCCACCCACAAATGAAAACTCATTCTTAGACTCACAACATTTTTATAAGACAATTAGGATAGCTTTGATAAAGCAAGGAGAAGCATGAAATATGAGTTGGTCAATGCTGTCTTTTTTGATGCTGTCATTTTATAATACTCCTGAATCATTTCTCAACAATGGATGAAGATATAGGCTCAAACAGTAGTTGAAGCAACAATACATTTGCCACATGAAGCAAGATAAGGCATTTGCTGTTTTGTTCTACTTAGACACAAATGACAGCATATCTACTGAGATTATACCACAGGCCAATTCAGGTTCTTTCCAGATCAATTCTCTGGCATCTCCTTGACCTCTTGTCCTAGTCCTGATATTCCACTCATTCATAAAGCGATGTCACGTGGAATTTGGTGTTCAGCAGTTTACTTCATCTACACCTCAGTTCCAGAAAATTAACCATTCTACTTAACAACTTCATTATATTAAAAAAGGAAGACAACCAGTTTCTTATACCTTATATAATCTAACAGCACTGCATTTCAAAAATTTACTGCTTTCATAGTATATTTATTGATTGAAGTTTCTATTTACTTACTTCCTCAAACAGAAACCTGGATTTTTCCTAGAATTTACAAGTCCTGCAGTCACTTTTAGAAGAATCACCTTTCTCTTGCCTTACGTGATTGACCATGAACCCCAGGGGAAGAGACATGCCATTCTATTAAATATGCTTTGAAAAGCTTGATTAGTATTTTTCACTTTCAAAATAATTTCTACTTTCAATTCAACATTTACCTTCCTTTATCACTCATATATTTTGTTTTGTTTGTTTGTTGTTGTTTTAGAGACAAGGTTTTCTTAGCTAGCCTGCCTCCCTGGAATTCAGTAGGCTGACTTTGAACTCATGGCAGGCAGTCTTTCCACATCAGACTCCATAATGCTGGAGTGATGGTGTATACCAAACACCCATGCATTTATTCAATTTGATCCTTTGCTCACATTCCCTCAAAAGTGAAAATGAATAAATGCCTCTCTCATCATTTCGAAGCCATGCCCCACAAAAAATCTGCATATCAATTTGGATAACTATCATTCTACCAAGTCTAATTTTAAAAATTCTTCATTTAGTAACCTTTACTGTCATTTGGTTGCTGCATCTCATTCCTAAGATACATCTTAAACTTCCAGATACTCAAAGCCAGCTGTTACCTAATTTCTCACCTCAACTTTCTGTCCTTTTATAACCTCATTTTTAAAATAGAATGCCCGATACATAGTGAATGGTTTACAACATTTGATTTTCCAATAGGATAAAGAATTGGAATGTCTCTTAAACTTTGAGGGGAAGAAAAGTGTTAGAGTGAATTTCTTTAAATTGTAAAAAGAAGATATTTACAGGACTGGAGATGGCTTAGTTGGTGAAATGCTTGGCACACAAAGCATGACAACTTTAGTTTGAGTGAGTGTCCATGCAAAAAGCATGGTGTTCTCTTACCTGCACATGATTCAGCACTGGAGAGGCAGAAGTCGACGGTTCCCAACAAACCAACTAGTCCCAGTCCCATGAGAGACCCTGCCACAATATAGACAGTAGATGGCTTCTTAAGTACTAGCACAGTGGTTGACCTCTGACCTCTACATACATTTGAACACTCATATATAACTGTAAAATCACATGCATAAATATTAATGTGTACCCCATACACACATAAAATATAATCAGTTGATTATTTTATCTCTTACAAATATAAATTTATAAAATTGAATTAGAACTATCACTCGGGATTAAAATCAATGTGACCACATGTAAAAGAGATTAAATGTAATATGTAAATGTCACAAGACATATCAAATTAAAATCTTAAACTGATGAGAATAATCCTTTCTTAAATAATGTTTACCAAGGCTATGGAAGTCAAAGAGAAATGGAAATGTCTGTGATCATTATTAAAGTGAACCAGCAGTAAAAATCTTATACTTTAGAGACACAACATACAATGAGCCAAGATAGTTCTTTTCCTTCCATAAAATATTATCTATTTTCAAAGTGTTAACAAGATTTACTGAAAGAAAAAATCACAGCTATATACCATTCCCCGATACAGAGTTTATTGTTATGTAAATTCTCTAAGAAGTTAAAATCCCTACTATTCAGAAAGGAAGAAGAAACAGGACCTTGAAATGGTGAGCAGCACAGGAGACAGCCATCTCCTTCACTGTTCCAGTTTCTACCACTGCAAACAAATCTGCTGGACACTTGGGGACCAAACACAGCAGCACTTATTTTGCTTCAGGATTTGTTACCTGTCGAGACTGTCAAATACTTTGCAACTTCATTTTAAAGGCTTTGTAGCAACCTGAGCCTGTTTTTAAAAATTAAATTATGGAGCCTTGAGGGCGGGACCCGGGCGCTGGGCCAGAGGGTCCGGAGAGTCCGGCGGCCAGGGCGGCTGTGCCTTTGGGCAGGATACCCAGAAGCCACCTGGGCGAGTAGCTTGGGAGCTGGGGCCTTGAGGGCGGGACCCGGGCGCTGGGCCAGAGGGTCCGGAGAGTCCATCAAAGAACAACAACAGAAAAGGACGCATCAGAAAATGGACCGAATGGTGAATTGGGAAGTGCGAAGGGGGGATGGGTGGAGAGGGACACCGTATTGTATATTCAACTCCAAGTCATTACTTTTAATTGCTTTGTGCGTTTCAGAAGTACTCCCGTTTCACCCTCTTCACTGCCTTCTATAGGTTACATGGTGTTTAAGGGACTTAGTAAAAGTAAATATGGTTATATTAAACAACATTGGTTTTACAGACTCTGATAAAAAATGGTAATCCATCTGAGTTAAATGTAGATATAATTTGCTGTTGTCCACATTTGTTTTACACAAAATCTCTAGGGCAATAACTTTGGGATAGGCAAATACAAAGGGGTCGCGAGAATTGTCGCTGTGTACAGTATCACCCTTGTAAGCAGTCTCTTTAAGGACTGGTTTAAGCAAAAAATATTAAGTTTGCTTCCCAAGTAATCATATATAGTCACCCAAAACAGTACAGGGGTGAAATTTTATGAAATCTGTTCCTTGATTCCACCCTATATTATGTATAATACAAAACTGTTTCTGGAGCTATGGTTAAAAAAAAGGGTTTTTGTTTGGTGTGGGGGCTGATACTCGATTACAGACAGGACCATTTGGATAAGCCTTTAGTTCAAAAACCTTGTCAATTATTCTAAGACATCGTAATAAGAAACTAACGTATTGGGAACAGATTTTTGTTTGTTCCAAACAGGACAAAATGGTCACCAACTTACCGTAACGGCTGAGAACAGAAAAATCGCTTTGCATTGAGTAGGATGTACAAAAAGTGGCAACTGAAAAGGTTGACCCATCTGAACACTGAAAGGAAGAAACGCCTCAGATTGCCATAAACATCAAACCCTTCTGTGGATCCTCCATGTAACAACTATCTATAAAGAGTCCTTCCCTAATGAAACTTATACCTTCTTGGTGCAACAAAGGTTTTGATCTGACTTTCTTGCCTCCCCCCCATGTAGAATGGCACAGGAGCCGAAATATGACGATGATTATGTCGTTCTCCAACTGTAACTTTGAGACAAACTATTATAGAGGTAATCTCTTATAAAACCCTCCGTAAAAATGCCTGTTACTTGACTAATAGGACATAAGAACTGATGTGAAAAGGAGTTATACTCTGTTCAGAACCAATATAATACTAAAGACTCCTTGGGATATTGCATTTAAGCAAAGTATATTAATGCAGGAGCTCTGGCATCAGCAAAGGATTTTTCTAACAGTGGGGATGGGCCAGGGGATCAAGGCGCACATGAACGGTAAAGGGCTCCTTGCCCCTAAGTTGGGATAACTGCAGGAGGAGAGGCGATACGACCCTGCTGCCAAAGACCTAACGTTAACATTGGGATTAGGTGGTGCTAATTGAGGACCGCACGCAAGGGGTATCAGGCTTGGCTCTGAATGCCAGAGAGTTTCCAAAGGCATAAACCAAAGCCAAAATACGGGTTCTCTCCCCTGAGACATGCGCAAGACCCACGCATCGCCAGCCGAGCATTACAACCCTCTCCTGGCCTGGAAACTATTGCATGAGGAGAGCACCATGTGTCCTTATATCCGGGCCAAATCCTAATTGGCTGTTTGGCTCTCCTCCTTGGAGAGATAACGCCATGGCTTGAATGCCCCGCACTACATCCTCTACAGGTTAGGAGGATTGTCATAAGCCACAGTTAAGGACCTGTTATATTTATCAGGGAGTAAAAAGTGTAATTATATGACTTAACCTATCATCCAAAACATATGTGTCTATGCCACAAGTAACCTACCATAACTCTATTAGTGCTGCTTAAATACCTAGCATGTCTAATTCTTGTGCTTCATTAGTGGATCGAAGGATTAACCCTGACAAACTGTCAGCCTGAAAGGAAAAGCCAGAAATTGAGCCAGGAATCTCGCAACTGCACAGGCTCACGAGAGAGAGGAACAGGTTTTCCTTTCCCATCACACCTTGCCCCTTTCTAAGCTAGGGAACAAATCTAGCGGAAGATGGGGCGTGGTAAATTGTAAAGGCTGCGATTGGGGTGTAACGGGTTGTGTGGGAACAACCTACGGCGGTGTAGTCTGGACACTCATTTTGTTCAACTTGATTGAACACAACCCTGTGCACTCCCCACTGAACATGATGGTGGGGCTGTGGGGTTTGGGCACAACCAGTCTAGTAGATGGTTTTGCACGAAGGATGCCTTAATACTCATGGATTATCACCTATAGCTAAAAAAGAAAAAAAAATGGAA
>VZQC01012550.1:1589987-1620965 GCA_009823505.1 Rhizomys pruinosus
AAAAAAACCTGAAAGATGCAGGACAGTTATGGCAGAATACATGATCTGGGATGGGGTGGGGGTGGGGGGGAAGGGAAAGGGAAATATGCCTGATCTGAATTGGAAAATGATGTATAAAATGCACAAACCATCAATAAAAATTAAATAAAAAAAAAATAAATAAAAAATAAAAAATAAAAATTAAATTATGAATAAAAGCACATAACATGAAGACTTAAGACTGAATGACCCTCAAAGACAAAACCTAAAAATAGTACATCAGGATGTGTGAAAGAGGATGGAGTTCCACAAGCATGTAGACATTAACCAGAATTCTAGATGGAAAAGCAGGTCATCATTTCCTTCATCAAGAGTTCTTAATTTCTGACTCAGGTCAAAATTAAATTTGCCATTTCATTCTTGTTAAACTCAAGTTAGAGTCTATAACTGTGAAATCTCTGGAAAGATGTCCTTCTCAATGACAGTAATTTTCCTGAGGAAAAAAAATAAAAGAAAATGTTTTAAAATTCGTGTGATAGTAAAAATGCTCAATGATGTGTCAGGTTTCAATCATATTCTTCCCCTCTTCCTCTCTTCCATATTTCTTAGAGAGATGTTGTGCCAAGGGAGACACAGATTCCTCACTCACTCCTGTAGAGAGCAGTGGACTCATTACTATTTTGTCTCTATACAGACCCTTAAATCAGAATTTCAAGAAGACTACTTATGAAAGAGCTGATTCAGCTTCACCCTTTCCCTTCCTGTCTAGACTGCAAATGGCACCGCCTAAGCTGTTGGAGTCATTTTGGGAGCATGAAGATTTGGCTCATAATTATTTTCCTACTTACAACTTATTTCCTCTGAACCACACGGGCTTATTGTCTCCATTCCAGTTCCTGCTCTTCCCTTGTTTCTTATATTTCCTTTCCTTATTTGCCATTATATAAGATGAAAGGCACAGTAGATATTTAAAAAATGATTTTTTTTTTTCCACCTAGGAAATCCAGGATTGGGGCAGTCTCCCTAAGATATCGCACTGCTTAGGCTACTGTCTACCCATGGGGCCTCCACTCTTTGAAATTTGCCTTTTATCCTCAACTGCAACATGGCTTCTACAACCATAGGCAGCAGAAAGGCATTCCAGGAGATAAAAGGAAACGGGACAGAGAAAAAGGAGACAGACAGCTAAATCTGTCCTGGTATTCTTTTCTAAGAATGAACTTCTCCCCTGGAGGCATGGCCTGATGTTGTTCCATTGCGTTTTATTGGCCAGAAATATGCCATTGAGGCCACACCTCAATGGAAAATAGAGAAACCAAATATGTAGTGGACACTTTCTGAGCTATCCGAATGGGATTTCTGTTACTAACAAAGGGCAGAATGAACACTGAGTGGACAGTTGGTTTTGGGTACTGTGTCTGTCTTTGCTCAAAAGTCTGATCTACAATTTCATATAAGAAGACAAAAACCATTATAATAATTAAAATTAACCCCAAGTTGGGCAAATAGATGTAATTTTCTATGTAGGAATCAATTCATGGAATTTCAATACTAGTTTTAATTACTAGGTGATAAAGAATATTTGGCAGATAATCGCATGAGTGTGTATCAATATTCAAATAGGATTATTATCATTGTGTTCCAACTTTCAATAAAGAAATCAACTATAATAATATTTTTTTTCTAGCTTCCCACTGAAAGCTTGGATATTTTTCTATTCTTAACCCAAATGTCCTTATTACACTTTCCTCCTGTGTTTAGCCATTTCTAACATCTTATAGCAGTAATAATTCTTTATCCCATAAAAATAGAATTTTACAAGCAAGACAAACACTTCCATAAATTAAGAGAAATACCTGTCTACAGCAAAACAATGCATTTCATTCTTATTCATACTTTTGCAATGTATTTGTCTACAAATCACACTCACATTTTCCTTAAATGTACAGCTTTTATGGGTTGAAAAATCTAGGGGAAAATTGGTTGACAACTAGACTATCAAGAAGCAAGGAATTTATAAGAAATTTATATTTCAGCTATGAATAGTTTCTCAAAAAGTGAATTTTAAGATGTTTCTGAATATATTTAGTAGAGTGTTTTCTCCATACGACTATTTAAATTACACATGATTTCCCTTATTTGTGAGGTACAATGTGATGCTTCAATTCATTATACATTGTTTAGTAATGAAATCATATTATTGAACATATCTGTAACGTCATGCACTTATCACTTCTTTTTTTGTGAGAACATTCAGAATCCTTTCTTCTGCCTCTGATGAAGTAATACAGTATTATTACTCATATTACCCTACTGTGTAACAAACACAGCAATTACCTGTCTTAATATAACTTTATCCTGTGACTAATCTTCTCCTTTTCCTTTTCCTTCTCTCTCCAGCATCTGGTAAAAAATTCTTCTGTGCTCTACTTCTAAGAGTTCAG
Organism: Rhizomys pruinosus; assembly: GCA_009823505.1. Lineage (NCBI taxonomy): Eukaryota > Metazoa > Chordata > Mammalia > Rodentia > Spalacidae > Rhizomys > Rhizomys pruinosus. Next base: position 1,592,411 of record VZQC01012550.1, read on the forward strand.
CTTCTTTAGATTTCCACTTTTAAGTAAGACCATGAAATATTTATCTTTCTATGTGTGGCTTATTCCATTTAATACACTTTTCTGTGGATTTATCAGGATGCTACAAATGATAATATTTCATCCTTTTTATTCCTAAACTGCATTCCATTGTGTATGTATGCACAAGCATGTTTGTATGTTTCAGTATTATTTTAACTTTAGTGTGAATATAAATTCAAATACATAATGCACGTGGATCTCTTTATATTTTTCTAGATCAAATAATCTCTTTGATATAATAGGTTATTTCTCTTTATTAAAAATAATTCTGTTCGGACAGTTATGGCAGAATGCATGATCTGGGATGGGGTGGGGTAGGATGGGGGGAAGGGAAGGGGAAATATGCCTGAACTGAATTGGAAAATGATGTATGAAATACACAAAGAATCAATTAAAAAAATAATAATTCTGCTCATTCTGAGTCCTTTAAGGCTTCTCCACACTGCCTTCCATAATATAAAATCAAATGGGAACAAAAAAGAGAGGAAAACCTAGTCAAAGAACTGACCAAAACAGTAAACCTGTGCACCGAAAAGGTTATAAAAGACTGAGAAAAAGATGCAAGACAGGACTTGTGTATGACAGAATCCATGAGCTCTGACCCGGGAGGGGGGGCATAAAGGGTGGGTATGGATTTGTGAATGAGTCTAAATTTGATTAAGAAATGTTGTATAAAATGTACTCAATAAAAATTTAAAATAAAATAAAATAAATGAATAAAATAGTAAATATTTGGAAAAAAAAGAGAGAATGACCTGTCCATTAAAATAAAAGATGCTTAAATTTTGAAAGCAAAAAATAATAATAATTCTATGATTAAGAAGTGTTATATGAAATGAACAAAGGATCAATAAGAAATTAAGAAAAAATTAAAATAGATAAAAATAATTCTATCCATGACAATCCTGAAGAAAATTAATTCATAATATCTACAGCATAAGACCAATAACTTTTAATAATTACTCAAAAAGTATGTATTTTTATTTTTTCTTTATATACTACATGTGAGGCAGTTATTAATAGATCAGAAGAGGTAAATGTTTTCTGTATTTTCAGATTCCAATTGTGTAGCTACCACTATAATGATAAAAATTCCAAGTACTTTCCATGACACACAGAGACACTTTAATAAGCCTTGAAAATACTGAATATAACATTTGTAGGTAAACAGATTTCTAGCATTTCTTCTACCTCCCTTATAAAAGTGCTTATTAAATGTTTAAAAACTGTATGAATGTGCAAAACGTACTAAATTTCTTCTAGGCTTATATGATTCCAGTACTTTAGTTTCACAATTCTGAAATATTTCAATTGTAATATCCTGAAAAGATATGTCTTTTTGACAATAACAATATGGATGTTAATCATAATAGGTATTTACTTACTATGCGTGAACTTGTAATTTCTTTGGAATTGTATCAGGCTTCATTGATGAATATGCAGTAATCAGTTACCACATGTAAGGAATTATGTTTAATGAAAATTATTTTCAGTTTAAAGCCGTTTGTAAAAATTCAGATTTTTCTGCTGGCAAGAAGATTCACTTGGTAAATTGCTGCCAAGCTGACAATCTGAGGGTAATCTAGGACTCCAGTGTAGAAGGAAGAACCAACCCTCACAAGTTGTCCTTTGACTTCTAACCATACATTCACAAATATATATATATATATATGATATAATATATACAACATATACACAGACACACAGAAACAGAAAGTCAAAAGAAAGAAAGAAAAAGAGAAGACGAAAAAAAGGAAAGAAAGAACAGAAAGAAAAAAGAAAGAGAAGAAAAAGAAAGAAAAGAAAAAGAAATTTTTACAAAGTCGGGGTGAAAATTAATGTTACCCACAATTTTACGTCCTATGATACTTCAAAAATAAAATGTTTAATGCTCTATTTCTATTTTAAATAAATACAGATCTAGTACAACAGAGAGCACATAGATTGCTTGTGCAGTGCTAGAGGATCCTGAGTTCTTTGCATTCATCATTCGTTATGGTAGAAGTCTAGTGCAAATATCTAGCTGATTAAGCCGCACTCAGAATGATGACATGAGCTGTGGCCTCAAACATAAAATTTAGCAGGCAGAAAAGTAATTACAATTTTAAAGTATGAGATGGAACGTTTTAGGTTCAGAATGAAGGGAAATAAGAAAGAAGGAGAAATGAATTAGGGGAGATATTGAATATTTGACATAGCTGAAATGTACTACTTCATATATTTAGTTCCAATGAAGACATGGAGAGAAACAGTCCAAGTTGATTTTATTGCTGAAAGAATCTAAATAGATTAAATTATTGAAGGTTCCTTCAATCTTAATTTTAGAAACCTTGAGATAAATTATTATCAGTGCCTTGTGCTTCTTACTATTACCCTCATGATGACCTGCATGATCGGAAAATATTAGCAAAAAATTAACATTTATTAGGTAGCGCTATTTAAATTTGACTAGTGTCTGCTACGGTAAAATCTATAAGTTCTTTTGGGTGAATAACAAAGTAAATATTTTGATCTACCAAAAGATAGAAGCCTTTTTTTTTTTTTTTTTTTTTTTTTTGTTTTTTTGGCTTTTCACAGACAGGATTCTCCCTGAAGCCCCGCTGTAGTGGAAACTTGGCTCCGTAGACCAGGCTGGCCTTGAACTCACAAAGATCCGCCTGCCTCTGCCTCACAAGTGCTAGGATGAAAGGCATGCACCACCACGCCCATCATAAAAGCCTTTTCCTTTTTTTTTTTTTGGTCTTTTCGAGACAGGGTCTCCCTGTAGCCCCAGCTGTCCTGGAACTCACATTGTAGACCAGGCTGGCCTTGAACTCACAAAGATCTGCCTGCCTCTTTAACATGTTAAGTGAATCAGGTAATGAAAGCCAGCTCTCTCTGTGTTATAGTAGTCCTTTAAGACCAAATAGAAAACAATGATTTTCATTTCAGAAAATGAAAATTTGTGTTTTCATTTCAAATTTAATCAGATTATATGAAGATCAGTCACAAAAGCACATAATGAATGAAACAGAAATATTTTCTAATCCAGCTAATTCCCTACTATACATTTAAAGCTGTTCTTGGTGTTGGGGCTGGAGACCCGGGGTTCGATCCACCCACATGGCGGCTGACAACTGTCTGTAACTCCAATCCAGGAGAACTCCAGTTCCTGGGGAATCCGACACCCTCTTCTGACCTCCGTGGCATTGCATGACACGGGTGCATAGACCTGCATGCAGACAGTACATTCACACAAATAAAGAATAAATTTTTAAAAAAGCTGTTCTTGGAGTTAAATGTTTATTTTTTATTTTTATTTATTTATTTATTTTTATTTATTTATTTATTTTTGTCTTTTCGAGACAGGGTCTCCCTGTAGCCCCAGCTAGCCTAGAACTCTCTCTGTGAACCAGGCTGGCCTTGAACTCACAAAGATCCGCCTGCCTCTGCCTCCCAGGTGCTAGGATTAAAGGCGTGCGCCACCACGCCCGGCTAAATGTTTATTTTTTAAAACTCCTTCTAAATTATTTTTTAAAAAGACCAACAATGACATAACTTAAGAACAATCACAAAATATCATTTAAAATAAATGTTATCCATGTTTACCAAATAATCTATCACTGAAAGAGATATTGTTAGGAATATAGATATTTTATTTTATTAGACATACTCAAATTAGGAATAATGAAATACTGAAATCTTTGTTGGGAAGGACATGGCACCATTTCTTTAGATAATATGTATCCAATCAGTGGTGCCTGGTTCAATAAAAAATCGAAATAATTCCATGCGTTCTATCAGACCATGTGCAATGAAGTCTCAAATCAACAGCAAAGAAGTTATAATAACTACGCAAACTTATAGAGATTTAAAAACACACTCCTGAATGGTGAATGGGACTGGAACTAAATGAAAATGATAATGCAATACAACAAAACCTTTGGGATACCTTAAAAGCACAGCTAAGAGGGATGTTTATATCTCTAAAAAATCAGAAAGAGCATATAAAAGTGGCATAAGAGTACAAACCAACACTCTGGAAAGGCAAAAACAAACCAAGCTCAAACCTTGCAGGCAAGAAGAAATAACAAAAATCAGAGCAGAAATTAATGAAATAGAAACAAAGAAAACAGTACAAAGAATCAATGAATCTTAGAGCTAGTTCTTTGAGAAGATAAATAAGAGCACCTAATTAACCAAAAGAAAGAAAGAACAAATCCAAATCAAGAAAATCAGAGATGAAAGGGGAAAAATTACAACAGACAACAAACAAACAAAAAAACCCAAAATCCAGAACATTATAAAGGAATACTTTAGAAATTGAAACATCAATATAAAAACTCCCAACAATAAAAAGCCCAAGCCCAGATTGATTCAAGCATAATTCTACCACCCACTCAAACAAAGAACCACCTGCTACACACCTAACAGAGGATTAATACCCAGAATATCCAAAGAACTCAAAATTGTCTGTTTTTTTCGCCTTTGAAAAAAAAATCAACCCAATTGGTTGAACAGAATGTTCTCACAGAAGAACTAAAAATGGTTAAGATACACCTAAAAACTGCTCAACATCCCTAATAATTAGAGAAATGCAGATCAAAACATCTTTAAGATTTTATCTGACTCCACTCAGACTGGCTAAGATTAAAAGGAAAAAAAGCCACCAAATGCTGGCAAGGATATGGAGAAAGGGGAGTGCTCCTTCACTGCTGGCGGGAATGCAAAATTGTGCAACCAACTGGAAAGCAGTGTGGAGAGCTATTAAAAAAATAAAAATTAATCTATCATATGATCTAGTTATATCGTTCCTTGACATATACCAAAAGGACTTTCCCTACTATAAAGATACCTATATATACATGTGTATTGCTCTTTTCACAAAACTAAGAAATGGAAACAACCAAAGTGCCCCTCAACCAGCTAATGGATAATGAAAATGTGGTACATTTACACTATGGAAAACAGTGTGGAGAACACTTAAAAGACTCAAAATTGAACCTACCACCTGACCCAGCCATACCACTCCTGGGTATATACCCACAAGATTCATCCTACCGCAGAGATACATGTACAGCCACTGTTGATTAGAACCAACCCAAGTCGCCCTCAACCACCGACAAGTGGATAGAGAAAATGTGGTACATCTATACAATGGAGTTGTATGCAGGGGTAAAGAAAGAGGATATCATGAAATTTGCAGGTAAATGGATGGAACTGGAAGATATTATGTTAAATGAAGTAACGCAGTCCCAGAAAAACAAAAGATGAATGGTATTCCTCATCTGTGGATGCTAGCACCAAGTACCTAGTTGTAAGGCAAACTGAGCAATATTAATGCTATATTCCTCATGATCTGAAAACAACTGTGCTCTTATATGATGAATCTCTGGACAGGTTCTAGAACTAACCTACATTTATTTTCAGACTCTGGATTTTTGGTATAGGATGGTGGGAACGTATACATATTTTAAAGTAACATAAAGTTAAAATGGAAAAATGTGAATCAAGAAATATGATATGGAAATAACAGTTTGTTTTCAGAAGATACAATTTTAGTATAGGTGTGAAGTATCAGGCTGGTGTAACTTATCCTTTCTGGGTGCGTAATGACCATACTTAATGCCCATACCAATTTGGCCAAGGAACCAAGGGATAACTTTGTTCCTTGCCCTCAGAGGTCAACTAAGTCTCAGGGGACTATCCATGGGGGTATCTCTTGAATTGCCCTGCAAATGTGAGTCACCAGTCTTCCTGTGTAGGGAGGTCTTAGAGCTCCACTAATGGGACTTCAGCCAGTGTCCAGTCTATAAAGAGGAAAGTCTGACCATCATGCTTCAAAAAGGGAAGCCTTGTCTAGCAAGACCTGATTTCGTCCTTGAGTGGATGCAACTGGTAAATGAAAAGCCAAAAGGAACCAGGGGGTTCCATCCCCCCAAAAAAAGAAAAACCGAGTGACCATTGAAGACCAGATCCTCAACTGACCTTGAGAAAACAAAGGCTAACTGTGTGGCCTTAAGCATACAAAAGGAAAATATAACCAACAATAAATAATCAGTAAGGCCTGAGAAATTGTGCTTCAGATATAAAACTAGAGATCTTAGTAGATAGAGAGAAAGGGAGAGAGAGAGAGAGAGAGAGAGAGAGAGAGAGAGAGAGAGAGAGAGAGAGAACCGATATTTGGCCTGTCTTCAATTCTTACTGGCAAGTGCATCTACTCTCCAAACCTTCAATGCCAGATAGGGACTGCCGAGATATCCAGCCTGTGGACTGAATGGCTACTGAGATTTCAGCCTCTTCAGAGTGTAGACTGCCATTGTTGGACTACTCAGGCTATGTCATGGAGGCTAGTGCAGGAAAATCAGGACAGAACACATGCTTGCTGGACCTCATTTGGGTGACCATGGGAGGGAGGGACCACAGTGTGGAGCACGGGGGCAGGATTGATGGTTGTTTGGGCTTTCCAGAGAGGGGCCTTCAAGCAGTTCCTTAAGGAAAACATGACATCTTTTAGCAAAGAAAAAAGAAAAATCCTCCAACTCAGGTGATATGTGTATGTACATTTGCACATATTTATGTATGTGTGTATATATATATACAATAGAAAATATTTTATTGAAAAACAAAAACAAACAAACAAACAAAAAAGAAACAACAAGAAAAAAATGAATCTTCAGCTTATACTGTCTTGTCTAGAAATCACTCCTTATTGTGGAAACTAAACTCTGGAATGTTTTTGTGTCATTGCCAGAGCTGCTCTTGTGATTCAACATCTATTTTAGTTTTTCTAGTGAAATAAAAAAAAAAAGAAAAAGAAAATGTGGCACATTTATAGAATGGAGTTCAACTCACCAGTAAGGAATGGTGAAATTATGAAATTTTCAGGTAAATAGATGGAACTAGAAACTGTTATGCTAAGTAAAGTAGCACAGAGTCAGAAAAGCAAGTGACAGATGTTCTTCCTTGTTTGTGGATTTAAGCACCAATCCTTGATGTGTCAGTATATTTTGATGAAGATCCAGAAAAATGGAAAGGAAGCATGGAGTTAAAGGGAAAGAAAGAAGCTAAGAGAGGGAGATAGTGGGAAACATACGTTACCAAGGGAGGAATGGGGTAAATAGGCATATTAAACTGTGAGGAAAGGAGGGAAGGGCATATAAGGAACCATGGGGGTAAAAGGGGCAGAATAAACTCAAGAGAGGGAAAATGGGGTACTTAAACTTGGGAGGGAGAGAGAGAGACAAAGAGAGAGAGAGAGAGAGAGAGAGAGAGAGAGAGAGAACAGAGGGAAATGTATTAACTCACCCCCCATGAAAAATATTCATACAATATCTGAACATGAAAGGCTATGTAACTAAGAACACAGTGCCAGACCAAAGAAGTCTCCCTTTGAGTTGTTACTCAGGGTATATTTCCAAAATAGCATAGGCTGTTACTAAAGCCTTTGGACACATCCAAGAACTTGAATGTAATTCTCCATTCCTGAAGACAGGACATATTTTGGACATAGGAAGCAGAGCTACAACTGAACTGGAAGCCATCTCCCTGAAAACTAGGTCTCAGAGTTCTAGATGATACTATGCAAGCTGGTTAGAAAAATTAACCAATGGTACACACCCAGCTGTAAAGCCTAATAAAGACAAACAACAGTAAACCATCTCTAGTGGTTCAGTAGTGGCACTTTCACATAGCAAGTAACCAACAGTTATCTAATTGTACTTAAATCCCTCTCAATGGGAAGGAACTCTCATCTATTTTCAGTGGATGACACTGTAAATAGCCAAATACACATGGCTGGAGAGGTCATAGATCCTAGAGAAAACCCTATCTCTGTCATACCTTTACATAATTGAAATTTCTTAATGTATGCTAAATATGGATATTTATATTTACACACAAGTATATTATATACCATTTATCAAAGAAGCTTCAGTTTGCAACAAACAGAGACTATTACAGAGTTCTAGAATATATCTGAGACATACCCAGCCTATGTGACACTTCTACAGTACAACATCTACACATAGGCTTATGGAACATAGCAGAACAGGGGGTAGAGAGAATATTAATTGAGAGATTAATTGAGAATATTAGTTGAGAGAATAATATTCCCTCAGCTCTCACAAGTGAAGGGCACAACTGGCCATGTTACGCAGAACAAGAGAGTGCAGAGCACATATTCTTGGATAGGACGCCTGTATTAAACACCACCCACCTAAGGGTCACAGACCATTGCTGAAGAGGGATGGGAATGGTTGCAAGAATCAGAGCTAGTGCATGACCATAAGGAAACAGAGGCTTTCGGACCCATGAGAAAGTGCTCACATGAACTTGCAAAAATGGTAACATCATAGATGTCACCCATACTGAGTCAATCTGACAAGCACCCATTATTGAAAATAGGAAATTTAGGGGCTGGAGAGATAGCCTAGCGATTAAGAGCACTGACGCTCTTGCAGAGGACCCGGGTTCGATCCCTAGCACCCACATGGCGGCTGAAAACCGTCTGTAACTCCAATTCCAGGAGAACTCTCCAATTCCAGGAGAACTCCAGTTCCAGGGGAATCCGAGACCCTCTTCTGACCTCCGCGGCATTGCACGACACGGGTGCACAGACCTGCATGCAGACAGTACATTCATACACATACAAAAATAAATAATAATAAAAAAAAATTAAAAAAAAAAAGAAAATAGGAAATTTAAAAAAAATAGAGGAAATTAGGCAGCAGGCTCCAATCCTATCAGAGAAACTATTGGCAACTGAATACTGCTGGGTGATGGAGAGTAGATCTTTAAGACCCTGACACTAGATAGGCTGCTGACTAACCTCCAATAGATGAACTTATACTGAGTGACACCTAGTACAGATGCTTGAACAGATAGGATTTAACATATGTGAAATCTGCTTGAGTGTGGGAGCTATGTGAGGTGTTGAAGAACAGTGACTAAATTGGATTAATATCAATTATATGAAATGCATGAAAACACAATAAAAATATTTAAAAAACGGTCACGTGGACTGTATAAGCATGTGACCCAGCCATCCCTCTTATAGGTTATCAACACAAATGTACCAGTATCACCAGACAAATATTTGTACCATAGAACTTTAACCAAAATTACCAGATGTAGGAAACAACCTAAATGTGTATAGAATGGGAATTGGATGAACAAGCACAAGCTCATTGGTAAAATGAAAAATTGCAACAGTAGAAGAAGCATAATGTCCAGTGGTGGTGCTGGTCACCTTTAATCCCAGCACTCAGGAGTCAGAGGCGGGCAGATCTCTGTAAGTTCAAGGCCAGCCTGGTCTGCAGAGTGAGTTCCAGGACAGCTGGGACTAATGGGAGACCCTGTCTCAAAAAAAAAAAAAAAAAAAAAAAAGGGAGCAAAATGATAAATAATACCTTGCTTGAATCTGAAACACAGATTGTGCTAGGTGGAATATACGATGGTCAACAGTCTGTATATTGTTTGATTCTATTCATATGATATTAAAGAAATGGAAAAATATTTTAATTCTTCAAAATGTCATATGATGTATTTCTATCATATTCAGATCCCTTCCTCTGTAGTATAGCCAGTATGCTGAGAATTACACATGTGCAGAGCTTATCCCTCATCAACCTAACCTGCCCTAGGCAGGTGAGACCATACAAGCAGCGTTGCAGACCTAGGCCAATCAGAAGACAAGAGGAGAGTGGGAATGCGAACAGTACATAACACCTAACCCTGCCCCCAATAAATGAGTCTGTGACAGCTCGCCCTCTGTCTGCATTTTGTGTTTTGACTCTGCGCCTCTCACTCCCATTCCTTCTTTGGTCGGACCCCCAAATTCCCCAGCAGGCCTGGGGGATTGTCAAAATCTGGTGCCCAACGGTGGGTTTTTGACCCCCCCCCCCAGTGCTGGTGAGGCACCCCCTTCCTTGATTGGTGAGTAGGCCCCATTCTGTGTTCTTTGCCCTTTCAGCCAGCGTTAGGGCAATTGCACGACCCACACCCCCCCCCCACAAACCCCTCTCCTCCCTTACCGTTTCCTGCCCTCATGGATAACATTCCTCCCCACATTCTGGAGCCATGGACGGCTACCCCACTCCTCCAAACCCGTGGCCTTAAGATGAAATCCCGGGACTTGGATTCATTTGGGAGGAGGCTGTTTGCATTGCCTCTCCTCACCATAATTGCAAACCTTATGGGCACCTTGGCAGAGGATGTTCTGCGTGAGCATAACTCAGCCTGCCACAAGAACACTGAGGAGAAATTGGCCCTGCCCTGTGTCCCTGACTTTCACCAGGAGAAGGAAGGTTCCCCCATCCCAACCTCCCCAACTCCCTTCAGCTGCCCCTGCTAGGGATACATGTTACCCCTACCAATATACCCTTGGAGGGGGCCTCAGGAAGCTCTCTCCCACCAGAGGGACTGGAGACATCTCATTTGGCTGGCTGTGTCTTTTGGGTAAGAAAGATTTCAATTCCTTTTTTTTCCTTTATACTTAAATTCAAATTTCTGGTCTGGGGCTCTCGGTTAGGAGAGCGTGGAGATGGGGGACGCCCTAACTCTCCACTGGTAAAGTGCAAACATGGGGTTCACCTCAGTGATTTGGAATCCAGGCAAGGGATTTGGTTTTTTGGTTCTGGGACCAAAAGGCTCCAAGCATGCAGCGTTTCTCTTTGTCTAACTATGTCTTGTGTTTATGGTAACTGTTCTTCTGTGTGTCTAAGTGTGCATCTAAGTTTTTATGTGTTTGTAAATCGGTGATTACAATTGTCTCATGTTGGTTCTGTCAAAGTGGCCTCTTCAAGTTTTAATCCTTTAAAGTGCACAGAACCATTCATTTTGGCATGCCAGACTAGATACGCACATGCAAACATTAAAAATTGATATGTAAAAATGCATTTAAAAGGCCTAAAATTTGCTTTATGCCCGTTTTCAAAAGGGATTATGTGAGGTAACTTGCTTGCTTTGGAATTATCTGCTTTCTTTTGAGACCTCTGCAGGCCAGATTCTCTGTTTTAACATTAACTAGCCTTTGGAACTGGGAATGAATTTTTGAACCGTGTGGTGGCAAACACCTTTAATCCCAGTCTTTGGGAGGCTGAGGCAGGCAGTTCTTTGAACCTCAAGGTCAGCCCATCTGGTCTGATTTGGTGAGTTTCCTCCACCCAGTTACTATCTCAAAGAACCAGAGATAACCTGCCTCTTACAAGCTAGTAAAATTTGCATCAGCAGTTAGTCAGAGATCTTGGTCTGGCTTGGGAGGAGGTCTTTAGAGCTTGGGGAATTCTTGAGCTCTCTGGAGTGCCCACGTGGCAACCTTTCTGTCTCTGCTAGAGACCAATTTGGGGTCTGGCACTTGGATCAGTGTGCTGCATGGCTTCCAAGGGCGCATTATATGTTCTTGCCTCCAAGGAGTGAGGGAGAGCAGTCTGAACAGCTTTTGAGCTCTGTTATGTTTCAGCAAGAATTTTTGAGCCTTTTTCCCTCCCTGCCTTCCTCCTCATGAGAGAAAAAGTGACCTCTCTGGGTCTGTGTCCTCTTTGCTGATCTGGCTGGCAGACTGTGTGTTTGTGTTGAGAAAGAGTTGGTCTCAGAGAACTGGGTGAATCAAATTAATGAAAACTGTACTTCACTCCATGCTTTTAGTCTCCTAGCCGGGGCATGGTGGCACATGCATTTAATCCTAATGCTTGGGAGGCAGAGGCAGGCAGATCTTTGTGAGTTCAAAGCCAGCCTGATCTCCAGGATGGCCAGAACTACAGGGAGACCCAGTCTCAAAAAAGATAAAAATAATTATTGTGATCACTTTAAGATGATAGAGCAGCCATCTTACCCCAGGCTCCTGATGTTTTCAATGTGTGTGTTTGAGTCTTTTTAAACTATGGAAGCTCAGTTCAGCTTATGGATAAGAACCTATTTGTAGGGTGTAAGTGCCTTAAGCCCTCATACTTAGTAAAATCTTATTCTGACATGTCTAATCAGAAATATAAATATTTTAGTGGTATAACTTGGGTACTCTAACGACAACAACAAAATCTTTCCAAACTCTCTTCTAGCACTAGGGAGGAAAAGGCAAGTAGATATCTTGGTCTGGTTTGGGTGGAGAACTAATACCAGAATGGCCTGCTGGCCCAGCCCTGTTTCTTGCCTCCAGGGTGGGACAGCTACTCTTCCTGGGGTACCTAATGGGCTTTATTGTGTTTCCTATCTGTTTTCCCACCCCCCTCCTCCTTCCAGGAAGCAAACATACCTCCCTGGGTTTGAACTGGTGTCCTGCTGGTCTTCTGGTCTGGCCACTCTTGGAAGTTCCCCAGCCTGGTGTGGTTGGCCACACCTTTAATCCTAGCACAGCCAAGGTCTTTATGTGCAGAGATCATTACTGTAGAATTTCTGATTCAGAAACAAATAACTCACCCAATTTAGTCCTAAATTAAAAATAGGAAAATTTGCCTCACAGCTAGATGACCTCAGTACTGAATAAATTGTGAAGATTATAAACTTAAGAGTCATATTTTACTCTGATTTAAGTTTTAATCTGTAATTTAGAGTTTTCATCAAGGTGCTGAAAATTGGGTTTGAAACTAGTCAAACATTTGTTTTATGGAGCTGTTTAAATGAATATGCTTGCATCTAATGCTAATGATTTACTTGATATCAAGTTGATTCACAAGTAAACTGTCATGTAAGCTAAAACTGCTAAATTACACTACAGTCCTTAGTCCTTATATTTTAAGTTCATTTTAAGGAATAATCACTTCTGTTCTACTGTGCAATTTATTTCCACACATTACACATGTGGGGACATTTGCCAAGACGAGCAAAGAAAAGCACTCAAAGAAACTTGGTCATTCAAAACCTGCTCCCAAGCTGGCATGAACATCTCCAAGTTTATACTAGTGTATTTTAGATAACTGTCCCATCTCATTACATGGAAAATAAGTATTAATTACTTAGTAAATCTGCACAATTAAGGGTTAATCTGTTAATAAATGCTATGTCTCACGGTAATAAAAGGATATAAAAAGGTGGAAAATGTTAAAAAGGTATTTTTAGTAAGGATTTATGTGAAGATGATGAAAAAGTTTATGCGAATGATAAAAAAGTCTGAGGAGGTTTGTTGTGACAGGTAAAAAGGACACTACATAAATAAACTTAAATTTGTAAGGTGCAGTATAGTTTAAAAATAAAAATCTATATCTAGTAAATTGGTATAAACACTCAATCTAGTTTACTAGTGGCCTGAATAGGATTGTGAATATATAGAGTTGTTAATTTTCATTCCTCCTGGCTTGAACCTGATTCCCTGTTACAGGTTTGGATTAAATGGGCACAGGCAAATGTTGGGTTACCTATGGCTACTGAAAATGTACTTTATGTTTCTTGCAAGAGTTGCTTAGATAGTCCCTTTAACCTAACCAGATATTTGGCTCAAAAGGCTAGATTCTATCTTCCTGAACTAGCTGCATTCAGTCCAAAAGAAGACAGTTTGGATGGACTTGGTAATCTTTATCAGTTTATTTCCTGTCTTTTGGTTTGTGTTACAACTCCTATCTTTCTGGGAAAATTATAAATCAGGATAAAGGGTCTGAAAAAGAAAAAGATTGTTTCCATTTGTAGTAAATGTAGTGAACACTTTTACATTTAAAATAAGCCTGAAATTGTTTAATTTGATCTTGCGAGTTATGCCTGCTTAACGTATGGTGTTAAGTCCCTCCTCCAGTCAGTATTATACAAGGCTGCTTGAATTTTTGTCCAAGCGTTATTGTGCTGGATACCTTTAGTGTCAACTTGACACACCTGGGTTGAGGGAGCCTCAATTGCTGAACTGGCTCCATTGGATTGGCCTTTGGCCACATCTGTGGAGTATTGTCTTGATTGTCAAGCATTGTGGGAGGGCCCAGACCACAATGAGTGATGCCACCCTGTTGGCAGCCTACCACACAAACAATGTGTGCTGTACCACGCCCTAAGATGGCGCCGACTTCCTGAGTCACTACAAGCCGCTTCCCGCCGTTGCCTTTGCATTGGACAAACTGCGCATGACTACTACTCTCTGAGCCCGCGCCTTGGGCATGCTAATGAGGCATCAGGGCACTGTACCAATCCAGAACATACACGAACCCTCTAGACTGCTATATAAGCAGTGCTTCTGCCCCATTTCGGGGTCCTTCTCACAAAAGAGCTGTGCACAATAAATATTACCACAGAAGAATCCTGTTGTCCGCGTGAAGTTCTTGCCAGCGAGACTACAGCGCGGGACACCACCCTGTCAGATTGTTCTGTACAGTATAAGAAGGCAGGCTGGGCATGAGCCAGAAGAGCAAGCCACTGAACAGCATTCCTCCATGGCCTGTGCTTCAGCTCCTGCCTCCAGGTTCCTGCCCTGAATTCCTGCCTTGGGATCCCTAAGTGATGAACTGTGACCCAGGAGATGTAAGCTGAATAAACCCTTTCCTCCCCAAGTTGGTGTTGGTCAGAGTGTTTTGTCACAGCAATGGAAGACAAACTACAACAGATATCTAGAATATTATACAATTAAATGTATTAGGCTGGTATAACTTAGCCTTTCTGGATGGATAACCACATACATAATGCCCATAACAATTTGGCCGAAAACAAAAGTTGGTTAATCTGGGCTAAATGTATGGTCCAAGAGAAAAGTATAACCAAAAGATAAGTAATCATTATATTTCCTTTAAAGTCGAAGAGATTTTGCCTCCAAACTCTAGATTTTAAGTCATTTAAAGTCATATGAGATTTGTTGTTACCAAATAAAGTTTCTTCTCTCTATTTAAGCAACTGCCTAAAGGAAAACTCACACCCACCGTGACTATTGAAATTTCCTGGAAAGCAGATGCTGAGTCCAGACACCACATGGAAAATAAGCAAAAGAAGAAGCTCAATAATACATGCTTGGTTGAGAAATTCTAATGGACTTTTAAGATTTTTGTCTTTTTTTTAATTCACCCTGTTCCTCTATTGGTTCCCTGCTTAGAAAATGTACCTGGCTACTCTTGCTTTCACAGGCACTAGTCAAGGATTTCATTATCTCTGTAACTATACTTTTGGGGTCTTTTAGAAAGATCCACTGAGCAGGGGTACCCCAGTTGCCACCTCCTATGCCCCTTTCAGCATGGAAGAAGTCAGAGCAGTCAGCACCCCGATTCCCTCTTGGCAATTGGGGTAACCTCCTCAGAGGGTAATGTGATAAAAGTAGGAGCTAAAAATTGCCTAGGCAGTTTAAGTTCAAGCCCCCCCCCCAAAGAGCCAGTTTCTTTCTCAGCTGAGAGCTGAGGACTTCCTGGATCTGCCAGTGGACTTCTGGTTGCTGTGACTCGTGGCTCATACATCCTTAACTCACTTGTCAGATTTATTGACCAGTAGGTGAATTCCATTTAAATCATGGTGCTAAGGACCCAATATAACCCCCCCGTAGCAGAGATCATTCCATCTTGGAGACACCAACTGTGGTTCACTCTTGTGAACTTCCTTCAAGGATTTGAAGGCCACATGAGAAGGAGAGATGAGTTGTAACCCCAGGTTTTCCTCATTCTGCCTGATCCCCTACCGAGTACTCAATATTACATGTCTACATCGTGAACTTGGTGACATTATTAAAGGCTCCTGGTCACAACAGTTTATTAACTACACCTTGACCCTTGGTTCTCAAGTTGTCTCCCTTGACTCTACCCTCCCCAAGGTCATAGCCTCTGATACTAGCTTTGTTTCACAGGTGTGCTCTAAGCTAAAGTCCATTTTGATCCTGCTACATTGGTCACCTGGGGCATCCTCTACCTACTGACCTTTCTCTGCCTTTTTCTCTTCAGGTGTCTGTTTTCACTTTGCCTGCAGCCAACGCGAGGTCAACAAAACAATGGCCCAAGTCCTCTCAGCAATGGTCAATAAGGACTCTGCATGCACCCCTCCCCATGAGGTGATTGGAATCTGGCTCTCATCCATCCACAATTCTTGGGAATGAGCTTGTCTCTACCCTATGCAGTACTGCTCCTTGCCTCTTCCCTCGGTGGCTGGCCAGTCAGAGACGGGTAAGACCCTGCAAAACCAGGGCAACCTAAGCCAGACGCAGTCAAATGTTGGAATGCCAGGGGTGGGGTGAACAAAGTTTGGGTATAGCACCTGAGCTCCTAATGGACCGCTCCTCACTCAAAATTAAATACAAAGGGTGGAGATGTAGTATAGACAGTATGCTGAGAATTACGCATGCCCAGATCTTGTCCCTCATCAACCTAACCTGCCCTAGGCAGGTGAGATCGTACAAGCAGCACTGCAGACCTGGGCCAATCAGAAGATGACAAGAGGAGAGCTGGAATGCAAACAGTGCATAACCCCTAACCCTGCCCCCAATAAATGTGTCCGCAACAGCTCGCCCTCTGTCAGCATTCACCCAACTCCCGGGGTCTGTGTTTTGACTCTGCACCTCACACCCTGGTTCCTTCTTCAGTTGGACCCCGAAATTCCCCAGGAGGCCTGGGGGATTGTCAACATTCCTCCATCTCGGTTCCTTCCCTAACACCCCATCCCCACCCCTGACTACACGATGTCTTCAGTTATTATTCTTTTAGTGGCTTTTCAAGTCTAATTTGTCTTTCATCTTTCCCAAATGCTGTTGGGTATAGATATGTCCTTTGAGGATTGTTAACTTAGTAGGTGTCATACTCAAAAAGGAAACTGAAACTCCCTTTCCTAGTAGCTATCAATTACTAATAGATCATCAGCTGAGCCTGGGTCTTAGTGGAAGTCTCTGTTTCCCTTTGTTTCATTTTGTTTACTTTTCGTTTAAGACAAGGTTTCCCTGTAGCTTCAACTGGCCTGAAACTTGCTATGTAGACCAGGTTGGCCTTGATCTCATATCTGCCTGACCTGAGATCTCAGGGTGTGATTAAAGGTGTGTACCACAGCACACATCTCCTGGCAGTTTCTTATCTGTAATTTAGTATATTAAATAATGGCCAGTCCTCAACCTAGAGCTAGACCTTGTGTGGCACTCTGGGCTGGAATACACGGGCATTAGTACAAGTAACAGTGGAACAACTTAGTTTTGCAATTAAAACGAATGAGAACTTGACTAATCATTTGTGGTAGGTGCAAATACTAATTTACACAGCGAGTATCCAATACCAGACATAGTTGAAGGTTTTTAGAAACTCTTACAGAAAGTTATCCATAGCCTAAAAGTCTGTAGAAAGGAAGCAGATCCCTCCACCACATCTTCTCTCCACTGGTAAGTACCCAAATACTGGAATTTTTAGCAGAATACTAAACAGAGGGTTATTATTATTATTATTATTATTATTATTATTATTATTGTCTATTCGAGGCAGGGTCTCCCTTTAGTTCCAGCTGTCCTGGAACTCCCTATGTATACCAGGCTGGCCTTGAACTCTCTGCCTGCCTCTTCCTCCAAATGCTGGAGTGCTGGGATTAAAGGTGTGCTCTTCCATGCCCACCGAGAGTGATTTTATTTGCTGGGGATCTTTTTCGAGACAGGGTCTCCCTGTAGCTCCAGGTGTCCTGGAACTCCCTCTGTAGACCAGGCGGGACTTGAACTCACAAAGATCCACCTGCCTCTGCCTCCCAAGTGCTAGGATTAAAGGCGTGTGCTACCATGCCCAGCCAGAGTGTTATTTTAAAAAGTGAAACTAAAGTTCTATCCAGTTCCATAGAGTTGTAATAGAAGTGAGCAGAATTGGAAAGAAGACAGCTGGGCTAGTAAAATCAAATAGGATCAATCTAGCATGCATCCTGCCAGCCTCAGCACAGACCCCTGCACACAAATAAATTCTACAACTGAATGTGTTGGCTTATGTCTATAATCTTAGTACTCAGGAAGCTGATATATGATAGCCATAAGTTCAAGGGTAGCCTAGGTTTTACAGTGAGTTTCAGGCCAAGTGGACTACAGTATGAAATCCTGTCTTAAAAAAATAAGACAAATTTTAAGACCTCCATCATAATGTGATTAGGATAAATCATTCTTCAGAGTGTCTGTAAATTTTAAAAATGTAACTCATTTTAACCACATTAAAATTACAAAGATTAGGGGCTGGAGAGATAGCCTAGCGGTTAAGAGCACCGACTGCTCTTGCAGAGGACCTGGGTTCGATCCCCAGCACCCACATGGTGGCTAAGAACCATCTGTAATTCCAATTCCAGGAGAACTCCAGTTCCAGGGGAATCTGAGACCTTCTTCTGACCTCCGCGGCATTGCACGACATGGGTGCACAGACTTGCATGCAGACACTACATTCATACATATACAAAAAAAAAAAAAAAAATTACAAAGATTAACGGTGGACCTGATTTTTTTCCTAATTTATTAATTTGTAATTTGATCTTAGCAATACTGGGACAGAAAGATACCAATTCATGTTTTCTAAGAGTAACAGATCTTGATATGAATGCCTTTTGAAGACCTATACAATCAACCCCACTTCTGTGGCTTCGTAATATAATTAGGGTATTAAGCCTTCTAAGTTATTTAACCATAAGGAAATATATTTAAGTTTACTTCATTTAAACTTACTTCCTCATAAAGAGAATTTTGGTTTTGTTCTTTTAGGAAAAGAAGTAAATAAACCCTCTTACTATCCCTTTAATGCCACTTTGGAACATGGATTAGCATGTGTCGGCATTATTTCACCCATAGCACTATGGACATGACACCATGGCTGAGTTTATTGTCCTCTGCTACGTAACAACTCACAGATTTGATAACACAAAGCATCACTCAAGTATCAAGTGTTCTGTAAATCAGAAGAATAAGACTCCTGGAATATGTACTCATTTCAAGTTTGAAGTATTGTTGTTGTTGTTTTTTTTTTTCCAAATCTGTGATATTGAAAGCATTCACTTCTTATAATTGAGGTATCTGTCATGTTCCTATATAAAAATATAATCAAATATTTATTTTATTAGTTTATTCTGGATACCAGGCAAGAATTGTTCTTATTTTCTATACCCCTCCCATCAATCCTTAACCCATCCTCCCTTAAATGTCTGTAGCAATGTATTTCTTTCATAGTCTAAATCTAAAATTTCTTTTACTGTGGCCACCAGGGAAAAATTCTGTGCTTTGGAAAGACTCATACTTGACAATATTCATACATATAAGTCATCTAAACCATGGGACAACCACTCATGTAAAATAGTAACATATGTACATCTTGGAAACCTATGGTGTAGATAGACTTTCATAGGCATCATAGAATCTTGCCTTCTACAGTGAGTACTAACTTTTTGTCATGGAAATTGTTCCATGTGCTAAAGGACAAGCATTAAGAACCCTGGCCTCTACTCACTAGATCTCACCAGAACACATGCAAACTATCCACCCAGTATCACAATGATAACTCTTTTGGAACCTGTCAAGTGTGCCATGGGGTGAAAGTTACTCAAATTTAAAGACCAATCATTAAAATGCTATTCTATTACCATAAAAGTCAGTGCAAAATATAATTGAAAATATGCATATACTTATCTTCCAAAATATATTCAAATATTTATTTTATTAGTTTACAAATAGCTCAGGATGATTATTAAGAAAATCCCACGATTAATAAAACATACATTTTTATTCACAATGAATAACAGTAAAAGTTTAGTTTTCCTAGCTGAATACTAACCATAATAATCCCTAGTTCAGAAAAATAAAAGGATAAAAGACAGAGTTCAAGGAGTTTGAGAAAGCTTTAAAGAAACTGAACTCTATTTAAAATATTAATAAAAATCCCATCTTAGAGCCCTATCAGCCTTGCGTCCTAGTTTCCCTTCAATTTGTTGGAGCTTTATCACTTATGGAATTTTCTCTCCCATTTTTGGGTTTATTTATATCTTCAACATAG
The DNA here is from genome assembly GCA_009823505.1 of Rhizomys pruinosus. Classification (NCBI taxonomy): domain Eukaryota; kingdom Metazoa; phylum Chordata; class Mammalia; order Rodentia; family Spalacidae; genus Rhizomys; species Rhizomys pruinosus. Next base: position 1,612,291 of record VZQC01012550.1, read on the forward strand.
AGCTTTTTTGGGTTTTTAAGTTACAGAGTTTTACAACTAACTCTGTAAAATAGAAGTATCTTTTATTAGTTCTAAAAAGTACCTTTTGTGAGTTTCTGGGGACACCTCTTCAAATGTTCTCAGATTGCTGAAAATATTCATGTCCATTCTCTCATAATGTTTTTGAATTTATGGATTTTGTAACATCCCTTCTTGACTTTTATTTCTCAAGGTTGAAGAGTTGTAATTTTTTTAATCTCTGCTTATATGAACCATTTCTCGCTCCATAATTCATGAGGCCCCATGGTTTTGCAATGAGAGGTGAATTTGGCTTCTTGAATCCTTGGAATCAGTTGTATGGAAAGAAGAGGTGAGGACAGATACTTCTCAGATACATATCAACGAGCTTATGATACCTCAGACTTTGTAAGTGAGTCTCATTGTTCTTATTCTAGGGCAGCAATTGCAATTGCTAGAAAAGACAAGTTACAACAAGCTTGCAAAGGCCTATTAGCAAACAGAAGGTTCCAGGAAAATAATTCATTCTAGAAATTTGTTGTGAAGATTAGCAAACACAGTTGGCAGAGCACTTGCTTAGCAGGGCACTTGCTTAGCAGGGTACATGCTTGGGCTTCAACACAGCACCACGAATAAACACATACACAACAAAATTACATTTAGAATAATAGGCTGTGGAGACAGATATTCTGAGTTTTAAAGAACTGGACACACACACACACACACACACACACACACACACACACACAGAGAGAGAGAGCAAACGTTGGTTTTCTTTGGTCTTCTAACTTCCATGCTACTTTCAAGAGTTGGAATAAGTGGACATAGATACTAATGGTAATTCTCCTTTTCTACTTGTTCAAACTTTAAAAGAGGCTACTGGTAAGCAATAGATTAGCAGTTTCTGTTCTGTGATCATTTAATGTGGGGACTTTAGTAACAGTACAGGTAGGCCACATCCAAGGGAAATGTGCTGATTAAGTTTCTAGTATGGAATGCTGTCTGAATGTTCAAAGGGGCCATGGAAAAATCTCATGCATAATATACAATATAATAGCCTTGGATGTCTGGGGACAAAAAGCTATGGGTATATAGAATGTCATCATGTTTGTTGATCAGCTGAGCATTCTTGCTTTAGTAATTTTATTGTCTTATTGTGAAATTTTCTTAGCATATATTTAAAGTGACATTGTGGTCCTCTGATTAACTAAAAAATAACATTGCATTTTTATTTATAAACATTAGTTTTTTTAACTAATGTTTATAAATCTAGTACAAGTGTGTATATTTTACTAACTGTGAAGTTACTATAATTCTCCTTATTCCTTAAATTTAAACACTTTTTCTGAGAATTTCATTCATGGGTATTATCGTTGTATTAGTTCCATCCCTCCAGTACTTTTCCGATTCTTCCTATGTCCCCTTACTCCTTCTCATTTTCTGCCTTCTTCATTATTGTTTTTTTTTAATTTTTATTTATTTATTGGTATGTGTATGAATGTACTGTCTGCATGTAGGTTTGTGCACCTGTGTCGTGCAATGCCGGGGAGGTCAGAAGAGGGTCTCAGATTCCCCTGAAACTGGAGTTCTCTTGGAATTGGGGTTTCAGACGGTTCTTAGCCACCATGTGGGTGCAGGGGATCAAACCCGGGTCCTCTGTAAGAACAGTTGGTGCTCTTAACCGCTAGGCCATCTCTCCAGCCCCAAAAACATGTATAAATGTATATACACACATATATATGTTATATATTACGTATATTATATATGTTATATAATAGCTATTACATATATTATATATAATGCACTAAGTCTATTTCATGATGTTCTTGTCTACCTACATCTAGGATGCCCATTTGGGATTACATAACCTCTCAGGGAGCTAGGCCCTGGAGAATACTGATTATCTTTCCCTCAGTATACACTGATTGCCTGTAACTCTTCATCTTGAGTTAGGGCCCTATGAAATTTCCCTCATCCACCTTGATTGATGACCCTATGCATATCTAGTTAGACTACTATTGGTATGGCAACTTCTTTAACCCAATGCATATCTAGTTAGACTACTAAACTGTGGATGTTTTATTGGTATTATATCTAGAATGCACTAACTAGCAGCAGGTGTCTTATTCTTCTGGCTTTTACATTCTTTCTGCCTCTAGTCTGTGTTTCCTGAGCTGTAAGTGTAGAGGTTGCATTATAGATCTATTTGTGGAACTTTGTAATAGTCTCCACCTGTTGCTAAAGAATATTCTTTCATGAGTGGTGAGAGGTGTACATTGTAAATATGAGGATACATATTTAGAAGATAGTAAGAAATTACTTCTGTTTAAAGAAGTGGCATGAGTAGGTTCCTTTCTCGGTTCTATTACCTTTCTACTCAAGTTAACTTGGATATGTTTATAGTACATTGCATACTACCTTCTGAAACTTTGAGAGCTAGTCTTTGGGGAAGAGGCTACCAGGTCAGTTCTAGTTTAATTTCTCCAAGTCCTGTAGCATAACTATGCCATATCTTCAGGTTTATGGTTTTTCTTTCAAGTTCTGGGAGGCAATCAAGACTTGTGGCAGTGCCCTGTATTATTTTGGGAATCTCATAGACTTTTCTGAGTAACAACTCAAACGAAGGTTTGCTTGCCTTTCACTTTGACTTTTGCTCTAAAGCCTTCATATATATATTCATAAATATATTAAAATTTGTCTTTATATCTGTATTTTCAGTAAGGCTTATTAAATACTACATTTCCCTTCTCTCCTTTCATGGTTCCTTTCCATTTTTCTGGCTACTGCAGTTACATGAGGGTATACACTATCACCTAAGGTATAGGAGCAGTGATCCACAAATCAGAGAGAATATGCACGGCTTATTTTTCTGAGTCTGGTTTACATCTCTTAGTATAACAGTCTTTATTTTTACATATTTTCCTTAAAGTTGCATGATTTCATTTTTCTTTACCCTTTACCAATGAACAGAATTCCATCATGTAAAAGTAACACAATTTTGTTGTAGAGGTCTTTGGTATCTTTGGTTAGGTTTGTTCCCAGGTATCTTGTTTTTTAGGCTACTGTGAGTGGGAAAGACTGTTTGTATTCCTTCTCCACTTGTTTATTGTTGGTGTAAAGAAAGGTTATTGATTTTTCTAGATTAATTTTGTAGACCAACGATTTACTAAAACTTTTAATTGTTTCTAGAAGTTTTCTAGTGGAGTCTTTAGCATCTCTTAGGTAAACTATCATATCACCTGCAAAAAGTGATAGTTTAACTTCTTTTCCAATTAATACTCCTTTAATTTCCTTCTCTTTTTTTATTGCCTTAGCAAGTGTTTCAAGCACTATATTGAAGAGGAGTGGTGATAAGGGACAGACTTGCCAGGTTCCCACCTTTAAGGGAAATGGTTTCAATTTTTCTCCACTTAGGTTGATGTTGGAAGTGGGTTTGCTATATGTGGCTTTGATCATATTGAAGCCCTGAAGAAGGAGATTGAAAATGACATCAAAAGATTGAATGACCTCCCATGCTCATGGATTGGGAAAATTAATATAGTAAAAATGTCCATTTTACAAAAATTGATATATAGATTCAACACAACCCCAATCAAAATCCCTATGAGCTTCTTCACAGACTTGGGGGAAAAAATCCTTAAATTCATATGGAAAAACAAAAGACCCCAAATAGCTAAAGCAACTCTGGGTGAAAAATGCAATACAGGGGGAGTTGCTGTACCAGACTTCAATCTATATTACAGGCCCATAGTCATAAAGACAGCCTGGTACTGGCACAAAAGCAGACCCATTGACCAATGGAACAAAATTGAAGATATAAACTTGAGCTCATACTATTTCAGACACTTCATATTTGACAAAGGGGCAAAAAACCCTCAATGGAGGAAGGATAACATCTTCAGCAAATGTTGCTGGCAATATTGGATCATCATTTGTAGAAGAACAAAATTAAAGCCCTACGTCTCACTCTGTAAAAAAATCAACTTCAAGTGGAGCAAAGATCTCAACGTGAAGCCTGAAACCCTGAAGCTGATAGAAGAAAAATTTGGCAACAACCTACAAGACATAGGCATAGGAAAATACTTTCTAAATTAGACAGCAGCAGCACAGGAAGTAAGGTCAATAGTTGACAAATGGGACCTCATAAAACTTAAAAGCTTCTTCTGTACAGTGAAAGAAACAATCAAGGAGGTGAAGAGAAAACCCACAGAGTGGGACAAAATCTTTACCAGTGATGCATCTGACAAAGTATTAATGTCAAGAATATATAAACTACTCAAAAAACAAAGAAGTAAGAAGACAAAAGACCTACTCAAAAGATGGAGTAAAGAGCTGAACAAAGACTTCACAAGTGAGGACTTAAAGATGGCTGAGAAACATCTTAAAAAGTGTTCAACATCATTAATAATTAAGGAAATCCAAATTAAAACCACTCTCAGATATCATCTTACTCAAATACAGCTAGCTAAGATCAAGAAAACAAAAGACAACAGATGCTGGAGAGGTTGTGGGGAAAGGGAAACACTCATCCACTGCTGGCGGGAATGTAAACTTATACAACCACTATGGAAAGCAGTGCAGAGAACCCTTAAAAGACTCAAAATGAGCCTACCACCTGATCCAGTCATACCACTCCTAAGTATATACCCCAAAGACTCATCCTACATCAAAGATACATACACATTCATGTTTATTGCAGCACTCTTCACAATAGCAAGAGCTGGAACCAATCTAAATGCCCCTCAACAGACAAGTGGATGACAAAAATATGGTACATCGACACAATGGAGTACTATTCAGCGGTAAAGAAAGATAGCATTATGAACTTTGCAGATAAATGGATGGAGTTTGAAGTCATTATGCTGAGTGAAGTAACACAGCCCCAGAAAGACAAATGGAGAATGGTTTCCCTCATTGGTGGATGCTAACACCAAATCCCCCAGATGAAAGGCAAGCTGAACAACATTATGTTTATATTTTTTGTTTATCTGAAAGCAACTATGTTGTTATAATGTGAATCTCTCAACAGGCTCTAGAATCCACCCACCAATTATTTTCAGACTCTGTAATTACTGTATATGGGTGGAGAGTATGTATCCATATTTTAGAGAAATATAAAATTAATGGAGGAAAATGTGAATTAATTCCTAACCATAAAAAAAGATTGAGAGCTCCTGCATTAATATACTTTGCCTAAGTGCATAGCCCAAGGACTTTATTATTATATTTGGTTCTGAACAGAGTATAATCCTTTTCACAGTTCCTATGTCTATTAGTCAATTAAAGAAGGCATTTTCACCGGTTTTATAAGAGATTACCTCTATAATAGTTGTCTCCAATTTACAGTTGGAGAACGACCTCATCATCGTTATATTTCTCCTTGTTCTATGGGGGGGGGGAAGGCAAGAAAGTCTCTCATATCAAAACCTTTGTGGCACCTAGAAGGTATAAGTTTCATTAGGACTCATTATAAATAGTTGTTACATGAAGGATCTACAGAAGGGTTCGATGTTTATGGCAATCTGAGGCTTTTCTTCCTTTCAATGTTAGGCAAAGTATATTAATGCAGGAGCTCTGACATCAGCAATGGATTGTTCTACCAGGGGGATGTTGGCCAGGGGATCTAAAGCCCCACAAAAGGTAAGGGCTCCTTGCCCCTAAGTTGGGATACCTGCAGGAGGAGAGGCGATAAGACCCTGCTGCCGAAGACCTGACGTTAACATGGGAGGGATGTATTGAGACCACACATGCAAGTGTACAGATGGCCTCTGGAATGCCAGAGAGTGTTACCAAAGGCCACTAAACCAATAAAGCAAATACAGGTCTCCCTGAGTCAAGCAAGACTCCACCGTCAGCACCAGCTACACCTCACCTGCCTGGAAATACTGTGCAGCAGAGGCAGCCATGTGTGGTCTTTTGAAGACAGGTCTCCCTGAGCTCTGGCTGTCCTGAACTCACTATGTAGACAAGCTGGTCCTGAACTCACTGAAATCCACCTGCCTTTCCCGCCCAAGTGCCCAAGTGCTAGGATTAAATGTGTGTGCTACTACACTCAGCTAAACTTTTCATAGTGATATCTGCATCTCTGTTTTTCAGTTACCATATTTTATACTATTTTAATTTTATTAGTATTATATCCTGAGATAGACAATTAATCATATGACTCCAGATTCTTAAGTTACAAGTAACACAATATTACTAAAATTAAATGAGCTACCATTAATAATCATTTGCAAATATTTATATTTATCATAGCATATGTATCAGTTGATAAAATAAGCTAGAGTAAAAAGTGTGGTAATTTCAAATGTCTAAACTTCCTTGCCTTTAGGCTTTCTTCAAGGTGACTCATTTCAATTCAAAAGCACATTACTTTTAGAAGGACTCATCATCATCCTGGAAAATGCAGCAGATACTTTGTACATTTAAAAGAGAAAATTCCATTAAATCATCTTAAAAGAGAATGCTAACAAGGTGATACTGTACACAGAGAAATTATAGAGAACATTTTAATGTGTCAATCCCAAAGTTCTTGCTCTACAGACATTATGTAAAGCAAATGTGGCAACAGCGAATTAATATCTCCATTTAATTCAGATGCCTTACCATTTTTATCAGATTCCGTAAACCAATGTTGTTTAATATACAATGTTTACTTTTATTTTACTAAGTCCTAAATCACCATGTGTCCTGTAGACAATGTCTAGGCGAAACTGGTACTTGCTGAGCTCACGTCAATTAAATATGCCTAATCGAATATACACCGTGTCCTCTCCCACCCATCCCCTTTCCAATCACCTCTTCAGTCCATTTTCTGATGCAGTCTTTCTGTTCTTTTATTATGGCCTCCATCTCCAATGAGAAATATTTATATCTGGGTTGTTGGTAGCTAATCCACATAATGAGGGACACCAATTTGTCGTTTGTTTTTCTGGGAACTGTGTTACTTCAACTTTAAACATAATGTTTCCAGCTCCCACCATTTACCTGAAATTTCATGATGTTGTCCCTTTTTACTGCTGCATAGTATTCCATTGTATACATGTACCACATTTTCTTATCCACTCGTCAAGTTGAAGGGCTCCTGGGATGGTTCCAGCTTTGCTATTGTGAAAAGAGTGTGCAATAAACATGAATGGCTGTATGTATCTTTCAGTAGAGTTGGTCTTTGGGTTGGTTTACTTAGACAGTGGTATGAGTGGTATGACTGGGTAATGGAGCTCATTTTGAGATCTTTAAGGGTTTCTCACATGCTTTCCATAGTAGGGTTGTACAAGTTAATTCCCAACCAGCATGGATGAGTGTTCCCTTCCCCCACAACACTCTCCAGCACTCTGTGTGTCTTATGTTCCCTGATCTTAGCTCGTCTGTATTTGGAGTAAGTGTGGTATAAGATTCAGGCTGTTTTAATTTGCATTTTCTTTAATTATTCAGAATTGTTGAACACTCTTAAGTGTTCCGCGCCCTCTCTAGTCTCCTCCTTGTGAATGTCTCTGTTGCAGATCTTTACTCCATCTTTTGAATGCATTCGATTTTTCTACTTCTTTGTTTTTTGAGTAAGCTTGTATGACTCTGGATAATTAATATGCTTTGTCAGATGCATCATCTGTGAAGCGTTCTTTCCACTATGTGGGTTCTTCTCTCTCACCTCCTTATTGTTTTCCTTTTTGATGTACAGAACGAAGCCTTTTAGTTTAATGAGGTCCATTTGTCAAATAGTCTGACCTCTTTATTCTTGTGCATGCTGCTGATCTAATTTAGAACGTATTTCCTACTATCCTATGTCTTTGTAGGTCTGTCTGCAAATTATCTTCTATCAGCTCTCCGAGTTCGGTTCAGCGATTGAGGTCTTTGCGTCCACTTCTGAAGTTGATTTTTATGTACAAGCGTGAGAGGTAGGGTTTAATTTTATTCACTTCTACAAAGTATGGTGATACCAAGTTTGCCAGGCAACATTTGCTGAAGATGCTTCTCTTTCCTACATTGGTTCTTCTTGCCCCCTTGTCAAAATATGAGGCTGGCTGAAACATTGTATGAGCTCGGTTATGGATCTTCAGTTTTGTTCATTGGTCAACTGGGTTCGTTTTTGTGGAGTACCAGGCTGTCTTTATGACTATGGGCCGCTATATATTAGATTGAAGTCTGGTACAGCGCAGATCCCCCTGTATTGCTCTTTTCCACTCAGGTTGCTTTGGCTATTTGCGGGTCTTTTGTTGTTTCCCATAAGAATTTAAGGATTTTTTTTCCCAGTACCTGTGAAGAAGATGCATGGGGATTTTATTTGGGGGTGTCCGTTGAATCTTAGTACACTAGTTTGGGTAGGAATGGACCATTTTACTATTATATTTTCCCAATCCAATGATGCATGGGGAGGCATTTGCCATCTTCTGAATTCTTCCTCAATCCTTTTTTCAGGGGTTAAAAATTTTTGTTGTAGAGATCCTTGGTGTCCTTTGGTTAGGTTTGTTCCTAGGTATTTTTTATTGTTTTTGAGGTATTGTGAATGGGAAGGCTCTCCTTGTTGTCCTTCTTCAATTGCTTGTTGTTGGTGTACAGAAAAGGCTACTGATTTTTTCTAGGTTTATTTTGTATCCTGCCCACTTTACCAAAAGCTCTTGTAAAAATTAAGTTTGGCTTCCCAAGTTAATCATATATAGTCCCCAAAAACAACATGGGTG
>VZQC01012550.1:1622453-1886619 GCA_009823505.1 Rhizomys pruinosus
AAAAAAAAAAAAAAAAAACCTCACTTATGACATTAGATAAAATATATCAGACATTACCAGGTGTGGTGGCACATGCCTTTAATCCTAGCACTTGGGAGGCAGAGGCAGGTGGATCTTTGTGAATTTAAGGCCAGCCTGGTCTACAGAGCAAGTTGCAGGACAGCTGGGGTTACAGGGAGACCCTGTCTCAAAAAGACATATATATGTCATATACATATATATATATACACATATATATGTCATATATATGACATATATATGTCATATATATGACATATATATGACATATATATGACATATATATGACATATATATGACATATATATATGACATATATATGACATATATATATGACATATATATATATATCAGACAGTAGCAGTTTTTAATCTATATGATTTATCATAAGATACTGTGTTTGAATAACAGGTTCAATAAAAAATACTGAAACGAAACAAAGGAGGCATTTTAACATATGAAAAATATAAACAATGCTACAAACCTTTTAATTATTGGTGTTAGAATTGTTTCTCTCGTGTTGCATTTTGGGTTATATGGTTGTTTCATCAAAATCAGGCAATGAACATGTATGTTAGATGAATTCTATTAGCATTAATATTTTTTTAAATGTAGAATACTTCTAGGAAACAAAAAAAAAGCATGGGAAACTAAGATGTTAGCAAAACATCATACTCTGAATTGATCATTATAGATTTGAGACAATTTTAAAGAAATGGCCTGGGCTTTGGAGTTAAAATGAAAATGATTTAGACCCATACCATTTAGCAAAAGTTTAAAAACTTTGTTTGTCAACTAGTTTATCTAAGTACAAGTATTCATTGTTCAAATGAAGATGGCAACAGTAAGCAGGGACTTGAGAAATGTCGAGATGCTTATTGAATGTTTAGTCAGAATAGGCCTTCAGATAGTGGTTGTTGCTATATTCAATCATAAATAGTTTCTCAGAAGGGTTAAGAATAAGAGAGATATTATGTAAAGTTAAATGACAGGATAGTGCTGACATTTCACCTCAAATGATGATATTTATAAGTTGTCTTCCCATTAGTAAACTACTTGTTTGCTCAAAACTTCTTTGTTCATACCCTTTGGACTCTTACCTAACAAAGCATCATATAATGAAAGTAACAGTCTATAGTTGTTATTATTTAAAGTTTTATGTTCAATCTTAGAGATCAAAATATGATTAAGAATAGATTATTCAAAACACTGAGTGACACTTATTTAACTCCCTTCAACATAACTGTCTTATCACTTTTCAATCTCCCACTACTTCAAATATTATTGATTTGATAAATTTTGCAAAGAATAAAGAAAAAATTCAACTATAATTTAAAAGATTTCCTGAATGAGGCTTTTGATATTTCTGATGAGTTGCTATGAAGTGACTAGTCAGGATGAAAGTGGAGAAATTCAGTCAATTTCAAGGCTGAAAATAATAAAAAATAATTAAGTGATGTATTAGTCACTTTTCTGTTGCTGTGATAAAACCACTATGAGCAAGCGAACTTATAAAAGGAAGAGTTTATTTGAGCTTATGATTGACAGTTCCAGGAAATCAGAGTCCATTGTGGTGGGAAACATGGTGGCCAGGGCTGGAGCAGCAAGCTGAGGATCACATCTCACAATGAGCACAGGAAGCAGAGAGAGAGAGAGAGAGACTGGAGACCACAAGGCTTGTTAAACTCACTAAGCCTGCCCCCAGTGACATACTTCCTCTAGCATGGCCACACCTTCTAAGACCTCCAAGAACAGTGCCATCAACCGGAGACAAAATGTCTGAATACCTAAAGCCTATGAGGGGACACTCATTCAAACCACCACAAGTGACTATGGACCTGCCAACCTATAGATATGCAGTCTTACAAACTCTAATATTGTTTTATAACCTTGCTATTCCACTTCAGAGCCATGAAGGAGAAATTTTGAACAAGAACATCATATATTTTGTATAGATATTACAAATAGGCAGAACCTCTAAAGGTTTGAGTCCATGAAAGGCTAAGAGCAAAGGCCAGAAGCTACTTTTTAAAATATTTTTAAATTTTTATTTATTTATTTATTTTTGTGTATGAATGTACTGTCTGCATGTAGGTTTGTGCACCCGAATCGCGCAATGCCACGGAGGTCAGAAGAGGGTGTCAGATTCCCCTGGAACTGGAGTTCTCCTGGAATTGGAGTTACAGACAGTTCTCAGACACCATATGGGTGCTGAGGATCAAACCCGGGTCCTCTGCAAATGCAGTTGGTGCTCTTAACTGCTAGGCCATCTCTCCAGCCCCAGAAGCTACTTTTTTCAACAGATGGTAACTATTACAAATTTCCACAGCTGGTCCAACCCAGAGAATAAATTCCCTGAGACACTTAAACTTAAGTGACACATCTACCATGGAACTTCTACACATAAGGCTCATGAAAGAGAACAGGGAGAAGGAAGAACATTAATGCATCTCTCAACTCTAACCTATTAATCTCCCTCAAGCAACAGATGGTGATTAACTCAGGAAGCCACAACTGGTGAAAATGTATAGAGTAAGAGACTTCAGAGTGCATGTTCCTGACAGGACCCAGGGCTCAGGGCTCAGCTTTCCACCATTGTGGAAGAGGGGGTGGGACAACTGTAAGGGTCAGGGGTGTTGAGTGATTACAAGGAATCAAAGATTTCCAGGCAGCTGGAAACTTGCTTACATGAACTGACAAAAATGGTAATGCAGAAGAGTCACGCAAACTCAAATTAAACAAAAACTCAGCATAGAACTGGGGAACTAGGTAAAAAGCCATTTTTCTAAGTCTTATCAGGGTGACACAAAGTTTGAATAAGACAAGGTAGAAAATATTTGTCAGAATAAATCCTTCTTTCCTTATTCTCCTAAGATCCTTATTAGAATGAAAGAAAGTTTGAATGAAAATTCTCTCCAAGTCTTTTGGAACCTGGTTTATTGGGTCAAATATATTTCACATTGACCAAGTGTGGTGGTACAAACCTTCAATCCCAGCACTTGGGAATTAGAGGCAGGAGGATCTCTGTAAGATCAAGGCCAGCCTGTTCTAAGTAGCAAGTTTCAGGCTAGCTGGGACTATAGGGAGAACCTGTCTCAAGAAAAACAAATGAGATAAACGTCATCTCTTACACAGGGAAATATCTTTAGGGATTAAGATTTATTAATAAGATACAAGACAAAGAATCATATATTGATATGTTGTACAAAGGAAAAGGAGGATGGCATTTGGCTTCTTGAGGCTGAGGCCTTCTGGATAAAGGGAGACTTTTGATGAGAGTTCTTTCCCATAACAGCCTCACAGAAATCAAGGGAAAACAGCAGTTCCCTGAAAAAATGGTAAAGGGAGGGACTGCTGTGATAGAATTGAACTTTTATCTGATTAAGTTTAAAACATGTATTCCTAAATTAATTACAGGGGATATTAGAAGACAAGCTTTTGCTAAAACGCAAAAATTCCTTATTCAACAAAAAGCATTAGATGAATCTGTGACATCATCACATGAGAATGGAAACACATGTCTGGTGTGGATACTGGTCTCTTGCATCTTCCATGTCCCCTAGCTTTCTAGGATAACAGAGTGAAGGATGAGGGCCCTGCATTGTTGAGAAGAGAAATGATTATCAGCAATGAGTGGTTCTGACAGATTAAGCAAAGACTCATACTCAAAAGTTTTCAACACTACTGATGACTTACCTGACAAGGACATAAATGTGAACAAATTAGTTCTTTGACCATGTAGTAACAGGTGGTGTTCACTCAGATGGTGAAAAAGTGGTTTAGTTTGGATTTGATGCAGTTACTAAGCTGACTGTGCATGGGAGGTTAATCATGGGACTTTGAAGAAGACATTTAAACAATGAATCGACTCATTGAAAATCAAAGACATTTAGAGCTTTGCTCTGAAATCCAAACTTTGGAACTCATTTTATTTTCTTTCAAAGCAATCATTTTGAGATGAACATTGAATCATATATATCACCTATCAAGTTACACAAATTTGACCTATTCTGTATGCTAGAAAATAATGAGATTAACATATAGATGTGAATAAATATAAGTACTTGCACATGTAGACATATAGACAAATGTATAGCAAATAGATTTACTTGTCAACATATCATAAATACCTATATATGTTTGGCATGCCACTTGTAACTGCTGTCATTTGATAAAAATTCTATATAAATAAATTTGATAAATATTTGGTTTTGCTCTTTAAGTGACAACATATTATCATAAAAATATTGCCTGGTTTTCCTATATAGAAAAATATAACAAATAATTCAAATTTATTTGACCATCAAATTAATTTCTCTAGATGTTTTAAAAAATGTATATATTATTTTTATGAGTGTATTTCATGCATGCATATAAGTGCACCTATGCTACACAGTGCACACTGAGGTCAGAAGAGGGCATTGGATTCCCTGGAACTGGAGTTATAGATGGTTGTTAGCCTCCATATGGGTGCTGGGAATTGAACCTGGGTCCTCTGCAAGAACAACCAGTGCTCTTAATGGTTGAACTATCTCTCCAGAACTATTCCTCTAGATCTTTTAAGCATCTTAAGTATACTGAAGTATAATATATGGGAAATGCTCCCTAGGAGGTAAAGTAGTTCCCATCTGAGTGAGCCTGTGTTCTGCAGTGCCTACCTCCGACTAACGGTTCAGATCCATCCAGATTCTCAACGTTTGGTATGTGAGATAAATTATAAATTATAATGGGTTCAATATTAGTGTTGATAAGATTTTCTTTATAATGTATATTATATTTTGGTTAAAATATATCAAGAATATTTATTGAGTGCTAAATAATTGTATAGTTAAAATTTGGGCTTTATTATTAACATATTGTTGCATGTGTTAATAAGAAATGCATGTTTAAAACCCATAATCATTAATTAATAAATATTTTATAATGATCATGAGTTGGATAATCGTCTTATCTGAAACCTAGAGTTAGATTGGAATATAAAGCAGATTTGAATATGGCAGATTTGATTACATTTAAATAAAGTTATGACCTAACTATTAGTACTGTTTAAATACCTATATATCTAATTGCTTGTGCTTCATTAGTAGGATCGAAAGGTTATTCCTGGACAAACTGTCAGCCCATGAAAGGAAAAGGCCAGAATTGACCAGAGTCCAAGACAACAGCTCCAGAGAAAGTAGACTGTTTTGCTTCTCATCCACTTGTGCCCCTTTTCTAAGCCTAGGGAACAATCTGCGGAAGAGGGGGCATGGTAGAATGTAAGGGCTGCGATTGGGGTGAATGGTGAAACTACAGCAATATAGTCTGGACACTCATTTGATCAACTTTATTGAACATACAAGCCCCCCCCCCCGCTAGATGGTGGGACCCATGGGCTGTGTGGGTTTAGGCACAATCGCCTGCAAATTGGTTTTACATGAAGGATGCTTGTAGTCATAAATTATCACGTATTGCTAAAAAATGAAAAAAAAAAACTGAGAGAAAGATGCAGGACAGTTATGGCAGAATGCATGATCTGGGATGAGGTGGGGTAGGGTGGGGGGAAGGGAAAGGAAAATATGCCTGAACTGAAATGGAAAATGATGTATGAAATACACAAAGCATCAATAAAAATAAAAATAAAAAAATAAATAAAAAATAAAAAAGAAAAATTATAAGATATCTGTATTAAATTAAATTGCTATAAACACTCAAGCTAGTTTACTAGTGGTCTGAATAGGATTGTGAATATACAGAATTGTTAATTTTCAGTCCTCTCCTGGCTTGAACCTGACTCCCTGTTACAGGTTTGAATTAAATGGACACAGGCAAATGGTGGGTTACCTATGGCTACTGAAAAATGTACTTTATGTTTCTTGCAAGAGTTGTTTTTGATATTTCCTTTAACCTAACCAGATAATTTGGCTCAAAAGGCTAGATTCTATCTTCCTGAACCAGCTGCATGCAGTCCAAAATAAGACAGTCTGGATGGGCTTGGTAATTCTTATTAGTTTACTTCCTGTCTTCTGGTATGTGTTACAACTCCTGTCTTTCTGGAAAAACTATAAATCAGGATAAAGGGTCTGAAAAATAAAAGATTGTTCCCATTTGTAAAAAAATTTAATTAATTAATTAATTAAGTTATGACCATATAATGAAAAGTCTCTTTATCCTTAAACAAACTGCATAGTACCTTCTGGAACTAGTAAGCTAGCAGGTAAAGTTTCCTGGTCCATTCATGATTGATTAATCAATATCCTGCAACCAAAGTGAGTGGCATCTTCAGTAATAGGGTCTTATCATCTAGTTATGGCAGACAAAACAATGGTAATAGCTCATAGGCAGGTATCCTCCCACTGCCACTGAAGTTTTAACTAATACACACATACATGGAAAAAATAATTTTATCTGAATGTGTTACCATTCAAAACACATTTTTAGTACCTGTATTTTACTGAAAATATAAGCAATACACTTGAAATAAAAATGTCATGAGTGACCAACTACCCAAAGAAACACAAGTTTCACAGATCAATTAAATAATTGCATGATCACATAAATAAAAGTTTAAACATTGTGTTTGCTCATTTAGTTAATAAAAGTTTTTAAATCTGACTGGAGAAATGTCTCAGGGGTTAAGAGCACTGGCTGAACTTGCAGAGGACCCAGGTTTGATTCCCAACAACCATGTAGCAGCTAACAACCATCTATTAACTCCAGTTCCAAAGGGAATCCAATGGCTTTTTCTGAACTCCTTGCACATTGCAAGACACAGGGAGCACTTACACACATATAGGCAATACAATCCAAACACATACACCCACACAACATACACACACACAAATAAAATAAAACAAAAAATTAAAATTTAAAAGTTTGATTATGTTGTGTTCAATGCTATGAAAGAATTGCCAAAATTTTAATAATATATCATCATGTTGTATACATCTATCTGATCGATTTTGGAAGTATTTATCTATATCATCTATATTCCTTTCATCAATCTCAATTCTAGATCTAACACATTTTCTGGGGAGATAAAGGAAACAGAGAGTGATGTATTTTGATGATCAACATAGCGCTGACGTTCAGAAAAAGATATATTGACAACTGCTAGCGTATCAACCTTATTATAGTAAAAGTTACGGAAAAATATGTCAATAGTCTGCCAATACTAAGAAAATTATATAATTTACCCACAAATAAAATAATTTTCATACAAAGATGTCAAACATACATATATCTTTCTGTACATTTGCATGCAAGTATGATAGGGTTAGGGATGAACTCTAGAGTTTTCTGGTATTACTCATTAATTTGTATGTAACAGATTAAAAAATATCATACAGAAAATAGAACCAGAAGAAAGATTCTTTCAGAATTTCCCCCTAAGGAGTTTACAAATATTTTATAATTTAAGGAGGCATTTCAATTTAGAAAAATATTTTGGGGCTGGAGAGATAACCTAGCAGTTAAGAGCGCCGACTGCTCTTGCAGAGGACCCGGGTTTGATCCCCAGCACCCACATGGCGGCTGAGAACTGTCTTTGACTCCAGTTCCAGGGGAATCTGACACCCTCTTCTGACCTCCACCACATTGCACGACACGGGTGCACAAACCTACATGCAGACAGTACATTCATACACATACAAGAATAAATAAAGATTTAAAAAAGTTTTAAAAATCTTTAAAAAAGAAAAATATTTTAATATATGAATACCTTATTTTGATAAAGAAAGAAGTTAACAATAATATTAATTTAAAAGTAGGATATAATCATTAATGTGAAGAAGCAAATAATATTCTCCTATCACATTAAGTTAAGTAATTATGCTAGTCACCTGGATCTGTTAAAATGTTTGCAGCATTATTGTTTAAATTATTTGTGAAATATTCTCATTTTCTTCTATTAAATATAAAGTTTGTAGGGATTTTTTTCTTCAGACAGGTTTTCCTGTAGCCACAGCAAGCCTGGAACTCACTATGTAGACTAGCTTGGCCTTGAACTAACAGAGATCTGCCTGCTTCTACCTCTTGTGTGCTGGGATTAAAAGCATGCACCACTATGCTTGTCTAGGGATTTGAAAATTTTTATAAGCACATTAAATGAATTCTAAAAAAAAATGTAAAAATATAATGAAGTCATAAGGATATCAAAATTATAAGCAGCAGTATATTTCATACATATAGTACATCTCAAAATATAAAATAATGACAATATTGAAACACTCGAAACTCCACTAGTAAAAATGGTCAAATTGGAAAGTGAACACCACACAACTAAATATGTGTTGGCATAGTTTTTTTCAAACTTAAAGTTGGTATTTGATTTGAATTAAAATTAGTCAAACTGGTACTGATTTTTCTTGATGTATCAAGTATAAAAATATTCCTATAAATAATACTGAACAAAGTGGGGCTCTCAGTGAGACAGGAAGAGGTAATCAAGGGTTACCACTCCCCAAACAGAAACACACCACCATAGTACACAGCTTGAGTTTTAAAATAAGATCTTTTTGTTTTGTTTTGTTTTGCTTTGTTTTGCTTTGCACAGAGGAGGTCCCATGCATTTATTTATTTTCTTTTTTTTTTTACTTTTTTTTAAAATTTATTGTATTATATATGTATATATTTTGTACATGATTATGTTACAAATCAAATCCAGACCCCTCTCCCCCTCCCATCCCCTTCCAGACTCACCATTTCAGTCAGTTCTTTGATGCAGTCTTTTCTGTTGTTGGTGTTGTTCTTTCCAATATGCATCACTCCCAAGAATATTTACAACTACGTTATTGGCACCAGCATCCGTAAATGAGGGATACCATTTGTCGTTTGTTTTTCTGGGATGGTGTTACTTCACTTAATATACTATCTTCTAGTTCCATCCATTTACTTGCAAAGTTCATGATGTCTTTTTTTACTGCTGCACAGAACTCCATTGTGTAGATATACCACATTTTCTCAATCCACTTGTTAGTTGAGGGGAATTTGGGTTTGTTCCAGCTTTTTGCTATTGTGAACAGAGTTGCAATAAACATAGCTATGCATGTATCTCTGTGTTAAGAAGAGTCTTGTGGGTACATACCAAGGAGTGGTATGATTGAGTCAGGTGGTAAGCTCATTTTGAGTCTTCCAAGGGTTCTCCACACTGCTTTCCACAGTGCATGTACAAGTTTACATTCCCACCACCAATGGATGAGTTACACATATGTAGTCCAGGCTGTTCTTGAGCTTGCTATGCAGTCTAGGGTGGCCCCAAACTTGTGATTTGCCTGTCATCATACCATGATAGATACATATTGTTAATTTTTTAAATTTATTTTTACTTCGTGTATATAAATATTTTTGTCTGCATGTATGTTAAGTGCACCCATCTTGTACAAAGTGAGCAGAGGCCATTAGAGGGTGTCAGATGCCCTGGAGTTGGGGTTACAGATTATTGTTGCCACCATGTGGTGCTAGGAAGTGAACCCCATCCTCTGCAAAAGAGGCCAGAGCTATGATCACTGAGAAATCTCTACAGTCTCTAGAGGTAACTTTGTAAGTTTACTTCCTACAGTTTTCGATTCTGTATCCTAAACATACCTAAAATAGACTAGATCTGTAGCTAGGGCCATCTATGTCTGTATCATAGTCCCCTTGATCAGATTCCAGCTAACCTCAACCCAAATTGACACACCATGTATAATTCTATTGAATATTCCAAGTAAAGCCTTGTGTAAATACAACAGCACCTCCTTAAAGCATACAAAATGCTTATTTCATCCCCAGCACAATACCAAATAAAAAGACAGAGCTCTGAAGCTCTAAAGCGAATGTACTAATAGAGGGCCAAAAATATAGCTCAGAGGTAGAGCATACACCTAGCATGTTCAAAGTTTGCTCTGCAGCACCAAAAATGTGAAAATAAAGATAAACAATATAAATTTGAAAGGAGGCCTTAGCCATTGCCCTGAAACTGAGCAGTGCTCCCACCACACTTCACCACTTAGCAAATTCACAGAGTAGTTCAGGAATAAATCCAAGGCTTGGGGGCTGCTAAAATACTTGTGGCTTTCCCTAGCAGCTTCTAAACTGACCGCCAAATCCCTGACAGAAAGGTTTGGCTGGACCTGCATGTAGGATTGCAAATGTGTCTCTGCAAAGCTATGCAACTGTTAGGTTCCAGAGCTAACTGTTCCAGGTTTGGGTGTACCAGGCCTAACTGTTCCAGGAATGGTTGTTCCAAGCTGTATTATTCCAGGTCTGGTTGCTCCAAGCTGAGTTGTCCCGGGTCTGGTTGTTGCACATTGGAAGGCTTCTGGATGGGTTCAGATACCTCTGGGGATAGTTGGAATGGAGGCCTGTATATTCAGTAGCTGCTGAGCCTTCCATCTCACAATGTTGAAGGGTTTTGCCAGCTACTTTTCTGCCACCATTTACATTTCATTCTTTGGTTTTGAGAACCAGGTCTTAACCTGTTTGTAGGTGAGGTTCAGAATGCTAGAAAGTTCTTGCCTCTGCTGGAAGCTGAGTTACTTCTCTGTCTCTGAAACCTTTCGTTGAGCATGCACAGCTAAGCCTGAGAGAACGCTGTTCAAATATGTTTCTTGATCTGAATTTTACTCTCTTCCTTCTTCCCAGGGCTCTCAGAACCCAGACTGGTAAAGGAATAAGGAGTGTTCTGCATGGCTAAGTCCAGGGAGGAAGAAGGAGGAGAAGCACTCTCCTTGTGGAACGTCTCAACAGTAGGCATTAGTGGTGATGAGTCATTTTCCTCAGAACCATAAGCCCTAGGCATTGCTGAGGAATCTCCAAAATCAGATGATTTCTCAGAACAAAGCTAATTATGGAGACCAGCAGGATCCACACTCATGTCAGTCAGGAGAGAAAGAGAAAGTCAGTTACTTAAAAAAAAGCCTGAGACTCAGTGTCTAGAGGTTTAGCAAGACTTTAAAAATTATAAAGATTTCTACATGTGAAAGAAGGTGGTGCCTCCTCCCAAGAGGAAGAAATTCATTCAAGCTGTGTCGGCATATTTCTAAAAAGAGATTGAAAATTGGGACTTTCTCTATATTTAAACTTAAGGTAATAGCAATAAAACATTTAAGAAAAAATTGCAATTACATATATGTGGGACAGCAGTCCTGGACTCGGGCTGTATTGCACACGTACTGGCTGGCGTGCTTGCCATGAACTGCTCTGTCCTCCCACATCTCCCTTTCTGGGTCTACCCCATCAGCTGAGGTGGTGTGTGGTGACTTGGAGGTCTGACATTGGCTACTGGAAGGTGATGTCACTGCCCTAACCCTGTATAGCTGCTTCCCCTTCATGAGTAAAGAGGCATTCCCATAAGCTTTGCTACCAGACAGAGTTCTGGGCTATTATTGCACAATTGATAATGGAAATATTAATATTTCAGCTAGATTTCCACCTTGTACAATCATTGGACCAGTTCTCTGATTGGCTGAGTGGTGGCGAAGACCAATGGCCTCCTGCCACAGGTTTCAACAGTTTCCTGGCTGGATGTGGATGCAGAGTTATCATTTCCCTGGCCCTGGGTTTGTCCAGGAAGCCATCATCTTCCTGGATGAGTGTGGAGAGGAAATCAGCCCAGACACAGGTCCGGTAGTGGGGTCATCAACCTTACGGGGCTGCCAGAAAGCCAACAGCCTCCTGGATACCTAGGATTTTTCAACTGCAGCAATTTGTTTTTACCAAACATATTTTTGAGTTCTTATTTTAATTTTTGGAAAAAATCTAAACTATTTGATTGTTTTTGAGTTAAATCTCATCTGAAGACCGACAGAATGGTAAAAGTCTGATTAGTATACATATTTATGTTAGTATAATCAACTGGCTTTTATGATGTTTATAATTCATTGTTGCCATGCAGATTTCCATGACCTACCAACCTGGTAGCTACTGGAAGGCAATACCATAGATTTTACATTGGGAAACAGCTCAGAAATTTCCAAAAAAAAATACCCCCAAAGGACAGTGTAGGGGACTGATTATTTTAGTTGTGAATCAGCTGACTAAAATTTTTGTGACCTTTAAGATGCACTTGCTTGTTTAAAATGCAGACATTTACCACTTTTAAGTTAATGATTTTAAAGAAAAAACAAAGAATGAATTAAATAGGAAACAACCTGAGAGGTATCAGTGCAGCAATTTAAAAGTCGAATGAAAGTGGCCACGAATAAATTTGAAAATCTTAGCAACCCTCTGCTGGACATTTTGGATTATCACAGAAAAGGACCACAGACTAGGACGCTGACAAAAATCTGACATTTACAGATATAGGCTCTAGAAATTCCAAGGTCAAGACGCAGGTGAAGGGCTGATTCCTCATGAACAACTACATTTCTCTCTCTCTTTTTATGTAACCTCATTGAAGATGGCACAAGGGATGCTCTTCGATGGGCATGGGTATCCAGCGCAGCAGCACAGGCATTGCCTTGTGCTTTTATGTTTAAAAGGCCTTAAGTATTTAAATGGCTTTTGTGGGATAAAATGTATCTTCTTTGAAATGGATTTATCATTGGATGAACTGTGAACTACAAGGATGGAGTCTGGCTCTGGGACACCGCTGGCACCATGTTGGGGTCAGGGTCATGTAAGAAGCCCACCATGTAGGGCTGGGGATCTCTTGCCAATTTGTCCTCCTGAGCAGAGGACACAGAATTTATTCTAGGTTTCTGAGCTGCCATAGCAGGAAAGGAGAATTGCTGCTCATCACGTAAGTGATGTTGTCTCCATTGACTTTGTAGGCAAGCCAAATAAAACTCTCTTATGTAACTAAGATTGGAGAGTCTGGTCATTGCTTTGCCTAATAACCAGGGAAAACAATAGAGGCAGAGGTGGGGTGGGACACTATGTGTGTAGGTCATGCCCCACCTGAAGGAAAATTCTCAGCAGCAGCTCTACATCCTGGCAATTTGGATTTCCATATTCCCACATCCAAAATGGTGGGAAGCATAGACCTGCAGTAAATTAAGGTGTGCGACAGAGAGTTTTCATATAGTTACAAAGAGAGGATAAGGAAGAGAGATAAAGAAATGAAGGGAGGCCACAGCAACTATCTTTAGGCATTCAATGATCTTCCCAGCCCAAAGTTCCAAACGCTTCCACAATCCTTCCCCAAAACACCAAAGTCAGGTCTGTCACAGCAATACCCCACTCTCTGGTACCAGTTTCTGTTCTAGTTTGTCTTCCATTGCTGTGACAAAACACTCTGACCAACACCAACTTGGGGAGGAAAGGGTTTATTCAGCTTACATCTCCTGGGTCACAGTTCATCACTTTGGGAGCCCAAGGCAGGAACTCAGGGCAGGAACCTGGAGGCAGGAGCTAAAGCACAAGCCATGGAGGAATGCTGTCCAGTGGCTTGCTCCCTTGGCTCATGCCCAGCCCGCCTTCTTATACAGTACACAACAACCTGCTCAGGGTGGCACCACTCATTGTGGGCTGGCCCCTCCCACAATGCTCGACAATCAAGACAATACTCCACAGATGTGGCCACAGGCCAATCCAATGGAGCCAGTTCAGCAATTGAGGCTCCCTCAACCCAGGTGTGTCAAGTTGACACTAAAGCTATCCAGCATACCACTCCACCCCAGATCATGCAATCTGCCATAACTGTCCTGCATCTTTCTCTCAGTCTTCTTTTTTATGCTTAGGAATTCACATTTTCCGCCATTAATTTTATATTAGTCTAAAATAAGGATGCATACTCTCCACCCAATTACTGCAATTACAGAGTCTGAAAATAAGTGGTGGGTGGATTCTAGAGCCCATTGAGAAATTCACATTATAACAACATAGTTGCTTTCAAATAAATAGAAAAATAACAATAATGTTTTTCAGCTTGCCTTTCATTTGGGGGATTTGGCAAGAAGTTTTAAGCATCCAAGGTTTAAGAAAAGGCAGAAACTAGGTAGGGAAGAACAGGAGTGTTTAGGCTAAAGTCCTTGAAAATGTAACAAGTTCACCTGAGACTGTAGAGGACACTTAATGTGACAGTAAGTAATTGCTTTTCTCTTATCATTATTTTGCTTTCAGAATCAAGAATGAGAATACTTGACCCTCTTTTGTCCTATGAATTAAAACTTACTCAAACATACATGGGTAGGCATAAGAAAAGACCCTGATTCTTCAAGAGCAGGTAGGTGTGGATGCCCTGGACACTGGCTGCAATGCTACACAGGCTTAAACATGTGTGGAGCTGAAAGGAAAGCCAGGGTAGATAGAGGAGTTGGCAGAAAGGTGGAAACATCACAGGAAGTTTGGACTTCCTGGGTATAATGTGTCTGCTTCAGTCTGTCTAGGAGGATAGTTAGCTGCTTCTTAAGCTAATTGCAGGCCTTCCTGTTGGTACCTACGCTCACAATCTATTAAAGACAAGAAAAAGAAAATTGACATTTGTAAGAAAATGCGTAGAAATATAGACCATCCTGGTAAGTGAATGAAGACGGTCTTAGAAAGTCAAATATCCCGTGTTTTCCCATGTGTAAAAATTTAAAAGACAGGAAAGTAGGATTATTATACAATAGGAAGGGAACCATTGGCTCATAAGTATAGGTAATACTAAGGTAATACAATCAAAGTCTTTTCAGTACATATATGACAATTCTGTGCAGTTAAAATACTTTAGTTTTTATCAAAAAATGCAACATCAAAAATAATTTAAGACCAGTTGGGCTGCCTACAGCAACTCCAAACTGATTTAAGAATTCTTCGTTGAAGCTGGGCGTGTTGGCTCAAACCTTTAATCCCAACACTCGGGAGGCAGAGTTCAAGGCCAGCCTGGTCTACATAGCAAATTCCAGGACAACTGGACTACAGGGAGACCCTGTCTCAAAAATACCAAAAAAAAAAAAAAAAATTCTTCATTGGCTACCTAGAATACTCATTAGCACTTTAAAGGCTGGAGGCTCTTTCTATTTCCTTAGTTGGTTCTTCTTGTGCCCTCCCTTTTTAACATTTTCTTTCCATATATGTACACTGATATATATTATGTACACTGATTATAACCTTTTCAAAATGCTGCAAAAGTTCTACCCACTAAATTGGCAAAACAAGATTCTGTTTCTTACAAATACAGAAATTTAATTTGGAATAAATTCTCTAGTTCAGGTGCTGGAGAGATGGTTCAGCAGTTAAGAGCACTGACTGCTATTACAGTGGACCTGGAATCGATTCTTGGCACCCACATGGTGACTAAGAACCATCTTTAACTCCAGTTCCAGAGGAATTCGATGCCCTCTTCTGACCTCCACAGCATTGCAGGACATGGGGGCACCTACCTACATGCAAGCAATAGACTCAAACACATAAGAAGTAAAAAAAAAAAAAAAAAAAAATATATATATTATATAGATATTATATATATATATATATATATATGTTTAATCCACTAGTTCATTTTAAGATTAGGATCTTTCTGGGGCTGGAGAGATAGCCTAGCAGTTAAGAGCACCAACTGCTCTTGCAGAGGACCCGGGTTTGATCCCCAGCACCCACATGGCAGCTAAGAACTGTTTGTAACTCCAATTCCAGGAGAACTCCAATTCCAGGGGAATCTGAGACCCTCTTCTGACCTCTGCATTGCACAACACGGGTGCACAAACCTACATGCAGACAGTACACTCATACACATACAAAAATAAATAAAATTTTAAAAAAAGATTAGGATCTCACTTTTAATACTTAATTTCTGTTAAATAATAAGGCAAAGCAAACTGTCTTCCTTCTTAGGTAGTATGACTAAAGACTATGTCTTTTCAGTCTAGTAATAAGACAGATACCTTTCTTCACCCAGGGAAAAGGGATACCCAGTAACTAGAGAAGTGGGTAAGAAGCCATGACAGCTGTGAGAGTTTAGTTGAATGTGTTTTATAGGAAGCACACATGTATAATGACAGAAAAAAATATGTGTTGCTGAATTTATTCTCTTTAGGCAGAAATAATCAGATGACTGGAGGCTGTTCTAAGGGCAATCAACACAGATGATACTGCATCCATTGTAGTGTAAAATAAAGAACTCATTTTAGTCTATATTTCTAAATCTCGTGTATCCCAATTGTATGAATAGCCTTCCTTGGTCTCCAAGAGCGAATAGTTTTGAGTTTCCCTTGTGGATACTAAAGTCTGCAAATTCTCAAGTCCTTTAAATAAAATGACAGAATTTGCATATAACCTATAAGCAAACCTCTGTATACTTTGTCATTTGAGATTATTTATAATACATAATATATTGTAAAGGCTATGTGAATTGCTGTTTATATTGCTTAAGGAATAATGACAAGGAAAAATATGTCTCTGTATTGTCAAAAGAGAAGCTATTGTTTCTTTTTTCTTTTTTCTTTTTTTTTTTTTGAAGAGTCTCATTCATTTGCTTGAATTCATGGAGGCAAAACATATACAGTAAAAGACTGACTACCTGTAAGTAAATATATCTATACAAAGTGGATTTTTCCAGATAAAGCAATCTCATGCTTGTTACAAATCTCTTTAATAACCTCAAAAAAGAAAAGCTGGGAAATTATGTGAATGAGGAATACAGAAGTAATAAAAATTCTGAAATTTCAATTAGTTTATGGATAATCAATAAACAAAGGAACATCTGGATATAATATAGGAAGTTTTGGAATACTCCTAGGAGAGTGTAATACACAGATCAAGTTTGAGAGAAAGAAAGGGGATATGTAATTAGGTGAGGCTAGTTAATGTAATTTCTCATGAGATCTTGGTTTTATAATGTAAAAGTTGATATACTTTTTAGGTCTTTTTGAGACAAGGTCTCCTTATAGCCCCAAATGGCCTGTAACTTGCTACAGAATCCAGGTTGGCCTCCATCTACCTGCCCTTGCCTCGCAGTTCTGGAATTAAGGCCTGTTCCACCAAGCCAGGCAAATTTAATGTTTTTTTTTTATTTTTTTTATTAATTTTATTTATTTCTTTTTTTTTTTTTTTTTTTTACTTAATAATTTTTATTGATGCTTTGTGCATTTCATACATTTTTTCCAATTCAGTTCAGGCTTATTCCCTTTCCCTCCCCCCCACCCCCCACCCCATCCCAGATCAGCATTCTGCCATGACTGTCCTGCATCTTTTCCTCAGTTTTTTTTTTCATTTTAGTATAAGTGATAATCCATGATACAAGCATCTTCATGCAAAACTATCTGAGGCTGTTGTGCCAAACACCTTACAGCCCCACCAGTCCAGTGGGGGTGACAGGGTTGTTTGTTCAATCAAGTTGATCAATGAGTGTCCAGACTACATTGCTGTAGTTTCACCCATTCACCCCAATCGCAGCCCTTACTTCTACCCACGCCCCCTCTTCCGCAGGTTGTTCCCTAGGCTTAGAAAAAAGGCCAAGTGGATGAGAGGTAAAACAGTCCACTCTCTCTGGAGCTGTTGACTTGGATCTGGTCATTTCTGGTGTTTTCTTTCATGGCTGACAGTTGTCAGGAATAACCTTTCGATCCTACTAATGAAGAACAAGCAATTAGAATATAAGGTATTTAAGCAGACATAATGGTTATGGTAGGTTACTTATGCATAGGCACAATGTTTGATATGTAATCCATGAATTACATTTTCCCCCCTGTTAAATATGAGGGTTTTACTGTGGCTTATACATCACTAACCTGTAGAGGATGTAAGCTTGTGCATCAGCATGGGTTATTTCTCCAAGGGAGAGCCAATAGCCAATTAGTATGTTAATTTATTTATTTCGTGTTGTGCAATGAAATGTACTGTCTGCATGCAAGTTTGTGCACCCGTGTCGTGCAATGCCGCGGAGGTCAGAAGAGGGTGTCGGATTCCCCTGGAACTGGAGTTCTCCTGGAATTGGAGTTTCAGACGGTTCTCGGCCGCCATGTGGGTGTTGGGGATCGAACCCGGGTCCTCTGCAAGAGCGTCGGCACTCCTAACCGCTAGGCCATCTCTCCAGCCCTAATGTTTTAATGCTTACTTTGGATCAAAGACCAGGTCACTTCCAAGGCTGGAGTACTGAACATGACTACTTTTATCTTGGGTCTTTCCTATCTGTATAGACTATATTCAAAGCCAATACAAACCAAGAACTCTCTAGCACACTCAAAATAATTTGAAAACAGTTTACATTAAAAATAAAAGAACAGGGTGCCAAGAAAAAGGAGCCTATAGCAACTTTGAAGGAGAATTGAGAAATGTAAATTTTGACTATGTCTTATGCTGTTGAAAGAATAATAACAAAAATGGGGAAGGAAAGCTCTCTACTGAAAAATGGCATCTTGTAGAAGCAATCACATGATTAGAAAACTCTTAATTTATGATAAATATTGTAATTATTGATTCAAAGTTTCATGTGAAGATCAGTAATGGATGTCAGAATCTTATGGTGCCAATTTGTCAAGTAATAGTATATTCATATGGATATACTGAATCCTCTAAATGAGACAGATCATTGACTACTTGGAAGAATAATCTACTCTAAGAAGGAAGAATAAACTTCTACACTGAAAAAGTTGCAACAATTTCCTCGATAAATTGAGAGTGCTACACATTATGCATAGTGAAATAATTTGACATTACAGATCTCCTGGGGACATTGAGTGTCAAGAACACGACTCACCTAGGAGTTATTATTGCCTAGAGTGGTGTTTGACCAAGACCTAGTCTGCCGCTATATAATTAGAGCAGAATTATGACTAGTCCAAAGTAAGATTTATTCTAAAAATACACACAAGATTTTATAGATGTAGGTAAAATATATTGGTTACATGATGAAGTGATATATTTGGATACAGTGGACTGAATTAAACATTAAATTTTGCCTTATTTTTGAAAATGGATATATGGTTATTTTAAATTCTTATGCAAAAAAAATTTAAAAAAAGAAAAAAATAATATGCATATGATACAAGTTATGTCTTCAATCAACAGCACTGCTTTTATTCTACATCGCTTTTACAAATATATATATATATATATTTGAGATCATTAAATTAATAATTGTTTCTTTGAAAAATCTCACTCAGTTGCTTGAATTCATGGAGGTAAAACATATACAGTAAATGACTGACTGCTACCTGTAAGTGAATATATCTATACAAAGTGGATTTTTATTTTTATATTTTAATATATATATAACAATTAAATTAATGATCCCAGGAGAAAGTAATTAAGCAAATCCAAAATGTGGGATGATGCACCCTGTAACTGTCCTTATATCTTCAGAAATTCAACATCATAGCATTGTGGAGGTCTTTAAACACAGAGACTAAAGGATAGAATAAAAAAGGCAATGTGAACTCACCAGATGTGATGTAGAAGAAAAAGAAAATGGATGGGAATTGTCTATATACATGCATACTATAGAAATATAAGAATCTATATTAGATGTTGCATTGAAATATTCTTACTTTAAATGTAGCAATGGGATTTTATACAACACATGCTTACTTTAGATGTGCTGGGTAGTTTTTGTCAACTTGGCACAAACTAGAGACACCTGAGAAAAGGGAAGGAACCTCAAATGAGGAACGTCCTCCAACATATTTGCCTATTGACATGTCTTTGGGGGCATTTTCTTGACTGTTGATTGATGCAGGAAGGCCCCAAGCCAATGTGGGTGTTACCATCATTAGGATTGTGGGCCTAGCCCATATAAGAAAGGTACCTGAACAAGTCAGAAGAAGTAAGCCAGTGGGCAGTGGTCCTTCATGGTCTCTTGTTTCAGTTCCTTCCTAGAGATTGCTGCTTTGAACTCCTCCTTTGGCTTCCCAACATGATGAACTATAACTCATAAGCCAAATAAACCTTTTCCACCTCCAGGAAAGAAATCTTTAAAATTGGATAAAATACTACAAATTTCTGAGGCTCTATCAAGAAATATTCTTTTTCTAAAAATAAGTATTTTTTGGATCTGGGGAGATGACTAGTTGGTTAAGTGTTTGTCAAACCAGCACAAGGCCCTAAGTTTGTATCCGCAGCACTCATATAAAACCTGGGCTGGTGTGGTGGCTCGTAGTAATGCCTGCCAATAATCCCAGTGTTCCCTGAAGGAGAGGAAATAGGGGATCCCTGAGGTAAGCTCACTAGCTGCACTAGGACAATTGGTGAGATCTGGGCACAGTGAGAGAGCCTGCTTTAGAGAACATGTTCACACATATTTCCACATGGGTATACACAGACATATGTACACATACCACCACACTTACACATGGTTCCCACAATGTTTTCCTTTTAAAATGTGAGACTCCACAGTTGTATGTAAGTAGTGATAGGAATGAACACAAATTTTCTTTTCCATTTTATTCAGATTTCTTCACCATGTATTTCTTAAGTTGATTAAAGCATACATAAAATATAAATAAGAACATCAAACACTACAAAATGATGAGATTCTCTGCTGTGAAAATGTTCTATTCATGTACAATGATATTAATTCAATTTCTTCCTTTCTCTTTGAAGATGTACAGCTCAGACCTTGGATGGCAGTTGATGACTAAGCACTAGCCAGCTTTTCATCACTAGCTTCAATCCTGTAACTTTAATTCATACTAATATAAAGTTATAATTTCCTAAATTGCATGAAATGCCTATGAATACTTCTTTTAATTATAGCATAGAACAACAAGGAGGAACCTTACTTACTTGTTTCCTTTCAACTGCTGTAACAAAACATTATGACCAATACCAAGTTGGAGAGGAAACAGTTTATTTTTCTTACATCTCCCAGGTCACAGTTCATCACTTACGGACTCTAAGGTAAGAACTCAGGGCAGGAACTTGGAGGCAGGAGCTGAAGCACAGACCATGGAGGAATTCTTCTTACTGGCTTTCTCCCCTTGCCCATGCTCAGCTTGCCTTTTTTTTTTTTTTTTTTTTTATATTTTTGAGACAGGGTCTCCCTGTAGCCCCAGCTGTCCTGGAACTCGCTCTGTAGTCCAGGGTGGCCTTGAGCTCACAAAGATCCGCCTGCCTCTGCCTCTCAAGTGCTAGGATTAAAGGTGTGCGACACCACACCCGGCTATCAGCTTGCTTTGTTATACAATATATAACAACCTTCCCAGGGGTGGCACTACCAACAATGAGCTAGACCCTGCCCCAGTGCTCAACAATCAAGACCATAATCCACAGAAGTGGCCATAGGACAGTCTAATGGAGGCAATTCCCCAGTTGAGGCTCACTCATCCCAGGTGTGTCAAGTTAACAATAAAGCTATCCAGCACACTTGTAATGTGTTCCCCCTTTCATAGTCATCTCCAAGCATTATAGAAACATGGCAGAATCACATTTTAATACTTGTTTTTTATCTCATTAGATCTGATTTAAATTGTGCTCCACACACTAATCATCTAATTAAACTTACAATTTTAAATGTTTTGGTGCAGGTCAGCATAAGGAAGATTTTTTTTTTTTGGTCTTTTCCAGACGGGGTCTCCCTGTAGTCCCAGCTGTCCTGGAACTCACTCTGTAGACCAGGCTGGCCTTGAACTCACAAAGATCTGCCTGCCTCTGCCTCCCAAGTGATAGGATTAAAGGCGTGAGCCACCATGCCCGGCTAAGGAAGATTTTATAATATAAGTCAACTCATCCCCCAAACTGCATTAACAAAACTATTGTTACAAATGGTGTATCATAAATTTCACTAGTCTGAAATGTATAGAGATATGGGTAAGTTTCATAATCGGCATTAATTTTTATCTTTAAGTATGTATATCTATATTCATTGCGATTGCAAATAAATGGTACCAATGACTCTAAAAATTGCCATAAAAAGTTTATTGTAAACCAATATTTCTATCGTATCAATATTTCTAATTAAACGGGTCACATATCCAGACTACTCTTTTTTACTTCTTTTAAAGTCCTGCTATCCTGCAGAGTCTCAGCACAATTGAATAATGAGTATCTGCCTAGGAAATAGACCTCAGAAATCCACATATTGTGCAAACTAATGTAACGAGATGGGAAAAAAATTCACTTTACAAATAACATATTAAAAATACTGCGGGAAAGACAGAAATGACAAGAATAAAATAGGTAGCTTTATTTCTTTTTAAAATAAATATTGTAATGTTTACACATTACATATTGAAATAATTTTATTGTTGACATTTTCTAGCTACTCATTGTTACTGATGTTTTTAACAAATCTGATTATCTTTTAGATAATGTTAATTCAGACGAAATATCTAAAATAAAGAATTTTGCTAAATTGATGTAATTCATGAAGTAGAAAATTATATCATGTCTTACATTTTCCTTTCATTTTTATATGCATTACAGAGAAAGTCCTCTAGATGGCAGCGTTTACCACAGTTAGAAATTATATTTTAACAAAATGACACAATTAAATTGTACAATAAACAGTTACATTGAGTTTTTTCTTGTACACTATGTGTCTTCAGTATTCCTGCTTTGTTGAGAATAAATAATGAACCTAAATGAGCACATTTTTGCTCATTTATTAGGTTGTTACTGCAATATAATTTGCAGGTTTTCAAGAACAATTAAGTTGACCCCAAAACTTCTGAATAAAAACATGTTATTTGTATCCTTCAAATAAATTAAAGTAAGTTACTAATACTGTGTAAACAAGGATGAAAGAAATCTTAACTAACCATATGAATTATAGTCATTTTTGAAAGCTTTCACATTATCACATTTGAATGGCATTTTGGATGCTTTGTTAAAATTTATAGTATTAGATTCAGGAGCAGTTTTGACCTTTATTTTGAGAGTGACTGTAATTTTAATATTGTCACCCTAATAATCATTCCAAATTAGTCAGAGATTTATAATAGAATATAAGAGAGTCAATATTTTGTCAGAAAATTTATGGGTAATTAAATTATTTTTAATTATTAAATTATAGTAACAACATTAAAGATGACATAACTTTCCTGCTGGATATAATGCACATTGATTAAAAAATAATGAAAAATAGTGCATGTTTGAAAACAAAGATACGATACTTTGTGGTTGATTTAGAGATTTTCTTATCCTTTTATAAATATGGAATATTTTTCACTAATGATTGTAGGGGAGTCAATGATGATATTTTGAAGAAATCCCTATAGGTTCGTACACATGCTTTCCAGTTTTATTGTGACTTTTTAAGAAACCAGATGCAGGGGCTGGAGAGATGTCTCAGCGATTAAGAGAACTGACTGCTCTTGCAAAGGACTCAGATTTCATTCCCAGTACACACATGGTGGCTAAAAATCATCAGTCCTGTTACAGGGGATCCAATGATCTCTTCTGACCTCCCTGGCATTGTACAACACAGGTGAAGTTACATACATTCAGGCAATAGATGCATACACATAAAATAAATATAATAAAAATAAAGCATCAAATAAGAAATCGGATATGGCCGGGCGCGGTGGCACACGCCTTTAATCCTAGCACTTGGGAGGCAGAGGCAGGCGGATCTTTGTGAGTTCAAGGCCAGCCTGGTCTACATAGCGAGTTCCAGGACAGCAAGGGGCTACAGGGAGACCCTGTCTCGAAAAGACCAAAAAAAAAAAAAAAAAGAAACCGGATATAAAAAATTGTTCAAATAATTAAAATACAAGTTAATTAGTAATTCATCTGGATAAAAGTTCCTTACCTGCGACACTATCACTAGTTTAGGTCAGATAATTCTTTGTTGTCAATGTGTCTGTTTGTGCTGAGAAAGATCTTCTTCTGTAATTTACATATCTTCAACATCATCAATAACAATCTACCCCTTTTCTGAAAACCTCATCCATCATTCAGAATTTCCCCCAAATGACAATAATTACTTTCAGTTTAAAATAACTGAAATGAGCATTTAATTTATTTATACTTATTTTCCTTAGCAATTACTGAAATAACTAAAATACCATGTAAGTTAGTAAAATTTGTATTTGGGGCTTTTGTCAATAAATTAAGGGTAAGGTCAAGTAAAATTATAAAGTGTCTGTGGCTAGCTCTCAAGTTGACTTGTACTGTTGACAACA
Source organism: Rhizomys pruinosus (assembly GCA_009823505.1). Lineage (NCBI taxonomy): Eukaryota > Metazoa > Chordata > Mammalia > Rodentia > Spalacidae > Rhizomys > Rhizomys pruinosus. The sequence goes on from VZQC01012550.1 coordinate 1,646,414, forward strand.
AAAGTTATTTGTAAAAGCTACAAGACTTGCCTTTGAGAAATTGCAGTACAATAATCCTGGACAATGGTGAATTAAAAACAGGTACTTAGTTGTGGTAAGTGTCATTCCTTATGTGAATCATCCTCATTTTTCTTATTCTTTCTCCATCAGCTTTCCTTCAATACCTTGATTTTTGTAATGAAATCCTGCTCATAAACTCTCATTCTACAATTCTCCATATTCAACACTGACTTTTCAAAATACAATTGGGTTGATAATGGATGTCTTTTACAGATCCCGATTCCTTGGAAAATGGCTTCATTGGTCCATCTTAATTTGTTATGTTAATAAATGCAAACACATACGCAAATTAATTAATAAACTAATCCATCAGTGTTAGAGTGGGATGGGAGGAGGATGAGTTACTTTTAGTGATCTGCTCTGTTCATGACAATGTGGGTAGAATAAGGATAGAGATGTTACCAAAGGAAGATAATCTCTTGCAGTCTTCGAAGTTTACCTAGTGTCTTCTACTTGTGTATTATTTTGCTCCTTCTTGATACCTACCATGTGATTAAATGACATAGTTGGTGTTCAGCAAGTGCCAGAATTCATTGTTCTATTCTTTGAACCCCTGCCTTATCAAGGGTATAGTCTCCAAATAGACTTCTTTCACACTTTTAGCCCAAAGTAGAATTAAATTTTAACTATACATATATAACCTCTGTGAGGAAGAAACAATCTGTGACGAATTAAAATGTAACTGATGTGTAAATTCCTAGTTCAGTTGAGAAGTGAGGTAGGCATCCAGATGAGGTAATCAGGGAAAATAAAGAAGTCAGTTGAGTATAGATTCCCCTTTCTCTGCTACCAAATATAAGGAGGTTCTCACTGCCATAGTCAGGACAAGGTCTCACTGCTTGCCTTCCCTACCATGAATACCCTGAGCTGTGAGCCGAAATAAACTTTTTTTTCCTCATATTGCTTTTTTTTTGTCACATATTTGATCACAGCAACAATAAAAATAACTAAGATTGGTAGCTACATCAAAATATCCTTTAGCTCACAATGAAGTTGAATTTGGTATATTAGGTTACAATGATAAATTCAGGAAACAATCTTTTTGTCAATATTAATATTAAAATATATGAGGCTGCTGGAAGAGATATTTATGCATATCATAAAATTGCTACTGAGTATTCAAAGTTAAAAAAATATGAAGAGAGGGGCTGAAGTGTTGGATCAGCATTAAGAGCAGTGGATGTTCTTAAAGATGACCATGATTTGATTCCCAGCACTCAAATGGCAGCTAAGAAATTGTCTATAACTCCATTTCCAGGGCATCTATTGCCCTCTTCTGACCTCTACGGATATTGTAGGACACAGGTGCACTTATGTGCATAAAGGCAAAATACTCATGCACATAAAATAAAAATAATAAAATATTTTTAAAAACAATAGGAAGGGTAAGTTTGTTTTTTATTTCATCATTCAATCAAGAAGCAGAGGCTGGAGGATCATCAGTTAGAGGCTAGCGTGAGCCACATAATGATTTCAGGAAAACCTGGGCAACAGAGAACAAGCTTGTCTCAAAAAGTATTTAAAATAAACAAGAAAAAAGTACAAAAAAGAAAAAAATTATAAAAACATAAAACAGAGATATTTTGGTGTGAATTAGAAAAGCAGAGAGATGCAGGATAGAAAAACTGCACTGTAAAAAAATTCACTTGAAGCCGGGAGTGTTGGCGCATGCCTTTAATTCTAGCACTCAGGAGGCAGAGGCAGGCAGATCTTTGTGAGTTCAAGGCCAGCCTGGTCTACAGAGTGAGTTCCAGGACAGCTGGGACTACAGGGAGACCCTGTCTCGAAAAGACCAAAAAAATAAATAAATAATAATTCATTTGAATTAAGCTGGAAACAATATTCTTTCTGATTATGTATTTTTAAATACAGCACATTTAAATTTTTACTAGTTTTTTTTTTATATTGTAGGCCTCCTGAAATAGGTTTTGAGTAAAGTGATTATAAGGAGGATACCAAATTTATCTGTAGCTTCTTTGATAATCATGTCATATAATTCTGAAATCTATGATTTTTCTATCAATTGTGGTGTCTTCCTGAAGTATCATCTTAATTTAGGAGCTCTTGTTGTAATATTTCAAAATGTCATCTCTATTTAATGGGGAGGGCCAAATATTATTTGGGTTTAATCCTATCTCTCTTTTTATCAAAGCTCTTAGAATCACTTCCATTCACATAGCTAGTAACAATAGAAAATAAATAATGAATTTGCAGTCAAGCCATAATATAAAACATGGATGCTTGTTGATTTTTCCCAGGTCTTAATAAGAATTACTATTTTTATTTTTTTCACAAATGTCGAATATCAAAAGAATTACTATTTTTAAATGAGTATCTTGTATGTTATATTTTGGCTTTCTTTATATTTTATATTTGGTGGCTCTAGTTATTAAAGTTAGAGCATGTGAGGGCTATAAGCAGCCAGGACACAAATGAGCCACATTTCCAACCTTGCCTGCCTTAAAGACCAATTCAATTTTAAAGAACTGAGTAATTTCTCTGAGGTCCTCCTACCCCTTCAGAATAGTCCATTCATCATTGTTCAGAGCACAGTAAATTCACATAAAGTTAACTGATAGGACACTCTGCATTTTAAAATCTTTGAGAGACGTTTACAGTAGGTTCTACAAAATAAAGTTTCCTTCTTCCTTTCCTTTACTTTTTAATTTATTTTTTGATAGGGTCTCATACTGAATATAGACCTGGCTATCCAGGAACTCACTATATAAGCCAGAATTGCATTGAACTTGCAGCAATCCTCTGACCTCAGCTTCCTGGGCATTGGAAATATAGGCAAGATCTACCATGTCAGGGCAGAATATGGTGTTCATTTTAAAGGATTTTTAAGTATATATGAATATAGGTAGACACACAGTTGTATAGACTCAAATTCCAAAGGATAACAGTGTGTAGTGAAGGTAGGCAGACTGCATCTCCTTTAGTGCTGTGATGTGGAGATAAGCCATTCAGGAATCAACAAAGTGCAAGGGTTTTCTGACTCACCCTGATCCAATTAGAAGGGGGCTGTGTTTGAAATTTGGTTTCTGAGAGGAGTCTCTAAGAGAAAAATGAGGCTTATCCATCTTGCTCTACATTAGTAAGTCCATTTATGTGTGCATTATGTAACAAATTGAGCTTCCAGAAGAAAATCATATATTTTTTAAAAAATATAGAATGAAAACACTAAAAGATAAAGAAAGCCTGATAAGTGACAATGAAAGTCCTACAATCTTATTGTCTCAGGAAAAAATGTTTTATTTTCAGCATTTATGCTTGTTAATGGGAATGTAATGAGGAAATTTAAAAAAATGTACTATCATTTTCAATATGCCTGAATAATTTTTTTTCTTAAATATGACTTGAAAATGCTGTCATATTTAAAATGTGCCTTGGAATTTTTGTCTCAATTTTCATGTGACAATAGAGTTTCTTTCAAGCAATGTGTATATTTATCCATATCTTTGTGCATTCTTCATTTGTTAATTGGGGATTGAATAGACTATACCTGATATTTTAATCTAACAGTTTTAACAAACCATCATCATTCACACCCAAGAAAAAGCTATGTTATATTTCACACAAATTAAAACAGTGTACATATTTACACTACCATTATAAAACAATTTCCCCATGTTTTCCTAAATAAATACTTAACTCCTTCAGTCTAGTGATGAAAATACATCTTACTAAAGCATTGCCCTACATAATCTGAAAATCTTATATAAGCAATAAGAACATCAGAGAGGTCAATATTTTATATTTGCATACTAATCATGATAAAGCATGATGGTTATGGAAGGTGTCAGTTTATATTATAATAATGTTAGAGGTACAAACCTGACACTTATAATCTTTGTCAGTCATACAAATATAGCAAATTGGTATAAAATTAGTTCCGTGATTCAACGAGAATTAAGGTTGTCATCTGGGTTTCTTTGTTATTTGATTACCTGGACTAGGTTTCCTTTAAAAAATAAAAGAAAGAAAAAGGAAAGCATAAAAAGGAAAGAACTAATGATAATGAACAAATGAAGAAGAGCAGTTAGCCAGGAGTTCACTATAGTTTCCCAGCTTGCACAGCCTTTTAGAAGGTGCAAATTTCTTTTTGTGGTGTTAAAATTCTGCACTGTCATCTTTGGAAGATGAGTAATACACATAACTCTTAGCATATTTCACACAACCCTCCTCAATAAGTACAGTACAATAGCCTAGTCCTTTTGAGAAATGGGTACAATAATACCTGCTGTGACACAAGAGTCCTGTGATTGATAGAGTGTCTGTTAGATACAATATGATATTTGGATTAAAGAAACTTCACAAGTATACAGTACAAAAGCATTATTATTTTATTTTTAACTTTGATTGGAACATAGAACTGTGTTATTAGAGTTGGAAATACTAGTCTTGCAATTCCTGAGGAGGGCATTTGATCATTCTCAACACCACAGTCTATGTCTTTTATAGAAAATGTAACTTATAATAAAAGCCTTCCTAATCTCTATGTGAAGTGTAATTTTAAAATCCTGTGTGATCACAAGAAAATCATACATAAGGATCCAATTAAGCTGAGCTGCTTAAAAATTCAGGTTATTGTGTGTCATTGAATGGAAATTATTGTTTAGTATATAAATAGAATCATGCTCAATTTGTGGAATATGAAATAATTCTATTAACTCAACATCGGCTTCTGCATAGATCTGAAAGCATTTTAGTCTTCAGTTAACTGGCCAAAGGTGACTTAACTTCCTAAGTCTCCTCTGACCTGGATAACCAGGAGGGAAGAAGGACACTAAGGCACTTTTAGTACCATCCAGATGCTGTGATACTTAAATGCCAATAGAACAGCACAGGTGAGAGTATCATAATTCTTTACTATAAAAATACACAATGGCAATGGTGAGGAAGAGTTAATTAGAGAGATCAAACCAGAAGTCTAGTACATATATTAGACTCTGCTTACATTCATATTTATTATACCATACATTCACTAATAAATACATTAGGCTATATATGCATACAAAGTAAGTCAACTAAGTAGGCATCTAATATTTCTTCAATACACAAAAGAAAGCATAATAAAGCAGCACAATACCAGTAAATATCCTTCGCAAAAAACTAACAGTAGCAATATTATCCTAATATCTGATTTTACAAATATATTTTAATTTTATAAGTAGCATATTGGAAAGTTATCCTTATGCAAATTGTTTGTGCTGTATTTGGTGCAGAAAACTCAAGATAAATTTTTTTTAAATCTAGGTTTCTTAGAACTATTAACAAAAATGTCTAACAGTATCTCTCATTGTAGAGTTTATTAGCTGAAATAAAATAAGTCAGCCTCCAAAATGTGGCAGTAAAAAGTTAAGGAATGACATGGTTAAGGAATGCCAATAATTTAGATATCCCAAATAAACACAGGACAGAGTGTTCTGAGACAGTAGCTCTGTTTCATATCTGGCCTCCTTTGAAAATAATTTATACACAGACCTCATTTGGGGCTTTGACCTGTGGTTTCTTTTAATTGAAGTCTCATGGTCGTAAAGCTCACCCTGTGATATTTTTCCTCTTCTCTAGCCTTCCTTCTGATTCATACTAAGATTTCATTTGCAAGCCTGGGGTATATAATGGGCTTTGCCAGCAAGTGAAGCTATCGCTTCACAAACAGAAACACTCCCTCTTAATAATGATGTTAAATAATTATTGCTAAGCAATGGGCTGCCGCTACATGACTTTGAAATGTCTATGCTGTGATTAGAGTATAGCTGCAATGCTCGTGAAATCAAATGGAAAGTAGCTGTGCTGCTTTTTATTGTGAACATATCAGAATAATGGTTCATTTATTTTAAAATAGTTCAGAGCATAAAATATGCAATGATGGGAACGATATATTGGCTTTAATTTTGCGAATGGTAAATGATCATTTACTGAGGTAAAAGAATCATCCTTCAAATCTCTAGCATTGTTGTATGAGGTAATGATTTTCAGTTTATTATTTAGATGCTTATGTAGCCTCTGTCATCTTTTAATTTTGTCCATTCTAATCATATAAAATATTACTATTATTTATTTGGCTATATTCAAACACTATCTTCCATTTGCCTCTAAGAAGAGTGTTTTAACGTACAAGGGATCGATGGAATTTTTTATGGTGAAGTTTTAGACACTGCAGTTTTACTGTGAATATGCACCTGACGAAAAGTTTGGATAAAAAAATGAGCTTAAAATTTCATGTGGGGAAATCTTGAGGTCAAACAAGTCAGCTAAACAATGAATGGTGAATATGTTATATACTTTGGAAGGTTTGATTGGTGACTTATTTTACTTTTGCCTTAAATACATAAAAGTAAATGTTTATACTTTAAAAGAGATTCGCTGTATTCAAAAGCAAGAGATATTACCGAATTGAAGAAACTTTAATGCCGCTACATCCCAGTACAGTTCAGTGCAGGGAGCCAGGTGTTTAACATAAATGCCCTTTATTCTTCCCCTAAGGTAGCAAAATTAAGACCCTCTTAGACAACCAACCATTATAGGTCATTCGGAAAAAAGAATGTTCCAAGTGCACTGTTATGGTAATATTTCAAACTTTAGGCAGGTACTGGCATAGATGCGACCAATTATGCAAACTTCCTGGCTTACTGTTTCTCAAAGATCAAATATAGATGGTTCTTTGGGGGCGGTATATTAAAGGAATAAGGCAGATCCCTTTTGGGAGTCATTCCATCCGGCTCTTGTATGAAAATGAGAAAGGGGAGTAGGCTACAAAAGTAAAGTCAGAAATATCTGGCAAGGAAAGAATTCAGCAGAAAGTGCAGAGGGCAAAAGAAGTGTTCCCAGCGTGGCTAACAGCTGCTCGGGATTCCTTCCAGCCTCTGGGAAGCAAAGTTTGCAGTTAGGTGTGCTGGGAGCAGCTCGGCAGTAGACTCGCATAGGGTGAGCTAGGTTCTCAAAGTCCCCCGCAAGGCAGGAACTACCAGATACGCGCCGCCGCAGCTCCAGCAGCTCCCGGCCCAGGCGACTACAGACACAGCACACAGGCCAGAGCTGCGGCCCCGGATCCCAAGAATGCAACTTTCCTTTTTTTCCCCAGGCCGTTTCCGTGACCCTGCGCGTACTCAGTACCCAGATTAATTTTTCTTTCCGTTCTTCGTCGAATATTAAAATCTATTGCCCCACCTTTAGCTTTCTGCCCTCTTCGCCCTTCTTTCGGTTGTCCCTGCCAGCAAATGCCTCTATTTGCAGCACCGGGAATGGTGGTCGGTTTAACGCACTCGGGATCTGCTGGCTAGTGCTCCCGGCACAGGGTGGCGGCTACCAGTCTGTTACATATCTGTATTTTGGCCCATCTACTTTGCAAACAGAAAAGCACCCACAAACGAGCAGGCTCGGAGACCCTCATTCCCGCGAGGTGAGATCCAGGCTCCCGGGACCGGGGCCGAGCTACCCGCACCGCCGGGTCTCCCTTGCTGCACGCTCCTCCAAGTGCCCCAGAGCTAGGATGCGTTCCTCCCGCTGGCGCCTGCCGGGCATGCTCAGTGCGCGTCCTGGAAGCCAGCTCTCTCGGGGCCGGGATCACTTCTCCGGGTTTTCATGGTTGCCGAGGGGCGCTGGGGAGGGGAGACTGGAGACAGTCAGAGCCTTGTTCCGCACCCCCTCCCCCGGCCGGCTGCAGACGCCCGCACCGCAAGATGCTGGCCAATCAGAGGCTGGGGGCGGTGCCTCGGCAGTCACGCCCTCCCTCTGGGCTTATTGAGAGTTATATCAAGAAATTCAGTTCTGAGAGAGGAGAGAGAGGAGAAAGAGAAAGGGGGGTAGAGGAGAAGGGAAAGGGGAGAGCATGCGAGGTAGCAAGGAGCGCCTCAGTCTCTGAAGCACGAAAGAGCTAACTGATGAGAAATTTGTCGGGCAACTGGCACTCCCGGAGAACAGCCAGAAAATCACCATCACCCCAACTCTGACATTTCCTACCAGAAGTTAGAGACTTGGACAGTATTGCCATCGAATGCAAATGGTATGCTGGATGCTGTGGAAAATACTCTCGAGCTGAAGAAGTGCAACTGGATGTGCTGTGTGTTAAATATCAGAAGAGCCCAGACCCAGTGGGTAATAGAGACGAAATGTGGAGAGAATGACTAACGACAAATCTGTGAATTTGTTCTCGGGAGTTGCTAATTTGCCAGCCCGAAGCCACAGATTTTACAAGGAGGAAACGTTTTGCTGCTTCTGAATTCTCCCCAAACTGGTGCTACCAGATGCATGGCTTTCTATGTGTTGGAACAAATCCTTCTTAACTGCAGCCTACCGGGAAAGGGGAAAGGTTGAGGCAACTAACGTAAGTGTAAAGTTTCGCATGCACAATTGTAAATTCTGTGTTGAGATATGTCCTCGGTGGAGAAGACTGGTGTTTGTAATTGGGTAGACGGTTGGGGCAGAGCTCACCTACTGGGATATATCTGCATCCCCACCTGCATCACTCTGCCGGAACTAATCGCGGGCATCAGCTACTGTGCAGCCTAATGCAGATAAGATTAGAGCCTGGAAACTGACCAGTCCTACTCTAGGAGGTAGCTGCTTGGAGCCTCGCACCCATTTAAATTACAGTTGGGGGGGGGTCGTCTGAGAGGAAGCCCTTTGAATGTGCTTTATTGGGTTGCGGTATTTACGTGTAGCAAATGTTACTAATATTATAATCAGACACGGGGTTAACGAACTGCGTTTCTTTTTTCTGCTCAGAAAAATATCGTGGTGTTACATAGGAATGTTGGCTGCATTTCACTTACATCTCAACATGCTCTTCCACCTCTAGAGCAATGGATTGTTTATTATCATACATTTTTAAAAGTTTTAATGTGTTTATTAATCTTAATGGCGATAACGTGGCAATAGGGAGAAAAGAGAAAAGGCTCTGGGCAAGACATTTGAAGTCTTGGTATTGTGCTTTGAGGCAATAAGGCTGTGTAGCGGGCAGTGACTATTGCTTTGATGCTGCAGCATGTCCGGATGCTCATTTCCCAGTAAGGTTGTATTGGACGACAGTTGAGGAACTAGGAAGAAAGAAAAACAGTCTTTTTAGAGGAAAGCGATGACTCAGTGTGTCAGGGAAGAAAACACATCATATCTGACATGTGACAAGGCAGGAACAACCATCGCTAAATGCTTTTTTTTCTTCTTCTTTTTTTTTTTCTTTTCACTTGCACCTCAAACGACCAAGGGAGGGAGGTTAGAAGCCGAGAGGTGGGTAGGACAGGGGGAGGGGAAGTGGAGAAGAAGAATGCATGCTTGGAATTAAAGAGTGTTCTGAAAAACAGCATGGGGGAAGTCCAGGTAAAAATAGCTGCTGTCCTTAATTCAAAAGTAGACAATTGTCATTTTCTCCGGGCAAATGCAACAAGCAAGGAACATTCGGTGCTTTAATCCACAGAGTTAACTTGCAAACTGTGGCAGAGCAAACTGCCATGTTTACTAATACGCAGTGAAAATGTGGTGTGATGTTTTGTGGCTATGTTTTCATTACCGAAGAATAATATTGTCTGTACAATTGTGTTGACAGTGGCTGTCTCCAAATAAGGGATGAGATGTAATGCCTCCTCCAGTCCATGCACACTTCCTCTTGCAATTCCTGCATCAATCCTCAGTGGAAACCTTTAAACTCTAATATCCAGGAAAAGAAAATAAATACATTATCATGGACCTGAGGGATTTTTACCTGTTGGCTGCTCTGATTGCCTGTTTAAGGCTGGATTCGGCAATAGCTCAAGAACTTATTTACACTATTAGAGAGGAATTGCCTGAAAATGTGCCCATAGGAAACATACCAAAGGATCTGAACATTTCTCACATCAATGCTGCCACAGGGACCAGTGCCAGCCTTGTCTACAGACTGGTTTCTAAAGCTGGGGATGCCCCTTTGGTGAAAGTATCCAGCAGCACTGGAGAAATTTTCACAACCTCCAATAGAATAGACAGAGAGAAACTCTGTGCTGGAGCTGCTTATGCTGAGGAGAATGAGTGTTTCTTTGAACTTGAGGTAGTGATCCTCCCCAATGACTTTTTCAGGCTGATCAAAATCAAGATCATTGTCAAGGATACCAATGATAATGCCCCCATGTTCCCTTCTCCTGTTATCAATATTTCCATTCCAGAAAACACTTTGATCAACAGCCGCTTTCCAATCCCTTCAGCAACAGATCCTGACACAGGATTCAATGGGGTGCAGCATTATGAATTGCTAAATGGGCAGAGTGTTTTTGGACTGGATATTGTGGAAACTCCGGAGGGAGAGAAGTGGCCGCAATTGATTGTTCAGCAGAACTTGGATAGAGAACAAAAAGATACCTATGTGATGAAAATCAAAGTGGAGGACGGAGGCACTCCACAGAAATCCAGCACAGCCATACTGCAGGTCACCGTAAGTGATGTGAATGACAACAGGCCAGTGTTTAAAGAGGGTCAGGTGGAAGTGCATATTCCAGAGAATGCTCCTGTGGGGACCTCTGTGATACAGCTCCATGCTACTGATGCAGACATAGGCAGCAATGCTGAAATCCGATACATTTTTGGTGCCCAGGTCGCCCCTGCAACCAAAAGACTCTTTGCTTTAAATAACACTACTGGGCTGATTACAGTTCAGAGGTCCTTAGACAGAGAAGAGACAGCCATTCACAAAGTGACAGTGCTGGCCAGTGACGGCAGCTCCACTCCTGCCCGAGCCACAGTTACCATCAATGTCACAGATGTAAATGACAACCCACCGAACATAGACCTCAGGTACATTATAAGTCCCATCAATGGCACAGTGTACTTATCTGAGAAAGATCCTGTCAATACAAAGATCGCCCTAATTACAGTTTCGGATAAGGACACAGATGTGAATGGCAAAGTGATCTGTTTTATTGAAAGAGAGGTCCCATTTCATCTGAAGGCAGTATATGACAACCAGTATCTCTTAGAGACCTCTTCTCTGCTGGACTATGAGGGCACCAAAGAATTCAGCTTTAAAATTGTTGCCTCTGATTCTGGGAAGCCCAGTTTAAATCAGACTGCCCTGGTAAGGGTTAAGCTTGAGGATGAAAATGACAACCCACCAATTTTCAACCAGCCTGTAATTGAGCTGTCAGTTTCTGAAAACAACCGACGTGGGTTATACTTAACCACTATTAGTGCCACAGATGAAGACAGCGGGAAAAATGCAGACATTGTTTATCAGCTTGGACCCAATGCCTCCTTCTTTGATCTGGACCGAAAGACAGGAGTTTTGACAGCCTCCAGAGTCTTTAACAGAGAAGAACAAGAACGATTCATTTTTACAGTAACTGCCAGGGACAATGGGACCCCTCCCCTCCAAAGCCAAGCGGCAGTAATAGTTACTGTTCTGGATGAGAATGACAATAGCCCCAAGTTTACTCATAATCACTTTCAGTTTTTTGTGTCTGAGAATCTGCCAAAGTATAGTACTGTGGGTGTAATCACAGTGACAGATGAGGATGCTGGAGAGAATAAAGCTGTGACTCTTTCCATTCTTAATGACAATGATAATTTTGTGTTAGATCCCTATTCTGGAGTCATAAAGTCAAATGTCTCCTTTGATCGAGAGCAGCAGAGTTCCTACACGTTTGATGTCAAAGCCACTGATGGAGGACAGCCACCTCGTTCCTCTACTGCAAAAGTAACTATCAATGTCATGGATGTCAATGATAATAGCCCAGTTGTCATTTCTCCACCATCCAACACCTCATTCAAGTTGGTGCCCCTCTCGGCCATTCCTGGTTCTGTGGTGGCTGAAGTTTTTGCCGTGGATATTGACACTGGAATGAATGCAGAACTGAAGTATACAATAGTGAGTGGAAACAACAAGGGACTGTTTCGAATTGATCCGGTCACTGGCAACATCACTCTAGAAGAAAAGCCAGCACCTACTGACATAGGCCTCCACCGTCTGGTGGTCAACATAAGTGACCTGGGGTACCCGAAGGCTTTGCACACTCTTGTGCTTGTATTTCTTTATGTGAATGACACTGCTGGAAATGCCTCCTATATATATGACTTGATCCGCAGGACTATGGAGACCCCCTTGGACAGGAACATAGGAGATAGTAGCCAACCTTATCAAAACGAGGACTATCTCACCATCATGATCGCCATTGTTGCAGGGGCCATGGTGGTCATAGTTGTGATCTTTGTCACAGTTCTGGTGCGCTGTCGCCATGCATCAAGGTTCAAAGCAGCTCAGAGAAGCAAGCAAGGTGCTGAGTGGATGTCCCCAAACCAGGAGAATAAACAAAACAAGAAAAAGAAAAGGAAGAAAAGAAAGTCTCCCAAGAGTTCTCTTTTGAACTTTGTTACTATCGAAGAGTCCAAACCTGATGATGCAGTTCACGAACCTATCAATGGGACCATAAGCCTGCCTGCTGAGCTGGAGGAACAAAGTATAGGAAGATTTGACTGGGGCCCAGCACCTCCGACAACCTTCAAGCCTAACAGCCCTGACCTGGCCAAGCACTACAAATCTGCCTCTCCACAGCCTGCTTTCCATCTCAAACCAGACACTCCAGTTTCCGTGAAAAAGCACCATGTGATTCAGGAACTCCCTTTGGACAACACCTTTGTTGGGGGCTGTGACACCCTTTCCAAACGCTCTTCCACTAGTTCAGATCACTTCAGTGCCTCAGAGTGCAGCTCCCAAGGAGGCTTCAAGACAAAGGGCCCCTTACACACCAGACAGGTAAACGAGCACTTTTACTGGTCTATAAGTACTGCATACAAGTGCCCAGTCAACCAGTATTAAGGTGCCAGTGTGTCTATTGTTTTGGTTTAACTTTAGCTTAGTTATAAAAAGGAAAAAAAAATTGACCCCTTTTCTATTCCTCTGGGGCTCAGTCAATTTTTAGAACAGCTTTGAAATTTCTGAGTTCTGAGAATTATTTTAACCTCCCAGTTTCCTTCAAGTGGCAAAAGATGAAAAGAGGAAATTATTTCAAAATGTTCCAAGATAATGTTTTCTGAAGAAGAAAATCCATCCTGATTTGTCCAATTCTGGTCCTGGGGTTTCCAAATTGCTTGTTTCACATTACCTTTTGATCAAAAAGTCACCTTCAAACCTCAAGTTTAAATGACGTTTGAAGGCCCGACACCAGTTACACTGGAGCTATGATTGATAAAGGGGTTAATGTTTTTTTATAGACTGTAAACAAAAGAGTAGAATACTAATGTACATCAGCTGTGAAGTACATGTGGTTGGTTGATTGCATCTAAGCCATATAGGAAGTCTTCTCTTTGATTTCAAGTTATTTTCTTGTAATCTAGAAAATTGGGTCTTTCTTAGAAAGATTTTTCAGTGTCCGTAATGACTGAATACAATTAAAAAGAAAAAAAAAAGAATGCTTTCTACCTAATATAACTGATTTGTAGAGAAAAGAAGGAATTCATTGTAAATACTTTCTCATCTTAGTAATGCACAAGTGATCTGTCATAACTCATTTTAAACTGTGAAATATGCCATATGAAGAGGGATTAAGAGGCTGAGAAACTCATATTTCAACCAAATCCAGAATTAGTTTTTCTTAGGTCTAATAATTCCTTGTTAATAAAGATTTAAATGCAGCGCTGTCTAATTTATTTCACTGGTGCTTGTCTGTGGCCACAAAATTTGAATGTCGATAATAGCCTGTAGATGGCACTAGGGTATCATGTCGCTTATGCTGGCCAGGTGCCAATCTCCTGCAGTAGCAAGGAGAAGGGGGGAGGGAAAGATCAAGCTGGTAGTATAGCCAAAGATACCTTTTATTTAATGAGAGTTGCTCTGGAGCAACTAGCATTTAAGTTCATTTGCTTGCTCTTTAGTGAGTAGCTCTCACCATACCAACTTTCTAGGATTTTGGAAACCAAGTTCTATGTTTGTTGGTATGAAGTCAATCTCTGCTGACAGCCCATCCACATTTGTTAAAAATCAGGACCACAGATTTTAGAAAATCCATCAAAACCAGAATTTTCTTGGCAGTCATTGATAAGTCTTTGGAAAATCAAGATATATTATTTCTTCCTTTTCTGAAGTTGTGGTAGAATAGGTTGTGTTATGGAAACTGTTTCCCTTTTCCATCTAGCAATTGCTCTGGGATGACTTTAAAGCTCAATGTCAATAAAGTACTTATAAAAATGATTTTCACAGTGAATCACACATATTCTCAGAATATTAAGTGTAGTGCCTATGATTACAAGAGTAAAAATCTCCATTTGAAATATTAAATATGTAGAGCACTTTAGAAATGCACATACCTAGAGCATGAACACACAAGATGAAATGACCTACAAAACCTAAATCAGTTTCGAAGTACTAGAGGAGTCCTAGGTCTGAGAGGTTACTGCATATAAGTGGAGGTCAGAAGGGCCTCTTAGATTCAGGTTAACTTTATCAGCATTTGAAAACCAACTGTTGTTTTAAAATTTGGAAATTGTCCAGGCATAGTAAAGATTTTTTTTAAGTTCTTGATAGTAATTATGGTAAGAAAAATAACTGATGAAAGTAAATGGGCTTAATTAAGAAGTTGCTGTTTTAATGAAAGTGAGAAAAAACAAGTTTGTCATTCATTTTGATTGTGAAGTTTGTATACCATACACTCGTGGTGTGGGATGATTTATATCACACCTTCAAGAAAATTGTGTGATCTGAAATATTACACATAAGATCTGAAATCGGGTTACAAAAGAAAATTACTGATTCTTCCCACATCATGTTTATTTTCACCTAAGTGTCATCATGGGTGTCACCTCTGAGGTACAGGCCAACTTCTGATTTGTTTTCCAGTAGTTGAACTTAAAAACAGGGCAAAGACATAATTTTTAGATGTGTTTCAGCAAGACTTGGGAAACAGCCTTGGTTGATGCTTAGTCTATCTTAAAGATATTTGTTTATGTGACATAATTTTACAAAAGAAAGGATGCTGAGTAACTCTGTAACTGGAACTACAGTATATTTTAGATATCCTTTCTGACCATGAGGCACTTTGCAGTTCATCTTGTGTATTCTGACGTTCAAACATAGCTGTAAATTCATGATCATGAGAAACAGCTATTGAAAAGCTTTGATTATACTTTTTAGTTTTCACACTAAAAAAGAAAAAAAAAGTGCTGCTACTTTTGAAAATATTAGAAATAAGTATAGAACTGAAGGTGAAATATAGAGCAATAGATACATTAGGGAAAATAAAAGCTATTTTTTTCTCATTGAAAGACCCCTTAAAATTGTGTTCATTGAACCATATAATAAATATTTGAAGATATTTTAGTTAAACTAAAACAAGTAAGTGTTCTCTTTTTAAATTTATCTTCTTCAGTTGAATAAGAGACTTTTATACAAGTTAGGTTCTTGTAGCTTACAATTCTGAAAAACAAAGGCTTATTACAACAAAAGTTGTCAAATGAATTTACAAACTAATTTATAATCTGTGAATAGTTTTAATAAGCTGACCATGATTGCCTTTAACAGGATTCCTTTTAACTTCAGGGTGCTAGCTGAAATGTGGTTAAAGTGTAAGAGCATCAAATGAAACATTACTAAATTTAAGTACCAGTACTCTGTGTTGTCTATATGAAAACACTGTCTAGTTTCTACATCCTGGCTTGCTCTGTGGTACAGTGACTCCTATTTTGACTGACTTCATGTCCTTTGCTGTTTTGATTTGCATGAGATAACTATAAATGTATTCTATTTGCTCCATCTTACTGAGCTTTTTATTCTTGACTAACAAACCTATCGTTGAACCTACAACTTTTTTTCTCAAAGTTTTAGAAGTGCCCTTGGCATTTACAGATTGAGAATTTACATTTTTAAGCAAAGGATTCATTCTTGATATTTATTAGTTAATGATAAAAGCAAAACTCACAGCTAAAACATGCAGAAGTGTCAACATAGAAAATTCCCATTGGACTGTGCATGAAGTTCACTCATATTGCCCTAAAAGCAGTAATAAAAATATTATTGTCATAATCAAGTTTAAAATGTAAGTTCTCAAATGATGTGATCTCAAAGTCTGCTGGAATAGTCTCAAAATGCAGTTTGGGGCTCCATTCAGGCAGATTCTGATGCATTACTCCTGGGCCAGACCCTGCAATTTACACTGCTAACTCTGATAATGTGTTCTTCTGGTGGAGGATCCATACCATAAGAATCAGCTTTAGCATATTAGAACAAGAAATTCAACCCTTTCTTTTTCATATTATCATATCCAACAGACCTGTTTCTGCACAGCCCAACTCTGCCCATATATTGACAGCTGTTTTATTGTAGCTGGAGGCTTTACAGTAAGCTGTTTATTGCTGTTTTCCAACTTACTTGACATCATTCGGGGAATTAATTTTCTTGGTCCCAATGTGCTCTTTTTATCCAGCAGGAGGGTGGTAATAAATGGAAATGTTAACATAAAAAATAGTGATCTATTTACATTTGACAAGTTCTTTAAGGAATAAAGCAATCTGTAAGAGTTCCACTAGAGTTTGGTTCTGGGTAAACAGCCATGTTTAATTTCCTAAATGAAATGCTCATTTTGAAGCTTGAACACTCTGGCTTTAACTTTCTATGATATAAAGTATTTGCTCATATGCACATTTACTTATAAATTGGATAATTTATACACTGAAAATGCGTAGGCATGCTGTACTCAAGGATGTACATGTGCTTTTACAGTCGCAAAAGGAATTGCTTTGATTTCAAATCATTTACAGATACTATATTGCATTTATGATTATTTCTCATTTTTTAGTATTCTACTACAAACACTACAGCAGTGTTATTATGTTGTGTGGAATGCATAAGACAGTTACAGAACTAATGTTTTGAATAGACAGAAAGACAAAAGTGTAATTGTGAGTGAAAGCAGTGAATGAATCTAAAATGATAGCCTATAAAGCTTCAGCAATTTTCAACTACTGAAGTTCACAGCAGATGAGCAGTGATGAGTGACCTGGTGGCACACCATTAAAATTGTTCCCTCAAAAGTAAATAATGTTAGCAATGATATTAGCTGTGATATTTAATTCTATGCCTTCTCCCTTGCTAAGTTCTTATGGTTCTGAAGTCAGTGTTCATATTGATTAGGTAAAAGGTATTCCACATGGAGATTGATTTAGATTTTGGAAGTAAAGATTACCTGAGTATTTAATTTGGCTACATTTTCTCCTGAATTTTTGATAGGGACATCTAATTCCTTTTTAATTTTTAATCCTTTTTGGTCTTGACATTTCTAATCTATGAAGTTCAATATACTTTCTGTCATTCATTCATAAATATCATAAATAAATTGAGATGTTATCATTGTATAAAATAACTTATTTTGTTGATTAGAGAACACATGTTAACATACAGAGAATGTCTATAAATATTTTATCCTGTTTTCTAAATGTAATGCACTCATAAATACCAAAACAGTATACCTTCATGTTTCCTTTAGTTCTGATGAGTCATGCTCATATTATGACAGAAAAGGCTTTGCAATCTTAAAATTACCTTCAAATTAGTGATACAGTTCAGTGGTAGAATACTGCCTGTTCAATGCCCGTGTTTAATCCCTAGCACCCCAGAAAAGAAAAGAAATCCTTTGAAATTTACTGTCGCAGTTATTTGTGACAATACTGCATTTTATTATGATATATCTTCATTATTTAATTGCAGGATATCATTCATATTGTTACTATAGCATAAATCAAAACATAAAACAAAATAAAAAAATTAGATTTAACACAAACGCTCAAATCTGGAAAAAGATTTTTTCACAATATATTATGATATATTAAATCTTTAAATTATATCCCAATGTTATAATGAGTTTTGTTAGAGTGTATTTTTCAAATTATACCATTTTACAATACTATACGCAATATATATTTAGATCATTTTTTTCCTTGCAAGCTCTGTTTCTACAGTTACTTTTATTATCTTGGTATTTTTAAATTTCTAAATTCTTTCAGTTGGGGGAATGAGGCCTTCTATGAAGGACTAAGGCTTCTGTCTGTGTTATTCCAGCTGTCCCAGTCTAAGTGTTTTCAGAGTCATGACCCAGTCTGTCTGCTTGTCATGATTTGATGCATCTCACTTTGACTTTACTAGAGATGAATGCATAGTGTATGTATATTCATGGAAACAAACAAAAATTGCAAACAAACCTAGTGGGTTGTTTATTGTTTTTATTATAAGTCCTTAGTTATAAACTCATCTATATATAATCTGGTGTGCCTATGAGGAGGATCCCTTATTAAAACTATAAGTTACCTTCTTAATAATATTTGTAAGTCAGGTAATATATTTTTTCTTAATTGGAAATGAGAATTATAGATTTTATTTTTTTTACTTTCTTGACAGCCATTTTTTCATGTGATTTTCTTTCATAATTTGTACACATAGCACTAAAATTAATCTCAAGTGTGCTATATAATAAAGCAGAGTTCTGGGCAAATCAGGAAAGGGAAAATGTTTTAAGGAAGCACAGAAGTTAGACTTTCTAAGCAGTAATGCTAATATCTTGAGGACTTTTTAACGGAGAGCATCCCTCAAATTTGTATCACATTACAGAATTAAGTGCAAATATAATGTAGGACTATGATATCTCATGTACATAAGGAGACATACTTTACTGTTTAAGATTTCATCAGCTTTTATTTCAGAAAACTGTTAAATCTGTCAAACATTTCATTTGTGAAGGAACACATGCATTTTTCCTTTGTTTGATACAAACCTATTGGGCTGTCAGTCATCAGAAACATAGAACTTGAAAGATATATTGCCATGATTGACATTTCGGTTTAGATTTATATTCTTTCTGCCCTATGCCAAGATTCATTAAAATTTGCAATTCCTATATGAGCTAAACATGGATCATTTTTAATAGTAAAGTGTGATGAAAGAAATCTGGATGAAAAATATCTGATAGTCTTCCAGACATGCATTTTGTCCTATAGTTTGTCCTCATAGATAAAGGAGATGCAGAATAAATAGAATTTCTTTGAAACACAATATATAATTATCACTTATGTATCCATTTGCTAAGATGTGAAAATATATTCTGATTCTCTTTACCAGTAGTTGGTTATAGTGCACAATAACATATTGCGTTAAAAATGGTGGACTTGGAATCACCTATTAGTTAGAATGATGAGTACACAAACTCAGATAAGATTGCTAAGGCATATTTGATTTGTTCTTTCTGTTCATTCTGTACTGAAATAATTTCAGTATCTGGAGTGAAAGATACACGAAACTTATCTGTTCTTAACTGGACTCTATTACATACAATTTCACTACTTACCAACACATATAGAATTGTAATTAATGAATGGGTCTATAGGAAAGGGTAGTAATTTAGCCAACTTCATCTTGCTTGTAATAATATCTTAAGCTTAAACGTTCTTCCACAATTTTTCTATCTTTATGTTTTAGTAATAGGCTGCTTTGCTAATATCAAAGTCCTAGGCCTCTTCAATCTCTTACAAGTTGATTAAGAATCTCTCTAATCCTTTTTAGAATATTGAGCAACTAATGGGTAGCAGGGGCTTTGGATCTTTAAGCTTCCACTGTAAATGGCGTGAAGAATTGTCACTGACCTGGTATTTACACATATCTTTCTTTATACTAGTTAGTTTGCCTCATTTTTCACTCCTCATAATCTTCAGCTTTCATCCTGAGAATATTTATTTTAGAAGGAAATAAGCATCCCAGTGATAGAAATTTGGGATTCACCTCCAGATGAATGCCATCTTAGACAGGGAATCTCTGGCACATTTTGCACAGATCTGTATGAACACAGTGAACCCTTCATAAGCTCTTAGATCGCAGGAAATCAGTGCTGAAAATTAAGTGGGGTTTTAAAGATTTGCAAAGTAGAAAGCTTTGTATAATGCTGAATTGCAGGTGCCTATTAAATATGAAGTAAAGGCTTTGTAATACAACTAGCTAACACAGTTCCCTCCACATTAGAATGATTTATAGCCCAGGGAAATAGGCTTGCCTATTTTTTTCAAATGCAGAAATATTGGATGTATCTAAAAGTACAAAAACCTCAAATGTGTGCCTTAGACTGGAATGCACAGATCTGCTCTCTGATAATTCTGATTCCCAAAATAGATAATGCAAGCCTCCTAGTACTTTCTTGAGATACTTAAATGTCCATGATCTGGGCTTCACCTCTCCTGAGAAAAAATTCTCAGTTATGAGCACAAAATCTTCTCTGAATGTAAAACAGATGAATATCCTATGTATCTCTAAAACTAGCCAACATTATGTTGCCGTAATGAAGAGACTGCTTACTGGGTACTTGGATCCTCATAGGAATTGCTGTTGAATCATTTCTCAAACTAATTTTAGAATTTCTTTTTGCTTCATTTGTAAATAGTGTATATTTATAGCATGGCACTGCATTCTAAACTTACATGGCTTTTGGTAAATTTACTTTCCTGGAGGTGTTGAGTAAATTGCCTTGCAATTCTTCAGTGCTTAGTGTGGTAGTCTAGCCCAGTCACATGCAAGTTGGTGGCCATAAGCATGCATATTCAAAAAAACCAGACCTCATGAATTCCTTTTTTACCTCTAAGAAAATGTAATCTGTATAGCCCACAGTATGAACAAGGCGAAGCAGCTAGCTCTGTTTACCATAGATTGATTTTGAAAACAAAAGACTAGCAATCATAATTCAGAGAAGGAAATTCTACCTTTTTTTTTTTTTTCATCAAGCAAACCTCCATAAGGAAGAAAATAGAAACAGAAGGCATTGTGAAAGCAAGCTGTATCTTTCAAAGGAAGAAAATATCTTCAGCTGACATTAGTTTTATAGTAGATTTTTTTTCTGAGCAAAAAGATACTGGTGCTTTTTGGATTCAGTGGATGCAGCCAATCTGTGCCTCTGTGTGATAACAGCTGCATGCTGAGGACTTTCAAACATGCTGCTACATAGGATTTACAGGAAACTTTGTAGAAGGTGCAAGTGACAAATGGAGACAAAATGGAGTGAGCTCAGAGTTGTGAGTTGATGCCCTCCTGGGTCCTATATTCATGTCATTGAACCGATTTTCACATTGGAAATCTAGAATCACAATAGAATTTTCTCTGTGTCAGCTGAGAACACACCTGTGCTAGCAACTTTTCTTAGCTCTACATCGTGTTATTCACTAGATAGACTATATTCCTATATGCTATCCAATACACATGTTTTTTTAAATTTTCCAGTAGAGTTTTAAATAGTGTAAATTGTTTCTGCAAATATCTTTATTATAAACATTAAGATGAGGCAGGGGGGACTTGAAGGCATCCATGAAGTGACAAATGGACTCATTCACATGCCTTTTCTTCCCAGAAATAACAGCCAAGCCTGCAATTTATTTTGAGATACGGTTTCAGATAATATGCTTTTCTTTATTACTCTTAAAATGAACTTTTCCTTATTATGCCTTTTCCAGAGTTAAGGAATAATTTTAGGTAGTTGGTACCTTTGTTAATAATGTTTCTTCTGGGCTGGAGAGATGGCCTAGCGGTTAAGTGCGCCGACCACTCTTACAGAGGACCCGGGTTCAATCCCCAGCACCCACATGGCGGCAAGAACCGTCTGAAACTCCAATTCCAGGAGAACTCCAGTTCCAGGGGAATCCGATACCCTCTTCTGACCTCCGCGGCATTGCACGACACAGGTGCACAAACTTGCATGCAGACAGTACATTCATATGAACCCGGGTCCTCTGTAAGAGTGGTCGGCGCACTTAACCGCTAGGCCATCTCTCCAGCCCAGAAGAAACATTATTAACAAAGGTACCAACTACCTAAAATTATTCCTTAACTCTGGAAAAGGCATAATAAGGAAAAGTTCATTTTAAGAGTAATAAAGAAAAGCATATTATCTGAAACCGTATCTCAAAATAAATTGCAGGCTTGGCTGTTATTTCTGGGAAGAAAAGGCATGTGAATGAGTCCATTTGTCACTTCATGGATGCCTTCAAGTCCCCCCTGCCTCATCTTAATGTTTATAATAAAGATATTTGCAGAAACAATTTACACTATTTAAAACTCTACTGGAAAATTTAAAAAAACATGTGTATGGATAGCATATAGGAATATAGTCTATCTAGTGAATAACACGATGTAGAGCTAAGAAAAGTTGCTAGCACAGGTGTGTTCTCAGCTGACACAGAGAAAATTCTATTGTGATTCTAGATTTCCAATGTGAAAATCGGTTCAATGACATGAATATAGGACCCAGGAGGGCATCAACTCACAACTCTGAGCTCACTCCATTTTGTCTCCATTTGTCACTTGCACCTTCTACAAAGTTTCCTGTAAATCCTATGTAGCAGCATGTTTGAAAGTCCTCAGCATGCAGCTGTTATCACACAGAGGCACAGATTGGCTGCATCCACTGAATCCAAAAAGCACCAGTATCTTTTTGCTCAGAAAAAAAATCTACTATAAAACTAATGTCAGCTGAAGATATTTTCTTCCTTTGAAAGATACAGCTTGCTTTCACAATGCCTTCTGTTTCTATTTTCTTCCTTATGGAGGTTTGCTTGATGAAAAAAAAAAAAAAAGGTAGAATTTCTTCTCTGAATTATGATTGCTAGTCTTTTTGTTTCAAAATCAATCTATGGTAAACAGAGCTAGCTGCTTCGCCTTGTTCATACTGTGGGCTATACAGATTACATTTTCTTAGAGGTAAAAAAGGAATTCATGAGGTCTGGTTTTTTTGAATATGCATGCTTATGGCCACCAACTTGCATGTGACTGGGCTAGACTACCACACTAAGCACTGAAGAATTGCAAGGCAATTTACTCAACACCTCCAGGAAAGTAAATTTACCAAAAGCCATGTAAGTTTAGAATGCAGTGCCATGCTATAAATATACACTATTTACAAATGAAGCCAAAGAAATTCTAAAATTAGTTTGAGAAATGATTCAACAGCAAATTCCTATGAGGATCCAAGTACCCAGTAAGCAGTCTCTTCATTACGGCAACATAATGTTGGCTAGTTTTAGAGATACATAGGATATTCATCTGTTTTACATTCAGAGAAGATTTTGTGCTCATAACTGAGAATTTTTTCTCAGGAGAGGTGAAGCCCAGATCATGGACATTTAAGTATCTCAAGAAAGTACTAGGAGGCTTGCATTATCTATTTTGGGAATCAGAATTATCAGAGAGCAGATTCTGTGCATTCCAGTCTAAGGCACACATTTGAGGTTTTTGTACTTTTAGATACATCCAATATTTCTGCATTTGAAAAAAATAGGCAAGCCTATTTCCCTGGGCTATAAATCATTCTAATGTGGAGGGAACTGTGTTAGCTAGTTGTATTACAAAGCCTTTACTTCATATTTAATAGGCACCTGCAATTCAGCATTATACAAAGCTTTCTACTTTGCAAATCTTTAAAACCCCACTTAATTTTCAGCACTGATTTCCTGCGATCTAAGAGCTTATGAAGGGTTCACTGTGTTTCATACAGATCTGTGCAAAATGTGCCAGAGATTCCCTGTCTAAGATGGCATTCATCTGGAGGTGAATCCCAAATTTCTATCACTGGGATGCTTATTTCCTTCTAAAATAAATATTCTCAGGATGAAAGCTGAAGATTATGAGGAGTGAAAAATGAGGCAAACTAACTAGTATAAAGAAAGATATGTGTAAATACCAGGTCAGTGACAATTCTTCACGCCATTTACAGTGGAAGCTTAAAGATCCAAAGCCCCTGCTACCCATTAGTTGCTCAATATTCTAAAAAGGATTAGAGAGATTCTTAATCAACTTGTAAGAGATTGAAGAGGCCTAGGACTTTGATATTAGCAAAGCAGCCTATTACTAAAACATAAAGATAGAAAAATTGTGGAAGAACGTTTAAGCTTAAGATATTATTACAAGCAAGATGAAGTTGGCTAAATTACTACCCTTTCCTATAGACCCATTCATTAATATACAATTCTATATGTGTTGGTAAGTAGTGAAATTGTATGTAATAGAGTCCAGTTAAGAACAGATAAGTTTCGTGTATCTTCACTCCAGATACTGAAATTATTTCAGTACAGAATGAACAAAAAGAACAAAATCAAATATGCCTTAGCAATCTTATCTGAGTTTGTGTACTCATCATTCTAACTAATAGGTGATTCCAAGTCCACCATTTTTAACGCAATATGTTATTGTGCACTATAACCAACTACTGGTAAAGAGAATCAGAATATATTTTCACATCTTAGCAAATGGATACATAAGTGATAATTATATATTGTGTTTCAAAGAAATTCTATTTATTCTGCATCTCCTTTATCTATGAGGACAAACTATAGGACAAAATGCATGTCTGGAAGACTATCAGATATTTTTCATCCAGATTTCTTTCATCACACTTTACTATTAAAAATGATCCATGTTTAGCTCATATAGGAATTGCAAATTTTAATGAATCTTGGCATAGGGCAGAAAGAATATAAATCTAAACCGAAATGTCAATCATGGCAATATATCTTTCAAGTTCTATGTTTCTGATGACTGACAGCCCAATAGGTTTGTATCAAACAAAGGAAAAATGCATGTGTTCCTTCACAAATGAAATGTTTGACAGATTTAACAGTTTTCTGAAATAAAAGCTGATGAAATCTTAAACAGTAAAGTATGTCTCCTTATGTACATGAGATATCATAGTCCTACATTATATTTGCACTTAATTCTGTAATGTGATACAAATTTGAGGGATGCTCTCCGTTAAAAAGTCCTCAAGATATTAGCATTACTGCTTAGAAAGTCTAACTTCTGTGCTTCCTTAAAACATTTTCCCTTTCCTGATTTGCCCAGAACTCTGCTTTATTATATAGCACACTTGAGATTAATTTTAGTGCTATGTGTACAAATTATGAAAGAAAATCACATGAAAAAATGGCTGTCAAAGAAGTAAAAAAATAAAATCTATAATTCTCATTTCCATTAGAAAAAATATTTTACCTGACTACAAATATTATTAAGAAGGTAACTTATAGTTTTAATAAGGGATCCTCCTCATAGGCACACCAGATTATATATAGATGAGTTTATAACTAAGGACTTATAATAAAAACAATAAACAACCCACTAGGTTTGTTTGCAATTTTTGTTTTTGTTTGTCCATATGAATATACATACAAACTATGCATTCATCTCTTTTAAGTAAAGTCAAAGTGAGATGCATTCAAATCATGACAAGCAGGACAGACTGGGTCATGACTCTGAAAACACTTAGACTGGGACAGCTGGAATAACACAGACAGAAGCCTTAGTCCTTCATAGAAGGCCTCATTCCCCCAACTGAAAGAATTTAGAAATTTAAAAACTACCAAGAAATAAAATATCTGTAGAAACCAGAGCTTGCAAAGGAAAAAAAATCAAAATATATATTGCGTATAGTATTGTAAAATGGTATAATTTGAAAAATACACTCTAACAAAACTCATTATAACATTGGGATATAATTTAAAGATTTAATATATCATAATCATAATTGTGGAAAAAAATTTTTTTTTTTTTAAATTTCGTTTGTTTTCTTTTTTTTTTTTGTTTTTGATTTTGATTATGCTATAGTAACAATATGAATGATATCCTGCAATTAAATAATGAAGATATATCATAATAAAATGCAGTATTGTCACAAATAACTGCGACAGTAAATTTCAAAGGATTTCTTTTCTTTTCTGGGGTGCTAGGGATTAAACACGGGCATTGAACAGGCAGTATTCTACCACTGAACTGTATCACTAATTTGAAGGTAATTTTAAGATTGCAAAGCCTTTTCTGTCATAATATGAGCATGACTCATCAGAACTAAAGGAAACATGAAGGTATACTGTTTTGGTATTTATGAGTGCATTACATTTAGAAAAACAGGAAAAATATTTATATACATTCTCTGTATGTTAAGCATGTGTTCTCTAATCAAAACAAAATAAGTTATTTTATACAATGATAACAATCTCAATTTAATTTATGAATATTTATGAATGAATGGACAAAAGTATATTGAACTTCATAGATTAGCATGTCCAAGAACCAAAAAGGATTAAAAATAAAAAGGATAAGATGTCCCTAATCAAAAATTCAGGAGAAAATGTAGCCAAATTAAATACTCAGGTAATCTTTACTTCCAAAATCTAAATCAATCTCCATGTGGAATACCTTTTACCTAATCAATATGAACACTGACTTCAGAACCATAAGAACTTAGCAAGGGAGAAGGCATAGAATTAAATATCACAGCTAATATCATTGCTAACATTATTTACTTTTGAGGGAACAATTTTAATGGTGTGCCACCAGGTCACTCATCACTGCTCATCTGCTGTGAACTTCAGTAGTTGAAAATTGCTGAAGCTTTATAGGCTATCATTTTAGATTCATTCACTGCTTTCACTCACAATTACACTTTTGTCTTTCTGTCTATTCAAAACATTAGTTCTGTAACTGTCTTATGCATTCCACACAACATAATAACACTGCTGTAGTGTTTGTAGTAGACATAAATCTAAAAAATGAGAACATAATCATAAATTGCACATATAGCTACTGTAAATGATTTGAAATCAAATCGCAATTCCTTTTGCGACTGTAAAAGCACATGTACATCCTTGAGTACAGCATGCCTACGCATTTTCAGTGTATAAATTATCCAATTTATAAGTAAATGTGCATATGAGCAAATACTTTATATCATAGAAAGTTAAAGCCAGAGTGTTCAAGCTTCAAAATGAGCATTTCATTTAGGAAATTAAACATGGCTGTTTACCCAGAACCAAACTCTAGTGGAACTCTTACAGATTGCTTTATTCCTTAAAGAACATGTCAAATGTAAATAGATCACTATTTTTTATGTTAACATTTCCATTTATTACCACCCTCCTGCTGGATAAAAAGAGCACATTGGGACCAAGAAAATTAATTCCCCGAATGATGTCAAGTAAGTTGGAAAACAGCAATAAACAGCTTACTGTAAAGCCTCCAGCTACAATAAAACAGCTGTCAATATATGGGCAGAGTTGGGCTGTGCAGAAACAGGTCTGTTGGATTATGAATAATATGAAAAAGAAAAGGGTTGAAATTTCTTGTTTAATATGTAAAGCTGATTCTATGGTATGGAATCCTCCACCAGAAGAACACATTATCAGAGTTAGCAGTGTAAATTGCAGGGTCTGGCCCAGGAGTAATGCATCAGAATCTGCCTGAATGGAGCCCCAAACTGCATTTTGAGACTATTCCAGCAGACTTTGAGATCACATCATTTGAGAACTTACATTTTAAACTTGATTATGACAATAATATTTTTATTACTGCTTTTAGGGCAATATGAGTGAACTTCATGCACAGTCCAATGGGAATTTTCTATGTTGACACTTCTGCATGTTTTAGCTGTGAGCTTTTTGCTTTTATCATTAACTAATAAATATCAAGAATGAATCCTTTGCTTAAAAATGTAAATTCTCAATCTGTAAATGCCAAGGGCACTTCTAAAACTTTGAGAAAAAAAGTTGTAGGTTCAACGATAGGTTTGTTAGTCAAGAATAAAAAGCTCAGTAAGATGGAGCAAATAGAATACATTTATAGTTATCTCATGCAAATCAAAACAGCAAAGGACATGAAGTCAGTCAAAATAGGAGTCACTGTACCACAGAGCAAGCCAGGATGTAGAAACTAGACAGTGTTTTCATATAGACAACACAGAGTACTGGTACTTAAATTTAGTAATGTTTCATTTGATGCTCTTACACTTTAACCACATTTCAGCTAGCACCCTGAAGTTAAAAGGAATTCCGGGAAAGGCCAATCGATGGTCAGCTAGGAACTAATGTCACAGATTATAAAGGTAGGTGTGTAAAGGTCATTTGACAACTTGTGGGTAATAAGCCTTGTGTTGCAGAATTGTTAAGCTAAAGAACACGTAACGTTGATAAAAGGTCGTCTTATTCAACCGGAAGAAGTATACAGGGAAAAAAGAGAAAACTGTCTTGGGTTTTAGTTAACTGAACAATCTTGGGAATAATGATTATTATTGGTTCATAAACACAAATTATTTTAGGGGTCTTTAATGAGAAAAAAATAGTTTTTATTTTCCTAAGGTATCTATTGCTCTATATTTCACCTTCAGATTCTATACTTATTTCTAATATTTTCAAAAGTAGCAAGCACTTTTTTTTTCTTTTTTTAGGGTGTGTGAAACTAAAAAGATAATCAAAGCTTTCAATAGCTGTTTCTCATGATCATGGAATTTACAGCCTATGTTTGAACGTCTAGAATACACCAAGATGAACTGCAAAGTGCTCATGCGTCAGAAAGGAGATCTAAAATATACTGTAGGTCCAGTGTTACAGAGTTTACTCAGCATCCTTTCTTTTTGTAAAATTATGTCACATAAAACAAATATCTTTAAGATAGACTAAGCATCAACCAAGCTGTTTCCCAAGTCTGCTGAAAACACATCTAAAAAAATTATGTCTTTGCCCTTGGCCTGTTTAAGTTCAACTACTGGAAAACAAATCAGAAGTTGGCCTGTACCTCAGAGGTGACACCCATGATGACACTTAGGTGAAAATAAACATGATGTGGGAAGAATCAGTAATTTTCTTTTGTAACCCGATTTCAGATCTTATGTGTAATATTTCAGATCACACAATTTTCTTGAAGGTGTGATATAAATCATCCCACACCACGAGTGTATGGTATACAAACTTCACAATCAAAATGAATGACAAACTTGTTCTTTTTCGACTTTCATTAAAACAGCAACCTTTTAATTTAAGCCCATTTACTTTCATCAGTTATTTTTCTTCCCATAATTATGCAAGAAACTTTAAAAAAACTTTACTATGCTGACAAAAAAAAAAACCAAATTTTTAAAACAACAGTTGGTTTTCAAATGCTGATAAAGTTAACCTGAATCTAAGAGGCCCTTCTGACCTCCACTTATATGCAGTAACCTCTCAGACCTAGGACTCCTCTAGTACTTCGAAACTGATTAGGTTTTGTAGAGGTCATTTATCTTGTGTGTTCATGCTCTAGGTATGTGCATTTATTCTAAAGTTTCTACATATTTAATATTCAAATGGAGATTTTTACTCTTGTAATCATAGGCACTACACTTAATATTCTGAGAATATGTGTGATTCACTGTGAAAATCATTTTTATAAGTACTTTATTGACATTGAGCTTTAAAGTCATCCCAGAGCAATTGCTAGATGGAAAAGGGAAACAGTTTCCATAACACAACCTATTCTACCACAACTTCAGAAGGAAGAAATAATATATCTTGATTTTCCAAAGACTTATCAATGACTGCCAAGAAAATTCTGGTTTTGATGGATTTTCTAAAATCTGTGGTCCTGATTTTTAACAAATGTGGATGGGCTGTCAGCAGAGATTGACTTCATACCAACAAACATAGAACTTGGTTTCCAAAATCCTAGAAAGTTGGTATGGTGAGAGCTACTCACTAAAGAGCAAGCAAATGAACTAAATGCTAGTTTGCTCCAGAGCAACTCCTCATTAAAATAAAAAGGTATCTTTGGCTTTATTACGACACAGCGTTGTCTTCATCCCCCCTTTCCTTGCTACTGCAGGAGATTGGCACCTGGCCAGCATAAGCGACATGATACCCTAGTGCCATCTACAGGCTATTATCGACATTCAAATTTTGTGGCCACAGACAAGCACCAGTGAAATAAATTAGACAGCGCTGCATTTAAATCTTTATTAACAAGGAATTATTAGACCTAAGAAAAACTAATTCTGGATTTGGTTGAAATATGAGTTTCTCAGCCTCTTAATCCCTCTTCATATGGCATATTTCACAGTTTAAAATGAGTTATGACAGATCACTTGTGCATTACTAAGATGAGAAAGTATTTACAATGAATTCCTTCTTTTCTCTACAAATCAGTTATATTAGGTAGAAACATCTTTTTTTTTTCTTTTAATTGTATTCAGTCATTACGGACACTGAAAAATCTTTCTAAGAAAGACCCAATTTTCTAGATTACAAGAAAATAACTTGAAATCAAAGAGAAGACTTCCTATATGGCTTAGATGCAATCAACCAACCACATGTACTTCACAGCTGATGTACATTAGTATTCTACTCTTTTGTTTACAGTCTATAAAAAAACATTAACCCCTTTATCAATCATAGCTCCAGTGTAACTGGTGTCGGGCCTTCAAACGTCATTTAAACTTGAGGTTTGAAGGTGACTTTTTGATCAAAAGGTAATGTGAAACAAGCAATTTGGAAACCCCAGGACCAGAATTGGACAAATCCGGATGGATTCTTTTCAGAAAACATTATCTGGGACATTGAAATATTTCCTCTTTTCATCTTTTGCCACTTGAAGGAAACTGGGAGGTTAAAATAATTCTCAGAACTCAGAAATTTCAAAGCTGTTCTAAAANATCCCCAGCACCCACATGGCGGCTGAGAACCGCCTGAAACTCCAATTCCAGGAATCCGATACCCTCTTCTGACCTCCGCGGCATTGCACGACACAGGTGCACAAACTTGCATGCAGACAGTACATTCATACACATACAGAAATAAAATTAATTAATAAAATAAAATAAAATGTCAATAATGTTTCTTCCCAACATATTCAAATTTCTCCATAAAAGATGATAATATTTATGTGAAAACTCTTCATTTTTTGCTTCAAAATTAAAATAAGTAAAAAATGCATTATAATATAGTGAAAACAGAATCTTTAGGGCATTTTATTATGACATGAACTCATTTTCATTCCTGATCTTGACACAAGACCTTCAACACAGTGGCAGCAAAAAGTATTGAATTCATTGATTGATTTTTGTTAAACAATGGTAATAATTAAGCAAAAGCATTTGACAACTAAAGTCTCTATTTTAGACAACTAAATTCTGCTTTGGCTAAGGGTTATTGACTTCTGGATAGTACTGGGTGCAGTGCTCCCCAGGGTTTAAACCATTCCTGCAAGAGCATCTGTTACCGGCAGTACTATGCATCCTCCCTGGCTGACTGGGGTCAACCACAGACAATCAGGATTGTGTAAAACATGGACTTGGTTTCAGTCTCAAATGGCCACTCAACTAGACAGAATACTGATGCATTATTATTGTTGTTTGATAATTAAGGAAAACAAAAGACAGTTCATCAAAGTGAGACTCTCACTTACCTTTTTTATTTCCTACACTGAGCATTCCCCAGTGATGAGATAATCAGTGTCCACTTTTCCTATCAACTGTCATAGGTGCAACTCTTTCTTTTTCCTTCAATTTTGTTTACCATTATGTTTGCACATCATCCTATGTTTTTCACAGAGGAAGTGGAAGGTGAGCTACATAAACCAAGATCAGCATCATCACTTCTCTGTCTTGGCATGTATAGGAGTTTCTTTTCTTCTTGATGTGACAAAATACACGTAAGGAAGGAAGGACGAGTTTATGTTCACTCACAGTTTAAGGGTCCAGTGTATCATGGGGGGATGACATGGCAGCAAGAATGTGAAGCAGCTAGTCAGATTGTATCTGTAGTCAGGTGACCTGGAGAGACTAATGCTTGTCCTCAGCTTGTTTTCTTTATTCAGTCTGGCTCCCAGCCCATAGGATGTTGCTGCCCAGATTACGGTGTCTTCCTACCTCAATTAACCTACAGTTGAAACTCTCTCAAAGATATGTACCCTGGCTGAGTCTAGATTCTATCAATTTGACAGTCATTATTAAGCATAACAACTAAAACTTTGAATACTTAGATTAATGAATGAGTGGTTTCTGAGAAGCATAATGACCCATGTATTTATGTTGACATGTATTTGAGACAGATACACACTTTAAAAGC
Organism: Rhizomys pruinosus; assembly: GCA_009823505.1. Lineage (NCBI taxonomy): Eukaryota > Metazoa > Chordata > Mammalia > Rodentia > Spalacidae > Rhizomys > Rhizomys pruinosus. The sequence goes on from VZQC01012550.1 coordinate 1,678,310, forward strand.
AAAAAGACACCATACAAAATGTCTTTAATGTATTCTTCAGCCACCTATAGAGTGAAATAGAATCTAGCATGTGTTCTATAAAAATAACCAAAATAACAATTGAATAATGATTAACATAGTGTCTAGCTACTATATTAATTTTAGAAAGATAAATTTGGTATTTAGTATAATTCAAGGTGTCTCACATTCTCAAGACGCAAATGTGCCTTGAGATTATTTTGCCTATTTAATTCATTTTTTAGCTTAGAAATTAGAGACCATGAGAAAAATTTGTAGTATCAGAAATGAATCAATGAACTACTACATAAAAACATTAAGTTCCATAAAAGTACATCATATAGACATAAGGCCTCTTGATTTTCTTCTCTGTACCTTGGATATAATCATGCCTAATGTACAAAGCTGTCCTGACCTTGTGAGCAAATATTAACCAGATGTGGAGAAGGTATGCAAATATGTCATAAGTTTCTCAAAACTTTTGTCTTCAGATATCAATTTTGCCGTGACAGAGGTACCCACATTTCTTAGTGGATAAATCCTCTTTGTTTTTGATTGTTTTAATATTTTATAAATTAGTTGAGGATTTCATACAATGCATTTTGATCATATTTCCACCTAACCTCTCTCTGTAACTTTTCCCAGATTCACCCTTATCTCCATAACCGTCCTTACTTCATGTCCTCATTTTTTATTATTTTTTAATTTTTATGTAATCACCTATCACCCCCAATTTCTGCTTTCCATATACTTCTGGTTGTGAGGCTATGTGTGGAAGCATGATTGACCTATGAGAAGCCACATCCTTAAAGAAAACTGACTTTCCCTCCCTAATCAACTGTCAAACTCTCCTGAGTTAGGAATGGGGGCTCATTGACTACTTCCCACTTCATGGTGAAATGTGCATTAGCTTGATCTTGTGCAGATCTTGTACAGACGCCCTTAGCTGCTGTGACTTAAGGACAGCAGTCCTGTCATGTCCAGAAGACTCTATTTTGTTCCTCTTCTCACTGACTTCTGGCTCTTATAATCTTTCCACTCTGATTTGGGATGCTTCTTGAGACTTGAAGACGGTTTGAAGTATAGATCTCCCTTTGTGGCTGAGCACATCACAGTCACTTATTCTCTCTTTATTTTGACCAGTTGTGAGTTTCTGAGTTAGCCACCATCCACTATACAAAGAAACTTCTCTGATAAAATCAACTAGATGCACTAATCATTGTGGAGGACTGATCTGCCCCCTAGTTCTGCAGCAACTGCTGGAGCCTCTGGGAGATGTGGCGTTTTATAGTTTTTTGTTTGTTGTTTGTTTTGTTTTGTTTTCTTGAATGAAAATTTATTTTTTTCATAAGGATATTTCTATTAGTGTATTTTTAGTTTAACATACTCTTTTTTACTCATTCTATTTGTAAGAAGTTGAGGTACACCTCTTTTAGTTGTCTGCTATATTTGAAATTACTATATTGCTTTAAGTATTTGTTGTTAATTTAATTCTTTTGCCTGTGAGCCAGTGGAGCTGCACCCATCTGGGAATTTTCACCTTGCACATCACTCTTATTACAAAACAACATAGAAGAGCAAATCTGTTGCACAGTCAGTACTTAACACAGCTGGAGTCATTTGAAACCTGCTGATTCTTGCTTCCAATTATTCCATAGACTAGAAAACATTACTGTTGAAGTAATGGCATCCACTGTGCAATCAAACTAGTTAAAATGCCTGGGAGAATATGGATTATATTTTTGGAAATTGTCAAATTGATACCAGAAATATTATATTCAACATTTTACTACTTTTTTTTCTTTTCTTAAAATAATTGATTCTTATTCAAAAGCAAGTTTTCAGTGTCCAAATATACAAGTTTATATGGTGTGAGTATGTGGATGATATAAACATCAATACAACCAAACAATTAAAAATATAACACAATGTGATTTTATCTGAAAAACACATTTTCTTTATATTCTAAGGATAATTTCATTTGCTTTTTCTAGAAGGGCAAAAAGAATAAGGATAAAATTGCTGATTAGAACTTGAAGCAGAGTACAGTGAAGATTTATCACCAAGTTAATTAACTTTATCAACCAAATAAGACGTCAATGTAGTCAAATTTCAATTGGCTTCTTTCTTAGATTGTAAAAAAAAATAATTTTTAAATGCCTTATTGACTTTTACTGTTCCTCAGTGTAATTCAGTTGATTTTAGACTGGCTTTGATTTAGTTCTCCTTTCTTATAAGACAGTCCCTTAAAAGGGACTTTGAAACAAAATAAGCAACAAGAATAATTATTGTTTGGTAAAGTTTAATAAAGCATAAAAAGTTTAATAAAGCACAGGAACCTTGGCAAAATAGCATGACTTCTTTTAGACCTGAAGTTTTGTGCTAACTGCTAACTGCTATAGCAGTTATAGCTATAGCTAACTGCTAAGATCACCAGTGTTTTCCTTATGGGCAGTATTTTAGTTACCAAGCCTGATGGAGTTGTTACAGCTTTACAGGCTTGCATTCAGTAGATATTCTGCCCAATTCTACCCCATGGATAAAACATAAAGATATTCAATCAATAGGGCAAAGTTAAACCTTTTGTAAATGCCAAACTAGGATTCCAGTAGTTATATTCATTGTTTTATTTGAAATACATATTACCCTAATGGCATATATTACTATATATTTTTTATTAATTTTATTTATTTCCGTATGTGTATGAATGTACTGTCTGCATGCAAGTCTGCACCCGTGTCGTGCAATGCCGCGGAGGTCAGAAGAGGGTGTCGGATTCCCCTGGAACTGGAGTGCTCCTGGAACTGGAGTTTCAGACGGCTTTCGGCCGCCATGTGGGTGCTGGGGATCGAACCCGGGTCCTCTGTAAGAGCGGTCAGTGCACTTAACCGCTAGGCCATCTCTCCAGCCCCTACTATATATTTTATATGTAGCACTTATATAGTATAAAATGCTGTGTATAGCTGTATGCTTGCTACCCATAGATCAGTAAATTGCTGTTAAGTTGATCTAATTTGTGTTGTATTCATTAATAATATGCTCCATTCAGTCACAATGGAATGTTTCAGGAATTTTATTTAAATTCTATTTTCAATAATGACAAAACGCATACTCTAGGAACAAGGTTGCTTGGTTTTCTCGCTTAGTAATGTGTATCGCTTTGTTGACCCCTAAATTTTATTTGGATGTAAATTTGATAATTAGGCAATACTTAACTTTAAAAGCAGACTACTAAGCTATATTTTCCGTAATGGATATCAAAAGTTATTCTGGGTTCATGACCTGAACTCTTTTGTAGTTTTAAGTTGTCTGATACATAATCAAGCAACTTTATTCTGCACAAAACCTCCTATATAATCTACACACACTCCCCCACACACAGATACACACACACAAATACACACACACACACACACACACACACACACACACAATTAGTCCTGTTTATATTGTACTCATTTTGTTACTTAACACATGTGTAACAAGTTGGCTGTGTTCTCAAAATAGTGTTAGACAATGCAATTTTCTTTTTAATTCATGGCATTGTCTTTGCTTAAAGTATTCCAGTGGTTTTAACCATCATAGTGTTTTCTCAAAAATTCCTTACTTAAATAGAAATGGATGTTCCCTCAGTTTTAAATTGATGTCATTTCCCTGAAAAAAAAAATATAGTCTTTTGGAGACAGGGTCTCCCTGTAGCTCCAGCTGTTCTAGAACTCAGTCTGTAGACCAGACTGGCCTTGAACTCACAAAGATCTGCCTACCTCTACCTCCCAAGTGCTAGGATTAAAGGTGAGTGCCACCATGCCTGGCACCCTGAAGTATATTTTAAAAGTCTCTCTGTTTCTTATTTTTTAAAACTGCTCCAGGATATCTGATCTTTTAATGGGATAATAAAATTCTAAGATATATTACTCTAATTATAATAATGTTACATTTAAATTTATTCTTTAGTTAATTTATAAAGATGTACTTTTTCATTCTTAAAAATGGTGTTCTTTCTACTGACAAAGGAGTTCATAAAATATAGTTGCAAGTGAAATCTCAGTTTTTCACCTATATGAGATTAGCCCATTTGCTCTATTCCCATAGCTCTAAAAGTTATGCGGAAAACATGGAGCACATTGGAAATGTTGAGTAATAACCTATGGCAAAATAGACATTGGTTCTAAAATTGAAGTTTCATGTTGCAGTGGTATCTTTAAAGTGGAGTATGTTAGGTCATGGTGTTCTGAAGAATGCTTCAGCCTTCACTGTTTGGAACAACATACATAGACATAGGATATAGACATTAAATGCTGGCTGGAATGTGTATTTGGTTTAATTGGTTTTTTCCTCCAGATGGTTGTGATTTTGGCAAGTCCATTTTCTTATGAATATTTATCACATTATTTCAAGGAATCAGTGCAATGACATAAATGTTAAATGTGGAGACTTTCATTATATATGTTTTATTCTGAAATTGAAAACATTCGTATCCTGAAAATTTGGTTTCCTTTCATCACAGAAGGAAATGTCACAGTGAGGTTTTACATTTTAGGCAAGGTAGACTATGTTATCTCTTAACTCACTTCCTTCTAAAGCACTAACCTACAGATAGATGGATGTTTATGTAAGCAAGTTATTAAAAATTCTAATATGATTTAAGTGAAAATTCCTTCTTTCTGAAAAATATACATACAGGGCTCCACCTGCACATTCTTGTGCAAAAGTATTTTGAGCGAAAACCTTTACTTCCAGAAGATGTACTATTTTAATTGCAATTAGACTTCTGTGATAACCACCAAGCTGGTGCCTAACTCTAAAAGGATCTTTCCAACTGTTCTGTGGCTGCTTAGGCAACTATCACCAAGTAATTACTATAATTAAATGAACTACAAAATTGAAGCCTGCTAAAATATGTAGATCTCAGGAATAAAATGTAAAATACACTCGTTAATTAAATACAGTAATTGAATTATAAGTGTTTTTTAATCATAAACGAAGTGATATGAGCAATCATATAAACACATATACTTCACTTTTTAATTATATGAAAATATTGACAGTTTGGTAAACTAATTTAGAACCCAGGAACAGGACAGTATAAGCTTCATAGGAGCATACATCAAAACAGATGTTGGCATGGAAATCACATGTGTAGTACTGTCTGTAGTAACCCATTTCTGCAGATAATTACACATGTGCCAATTGCACCATTGCTTATAGTGACCTCTAATTTGGTGTTTTATATAGTTTCAATTACTTGTTTATTATGACTCTGCAGGATTGCTAAAGAAAACAAACCACTTATGGTTACTAAAATGAGTATTTAGATTTTTACATCCTGAAAACTTTATTATACAGTATTTTCTCATTCAGGGCTGCAATAATATGTACTGAAAACCACTTTAACTTTCCTAAAATCCCAGTGAGTATCTTGAGGATTTGGTATTCTCCTTTGAATTAGATAATTTAACTCATGTTTTTCTCTTCTATTATTGAAAATTGAACTCCAGCTTTTATGAGTCAGTTAGGGAGACATCATTCCTTGGCAGACTTCCTCAAGCCACCCCAAATCCATCTGGCCTACTTCTTCCTATCAACACTTAACGTATGTTCAAACCATTTAAATCCATTTTGACACAGACTCCAGGAACTCAATCAAATAGTAAGTCCTAAGGTTCTGCATCTTCTATTGTCATTCTTTCATTACAATATATAATAGAACATCGATTTTATCTTCTTTAAGATTTTGCTAAATTTTCCTTGTAAGAATCATATTTACCACCAAATTACAAGTTATAAAACAAAGCTGCAAAGCTAGGTATGTAGTTTTATGGTAGATGACTTGTGTGGTGTGTATAAGTCCTTGAGTTTTACCCAGGAAAACTAAACATAAATGAAAACCTCCTTAAATCTTAAACATACATTTGGAATGCACAATTACAAGTAAAAGATTATCAACTTAAAATAATTTAAAAATAACTATAATAGCTTTTATTGGTATATTATTTTTAATATTAATTTTCTGTAGTAAGTCATGAAGATTAATTCAGTGTTTTGACAATAGTTTGGACATAATATATAAAAATAAAAAAGTATGTAAAAACTACTAATTTTGAGTGATGGTAGTAGATACAGTTATATACCTTAGAACTAAATCAAGTAATATTTACATTTCAGACAGACTTCATTTAAAATATAGAAAAAGTTACAGACATAATTTGAATATTTTGAATTTGTTGAAGAAAAATTGTTTGGAAATGAAAAAGAAAACTGGATAGTAAATTAACTGAGTTATACCACATCAAGCAACAAGTGAATCAAGGATATGAATTAAATTTTTCTTTTGCCTTAAGAAAGCCTTGCTCAGTCTGCTCAGAAAGCAATGCCCTCAAGGTCTCATGGGATGGTGCTAAAACCTGGATATCATGCTAAGAATCTCTCACTGCTCTGACAGCTTCAGGATTTGAGAATCTCTTTTCACTTGCATTTACTACTATTTCAAAGTCATGCTCTTTCACCTTGTGAAAACTTTGGGAAAGAGCAATCTCTTGGGTGTTTATGTGGCCCTGGTGGCAATCCTATCAAGGGATTATTTCCCCCTGGTTAGTAGATTGTTTTAGGAGTTATTTTATGAGTTGGAGATTAACAAAGTTGGAGGATATGTCTGAAGTTCTGGAAGTGCCACACATTCGCTACAGGCACTTAAAAAAGTCATATAATACAACCTCCTCTAACATTTTAAGAAAGGCATTAAATAAACATTCTTTTAAAAGTGCAAAGGATTCCATATTGAATCAGGAATAAAATACGGGTGTGGCAAAAAAAATCCTACAGAAAAGACAAATTAAGTAGAAAGAAGAAAGATAGCTCTCTTAATGGTGGAGTTCTCCAAGCATGCTAAGGTAGTATCTCAAATGCCTGATGCTAAAATAATACAGTTAGCTCGGTTGTGGCCTTCAGTATAAGGGTTTGATTCTCTCTCCTTTAATTCAGTACATTTGTAATGCATTTGTGTACTGTGAATGCTATGTTTCCCCAATAGAGAAGCATATGCTATAGTCAAGACTGAGAGAGAAAAGATACATGAAACTCATATGATCTGAAACTTCATTTGAAGTAAAATTTAAATAACTTGGCTTAGAAATTGCACGATTACTTTCTTGTCTGAAATGACCAATTTCAATAAAAATAAGATATGTGGGTGGTAGTGCTCTCATTATACTCAGTGACAATAAACAACGTGTTGTTGGTATGCGTGTTTTGTACTCTATTGTTTTGCTTTTTTTTTTTATTGATGCTTTGTGTATTTCATACATCATTTCCCAATTCAGTTCAGGCATATATCCCCTTCCCTTCCCCCCACACCACCCCTACCCATCCTAGATCATGCATTCTGCCGTAAGTTTTCTGCATCTTTCTCTGCTTTTTTGTTTTGTTTTGTTTTCATTTTTTTTAACAATAAGTGATAATTTGTGAGTACAAGCATCCTTCATGTAAAACCAATTTGCAAGCCGTTGTGCCCAAACCCACACAGCTCATGGGTCCACCATCCAGCAGGGGAGGGTCTTGTATGTTCAATCAAGTTGATTAAATGAGTGTCCAGCCTATATTGTTGTAGTTTCACCATTAACCCCAATCTCAGCCCTTACATTCTATCACGCCCCCTCTTCCGCAGATTGTTCCCTAGGCTTAGAAAAGGGGCACAGGTGGATGAGAAGCAAAAAACTCTACTTTCTCTGGAGCTGATGTCTTGGTCTCTAGTCAGTTCTGGCTGTTTTCTTTCATGGGCTGCCAGCTTGTCCAGGCATAACCTTTCGATCCTACTAATGAAGCACATGCAATTAGATATTTAGGTATGTAAACAGTATAATATATAGCCTTTAGATCCTACTAATGAAGAACACACAATTAGATATATAGGTATTTAAACAGTACTAATCGTTATGGTAAGTTACTTTGGTATAGACACAGATGTTTAGATGGTATGTTAATTCATGAATTACATTTTCTTCTGTTAAGTATGGCAGGGTCTTCGTGTGGTTTATAACATCTCCTAACCATTAGAGGATGTAAGCTTGTGGCATCAGCCATGGGTTATTCTTCCAAGGAGAGAGCTAATAGCCAATTAGATTTGGGATATACAGACATATGTCAGCCACTGCTGCACAGTATTTCCAGGCAGATGAGGTGTAGCTGGTGCTGACGGAGGAGTCTTGCTTGACTCAAGGAGAACTATATTTGCTTTATTGGTTTAGTGGTCTTTGGTAACACTCTCTGGCATTCCAGAGACCATCTGTATACTTGCAAGTGCGGTCTCCATACATCTTTCCCATGTTTATATCAGGTCTTCAACAGCAGGGCCTTATCGCCTCTCTTCCTGCAGATATCCCAGTTTGGAGGCAAGGAGCCTTTACCATTTGTGGGGGCTTGGATCCCCTGGCCAACATCTTCTTGGTAGAATAATCCATTGTTGATGTCAGAGCTCCTGTATTAATATATTTTGTTTAAGTGCATAGCTTAAGGAGACTTTAGCATTATATTTGGTTCTGAATAGAGAATAATCCTTTTCAGAGTTTCTATGTCCATTAGTCAATTAAAGAAGGCAGTTTTACTGATTTTACAAGAGAATACCTCTATATCAGCTGGCTCCAATCTATAGCTGGAGAACGACCTCATCATCATCATATTTCTCCTTATTCTATGGGGGGGAGTTAAGAAAGTCTCTTGTATTAAAACCTTTGTGGCACCTAGAAGGTAAGCTTTGTTAGGAATCATTGAAAATAGTTGTTACTAGTAGGATCCACAGAGGGGCCTGATGTCTGCAACAATCTGAGGCATTTCTTCCCTTCAATGCCCAGAGGAGTCAATCCTTCTGCTGGCACTTTCTGGTACATCCTACTCCCTGTAAATCTGCATTTTCTTTCTCAGCCATTAAGTTGGTGATACTCTGGCCTGTTGGAACATACAAATCCTTTCCCGTAGTTAGTTTTAAGATTTGGGTTGCAAGGTTTTTTGACAAAAAGTTTTCATATCTATCTATATCCCCTTTTTTATTTAAGGTTTTTATTTTTGACCCATGAGTCTCAAAAAAGCAGTTGTTTTATACATACCTATAGGGTGGAATCAAGGCACAGATTTCATCAAGTTCACCCATGTTGTTTTGGGTTACTGTATGTGATTAACTTGGGAAACAAAGTTCATTTTTGAGTTAAATCATCCTATAGGTGAAAGAGATTGCTACCAGGTGATACTATATGACAGCAAAATTATAGAGAACATTTGTTTATACCAATCCCAGAGTAATTGTTATACAGGTTTTAGTTAAAGCTAATGTGGACAAGAGCAATTTATATCACCAATTAACTCAGATGCATTACCGTTTTTAAGAGCCTTCAAACCAATGTTGTCCAATATGCACATATTTACTTTTACTAAGTCTTAAAACACCATGTATCCTGTAGACAGAGTCTGGGCAAAACTGGATACTTGTTGAACTCACGTCAATTAAACATGCACCAATCGAATATACACCCGTGTCCCTCTCCCACCCCTCCCACACCTCCCGAGTCACCATTTCAGTCAGCCTTCTGATGCAATCTTTCTGTTGTTGTTCTTTTAATATGTGTTTTGCTTCTTACATGCTGTTCTTTACTACTCACATTTCAGATCTTTGTCCTGATGAATAGGCTTTTCTCCATAATGGTATGCCCTTCTCTCCATAATGTTATCTCCTTTTTTTGGCGGGGGGTGGAGTCACATATACCTTATTGGTGCCCATTGTTTCAGTGAAGTATTTAATTGTAGTAAATCATGTTATCATGTCAGAGAAAATATTAAAAGTCTTATTTGTAGAGCCAAATCATTTAATCAGCATCTACTTCAACCTAATTGCTGTCTAATCAAACACAAGAACATCTAAGATTCTGAGGAAAAGTTGTTGTTTTAGTAAGTATATTTTTGACCAAAGAATAAAAAGTTATACAAATGTTATTAGTAATAAATTACTTACATGTGCATATTACTGGAGAATAATCACATTGCATTAGGACAATATTATTTCTTTCTAAATATTTATTCAACAAATATATGGTCAGATGGCTGGTGCTACTAAAAAATGTCAAATATATAATTTCACTAATGAATCTGATGGCAAATTATGAACAATATGAAAGTAATACAAATCTAGATTAAGAGAAAAAGTGAGATTTGTGGGATTAAATATGCATTACTTTGGGGGATTATAATTAATCAGATGAACTATAAACACTAATGGCAAGGTGAGAGATTGGACAGGTCGAGCGTCGAAATCTTTTGAGTTCATGGAGCTTTTGTCAGAGGAAGCAATTCTGGGAACAATAGCAAATCACAGCTCTGTGATTAATCAAATCAGTTCTCTATTGTAGTACAAAGAGATCATATCCCATGATCTCATTTGGAATAGAATGCTTGTAGACTAATAATCTTATGTGGACTGTGCCTTCCAATATTTTGCCTGGAAGAGAAATAAATTCATTAGGAATTTGAACATAAGCAACATTAGATAGCCATAATAGAATTAGAGGAGCCTTTGGTAGAGGAAAGCTATCCTTAAAAGACTACATTCAACACTATCAATATTATGTTATTAAAATTGAAGCTTATTATTGAGTATTTTCACATGATTAGACATTGTTGTTAAAACTGGAACATACTTTTATGCACATAAAACTACCTGGCTACAATAATTTGCAATAATTTCAGTTAAATAGGAAATTATTTCACAGGGAAGTGAAAGGTGTCTGGGTCTTTCTAAAATTATCACTATATTCACTTTGGCAGTCTTAATATTATATTTAGAGAAACTCAGTCTGCAATGTTTCAATGAATTTCAAGCACCATAAAATGATGATGGTTTATAATTACTGAGTGCTCAGTCCTTCTTCTCAGTGTTTTGCATGTATCGAATCATAAGCTAACTACTTTGATACAGATCTTATTAAATTTGACAGAAACTTCTGAGGAACAGCTTATTGCTATGGATCTGGGACCAGTTCTGGGAAGTAGAGAAAAATCTAATATTGCAATTCTAGTTTTCTCATACCAGAGACTTTGTTCCTAATCACTAAACTTTTATTTTATATGAAAATTATGTTATATACACATAAGTCAATTGTTTAAAAAACTATGTTCTTTGAGCAATGAGTGAAAAGGGGATAACTAATTTACCTTTTTTCTTCCTTCACTTTGTACACATGACATAATTTTACAACTCTACCTGAGGTGTAGGAGATTCTTTGCAGTTTACAATGAACATTCATAGACAGTACATAGTATAAAAAGTAATTATCATTTGTATTTTTGAACCACTAGGATTCTAGGTTTTGCAGGGGAGTTGTTTGTTTACAAAGACTGGATTTTAGCAGTGAATTAAAAGCAATTTACTCACTTGTACGGCATTTTATTTTAAGCTGTTGTTTATATCAAGGAAGAGTTCTAAAAGAGGTGGGAAGTCAAAATTTAATAATAGATCAACTTCTTTACTAGAGTAGAAGGATTTTTTCCCCTTTATCTTTTCTCTTTTTCTCCTTTCTTTTCCTCTCTTTTAAAAAAAATCTTTATTCTATTCCCTGTTCTTAAATACCAATGAAACACCTAGCACCATCACTCTCAGCACAATTTTGCCAGCTAAGAACATCCTGGATCTTCTACCACCCAACCCTGGGAGAACATATCTTCATGTCTATTCAGAAACATCACATAATAAGTTATTTTAATATGGTTTATAAAACCATATCTTTTTCCTGCATAGGTTTTCCACTTTTATCACCAAGGACCATGAAAATTGGTCATTTATATTATTTCTATAAATATACCACATTACTTGCTTCTTAATGCTTTTCTTCCTAAAATTTTAACCATGTGTGTTAAAATACTTGCAGTTGAACCTGTAAGATAACATTTAGGTATGGAAAAAGCTATTTCAGCAATATACTAAAATTGGACTTGTTTATTTTAGGCTATTACTATAGGTCCATTCTTATCATACTTGTAGGTTAGAATGTTACAGTTTTAATTTGAGGTCAATATGAAGTCCAGATGAAATATTTGAGAGTTACCAGTTGTACAACTTCCCCTATTCCATTTGGTAGTAGAACCACTTCCTTGAAATAGCATACTTCCTATCATATGTTGTGAATATGAATCATAGAATCACTTTCATGAACAGTATTCTTAGTTAGAAGACAAATTCTGTCACATTCCTACAAACTAGATTCAAAACTAGATTTTTGGATTTTTTTTTGTTGTCGTTTTGTTTTGTTTTGGTGTTCTTGAGACAGGGTCTCCCTGTAGCCCCAGCTGTCCTGGAACTCACTTTGTAGTCCAGGCTGGGCTTGAACTCACAAAGATCTGCCTGCCTCTGCCTCTCAAGTGCTAGGATTAAAGGCGTACGCCACCACGCCCAGCCAAAACTAGATTTTTTATATAAGGTACAGAGACAAATTTACAACTGGAAATGCCTTTCATTTTGAATCTCGTATGGCTTTTATTCTGATTATAGGGACTGTGAGTTTTGTTTTTTAAAACTTGGTTTGGAACTTAAATGCGTTAAAAATTTTTCCTGATTTCTCTTACTGATATCAAAAATCCAAAAATCACCACAAAATTTTAGTCACTGTAATTATGGATCGATATTGAACTTGTTAGCTGAAGATAGATTTTGTGTTTTGATTAGTGGTAGATTTTGCCTATTTTCTTTCTTTTTGAGACAGGGTCTCCCTGTAGCCCAGCTATCCTGGAACTCACTGTGTTGTCCAGGCTGGTTTTGAAGTCAGAGTTTGGCCTGCCTCTGCCTTCCACTTGCTGGGATTAAAGGTCTGTGCCACCATACCTGGCAATAAGTGGTAGATTTTATGGTGTTAATTAGACATAAGAAAGCTAAATTATATATAAGAAAGTTAAATTCACCTATTAACCCATCAATAAAATGGAGTTTGAGACTTTAATTTTGGAAATGCATATTTCTAGATAAGAACACAAATACATATAGGTAATATTTAATTTGAACACAGTGAGTCATACAATGGTTAGGAAAACAATACGTTAGTAATTAGAGGAAGAATTATCTCTGTACAAGTGTCTATTTTCTTTCCTTCAAGAATCCCGCTTAGAGAACTGTTTCTTCAAGATTATACTTTTATTGAATTTTGTGCATTACATATAAGACATCTTAAACAATTTAAAATTTTCCCTCCCTGCCCCCATCAGATTTCAGGTATCCGGCAGTATATGTAAAGTTTTGTCCAGTCAAGCATTTGTATCCAGATGTCCCTCCATGCAGGTTCATCCACTGGAGTCTAGTCAATCTATCTAGAGTCACTTCCTCAAAGAATATCTCTCTGTCTCTCACCACACAACAACCATTTGCTCATAGTTACTTGGCTAGGGTTGGGGACAGCTGCCCATTTCCCCCATTCTCTGTTGGGTTTTTGTCTGACTGAGTCAGCATGGGTCTTGTGCATGCTGTCACCTTTGTTGCAAGCTCATGATCAAGTTCCCAGACGCCTGAAAGCCTCTGCTTCCTCATGTTCCTGCACCAACCCTCGTTCTTACAATCTTTCTGTTCCCTCTTCCACAATAATCCCTGAGCTGTGGGTGGGTGAGGTTTAGTCTAGGAGTCCTATCCAGGGACAGACTCTACAGTCTCTTATTCTCTAAACTTTGGCCAGTTGTGGCCATCTGTCTGCATTGCACTGTGTCTGCTTTATAGAACCCAGTTTTAATTAGAGGAAAGAAATGAGCATCTAAGAAGCAATCTCATTTTTACTGATTACCTTGTTATTATAGGTTTGGTTGTTCTATAGATGACACTGCAATGACAGCATTTTATTACCTTGTGACTACAGATTTGGTTGCTCTATATTACATTGCTCTGATAGTACTCTCAGGTGGAATGTGCAAACACATACTTTTTTGCAGAAATGAATACAACAGTTTAGGATTAGATGTTAATTTAGCATTAGGGATTAAAAATATAGCCTGCTGTCTCCTGCATCTGGGGATTAAACAGAAGAAAAATTAACTTTCAATGACATCCTGGATGTTGTTGATAATTTGGCTTGATTTTGAGCCTATTTATGATTGTTACGGGCATGCAGAGTCCATTGAAATGCTCACTACAAGAGCCAAATTAAATACTCTAGCATTGGCAATTTCTGCCTTGAACAGAACAGAAACTCTCCAGTCTGTACTTCGTTTCTTACCTTGACAATTATAGGTTAATACAGGTCAATTCTAGGCAGTTGAGGAATGACATAAGGGAATGAATAAACTGTACAACATTAAGGGAACCAGAGTGAAAATTCTGTGATAGCTTCCATAGAGGTGTGGGAGACAGGTAAATGGTACTAGACCCTAGCCTTTACACTCTCTGAATTTCAAGAAAGCAGAGTAATGGAAAATTGGAAAAGAACTATGTAGCGAATGATGATATAATTTTTCTCAGCAAGTATAGAAATCCTTTTTCACAAATATCAAAAATAGGTTTAGGTGATAAAATAGCAAAAGTAATATCATTTTACCTATTTAATTATAACCATTTTTATTACTGTAAAGAGTACTTACAGAAAAGGAATGCTTAGTTCCTGGACAAGAAGAGAAAATTAGATAAAAACAAAAATGAATACATGAAAAATGTATCATATAAAATCATGGATATTTAAGAAATCTCCTTAAGCAGAAAAGATGTTCTTTTCATAATATGCTAAATTTTTAATAAAGATATTTTAATTAAAATATTTTAGCTACAGTTTACTGATGGTTCCCTTTATTCTAATGTTAGTTTCTTGCCTTTATTTTGCTTACTATCACAAAGCTTATATTTAGTAATTAGTATTGTAATGCTAAGTTCTATGAGCAAAAGCATGCATTTTTTTTCAAATTATCTAAGAACTTTTTGGCTAATTTAGAATTCTTTTAGCACTTGGGCTTTAATAAGATACCTGTTTCTGAATATTAACTTGTCAGGTTACTAAGCAAATTTTGTATTGGTTTTTGATAGACAAGGTAATCTTTACATTTTTGAAATTGTGATTGTTTAGAGCTATCTGCTTAGTATAAAGCAAAAACTTCTTTTGCTTGATTGCATGCATTGTATTTTTAACCACATAATGTATTTGAATATTGTATAAAGATTAGCAAAATTAACCCCGTGGCAATATGAAAATGATTTATTTCATATCATGTTTACAGAGCCAGATGACTTAGGCAATGGCATTCTTATTATTTACAGTACTTATTTTAATTTAGTTTTAGAAATTCTCTTGAAACAGCAATTTTACATCCAAGATTGTCAAGTTTCTGCAAAACTGAAAGTGATCATTTGAAAAGAGAAACATTACAAATTGTTAATTATGCTGTATTTTAGGAGATTGTAAATGAGCCTTTTAGACGTATAATTTGAGTTTAAGACAGAATTATGCACTAAAAGTAACCATAATGCTGGAATACTTGTTCTAGATAAAGTAAAATGGTGATTTTTAAGGTTTAAAATAACTTCCTAAATTTAGAAATATTTGTATTTAACTTTGTTTATATTTATTAAATATCAGTAAATTTAAAATAAAGATATTTAAAATTCTATTTAATACCCAACATTTTAAGAGAATCATCAAGAGACTGATACAGCTTAATTTAGTAAAAATGTGTACATATTTCCTATTTAAACAAATCATTATTTTACTGCTTTTGAGGTCTTAAAGCACAGTGCTAAGAAAAAAATAGCAGTTTGTTAATTACTTAACCCTTGTTCATTTTGCTGTGCATGAAATAACATATTCTCTGGGAATCACAGGCTTTTTGCATTATATTTAGTCCTTTTATTATCCTGGACATATAGCACTATGCCTAATTCCCATATACAGACACATGCACCATGTAAATACAAGTTAAAAAAAATGAGACTACTAAGAAGTCATTGTATTTCTTTTCATAAACTGAATGCCAGTAGCTCTGGTGCCCTTTTTCCTGGCTGAAATTTAAGCTACCATACAAAGTTGGAGCTTAATATTTTACAGGTTTATGGTCGTATCTAAGTGTAGATATGTGTGTCCTCTGAATATCCTCTTTGTGTGTCAATTGGGTTCAGGTAGAAGGAGAGCATGTGCTTAATGCTGGCAACTAAGAGATAAGTTGGTGAGTTATGGAGATTGATGGGTGCTGCCTCTGTGGAGCTGCTCCATTCACACAGTGCTCAGTTGACACTGGGAGGTCTAGGACACTTCGTCTTGTCTTGTTTGGTTTTAGATATGAATTTATATATAGCAATACTCTAATATTCTAAAAATAACAAAAATGCAACAAAGTAAGTTTTCTTATATTGCTTCCCTGGTCCAAATGTAAAAATTGACACTTATAAAAATAATAATCAACTGGACGCTTGGTAATTGTGTTATGATATTACATGACATTTTTGTAGATATATCCATCTAAAATTATTATCATTAAGAAAATGTGAAATATTTTTCTTTGATTCTCATTGTCCATGGAACTTTTAGAACGATCATTGGAAGGGCTCTCTGCCCTCTTTGCCCTCTATTTCATTTTACTTACCTTCTTTTACTATTAAAATAATCATATATAAACTAAACAATTGTTTTTCCTCAAACAAAAGGCTTGGTAATTTATGTTGTTTTATTTCTAAAAAAAAATGCCACATTTTCATATACCAAGTAAATTGCCATGTGTAGCCTTATACCAAAAAGTATTAAATCTGGCTTAAAAATTTCACTTATTAAACTATACTCTATGAATAGTAAATGTAAAACACTTGACAACACATTTTGTATATTATTTGTCCACAGGTGCATTTACAATACAGTATTTCTATTTTGTGAAAAAGAATTCTTTAAACTCAAAGAATATAGGGGAAATTTCTCAAATCTGAGAACTTAAGGAATTACTTAAAATTGTGTTGCCAGAAAGATAAGAGGCTCAATGTTACAAATTATTTTGATTTCAAATCAGTTTTATTATTTAAAAATGACTGGGGTTAAAAATTAAATGGTAATTGTAAGGAAATTAAAAATAGTCAAACTAATATTGAAATGTGGCATATAGACAATTTATCTTCACAAATTATTACTGTTAATAATTGATAGAATTTTCCTCCCTGTTGAAGAAATTTCATTTGAATAAGAATTTGGTAATGTATAGGGATGCATCTTAATAGCTCTATTTGCTGGACAGTGTTAAATATACAATGAAAACATGTTCTTATTAAAATATTGAAATGTACACCATAATTGGATTAAAGAATGGATATATATATATATATATATATAAATTATTTTAAAAGTTGTGTATCAAAATGTATAACAATCCTTTTTTGGCTATATTTTGTAAATAATTTTTGATGTAATCAGTATGACTCTAACATATGTCAAATCAGTTATTCTACTATTTATTTAAACAGATATATATCTAATGTATTTAGAAGGTTATTACATTCATATAATTGTATATATTGTGGCTTCCAAATTATGTACTTATTCTTCCTTTAAAAGTAGTATGTGCATTTTTTCTTGATTTATTTTTAATTAATTATATTAAGGATATTATCCTTTACTAAATGTACTTTAAAATTCACAATAAAGTTTCAGAAATTGTTTTGTACAATGTTGAGGCTTTGTGTTGAATTTCTTTGTGAACATTTTACTGTTCTTTGGTTATCTAATAACAAACCCCAGAACTTAATCTGATTGATAAATATTGAGTTAAAAGATGTCGTTTGGTTAATATCTAGCCCCTGTTTCGTTGGGAAGAAGGTGGCTTAAATGATGAAGGACTCATTAATGTAAGACCCTTGCTAGATGACACCAGTGTACTGTCTCCCCACAAATTCCTTTGGATGAGGTATAATTTTTAGATTTGGAATGTCAAGCAATTTGTACTTTTAGCTGTATGTTCTAGGCTGCAGAAAAGCAGTTACAAGGAGAGCAAGTAAAAACACATGTGCATTCTTTTGTTTAACTCCTCCAGGCTCTAATCATAAAATCTAGATATTGACGAATAATAGCTTGTAACTTTTGACACAACACTGAGACAGATAAAACTAAAATCTTAAACTTAGTAAATACAATATATACCCTTTTTAAACTTTGATTCACTGAAGGAGAGGCTTATTAATTTTGTTAGACAATTCAGATTTCTGGGCTGAGGAAAAGCCATGTACATCGAAGAACATGCACAACGTATTTAATATCAAGCTATGAGTCCCATTGGAATAACCCCCTAATATATTACTCAGAGGAACATATGCACATCTATAGGTAAAGCGTCATTTTTTCCTATGTGCTCATAGTTTACTTCCTTACCAAAGGAATGGGAGACTGAAATATGTTTGCAGTGGAAATAAAACTCCCCTTTGCACATTGACTATTAAATTTACATTCTTTAAAAAATAACGAAATGTTGAACAAGTCCAGAGGTTTTCCCTTGAAAGAACTTCATTTTATAAGGAGATTAATATAATTACATACAAACCAAGATATTTTAAATGTGATATAAATTTTTTAAGTGACTGTTAGTTTTAAAGTTATATTTAATCAATCCATAGATATATGGCATATTTGTCTTCTTTTATAGATTTATTTTTCCTGATGAGTTGTTCCTTATAACCCTCCCCCAAACTTTCAAATCTAGTCACCCTATTTTAGCTGAGTAAAATGTTGTAATACTTCTTTGAAGTGTTACCCCCAAACGGAATATGTATTCATCTTCCACTCAAAACCATCTGGCATGTGGAAGTCCAGCGTAATGATAAGAAGCTTATTCATACATTAGTCTAATCACCAAAAGCTGGAGTAATAGGTCTTTTAAATGAAAATAAGTAATTTGAAATATATATGTTAGATTTTATTAGGTTTCAAGAACTGTTCCCTATTTTAATAGTATTCAATATCTCTATGTATTATTTTCTACATGTGTTTTTCACAATTTCTAACAGTTTTCAAATATTTTTATCCACATTTGATTCACCAATAGTACATATTTTCTTAAGAAACATAGGCATTTAATTCTCCAAATCATTCACACCACTTAGTTTCATTTCAATGATAAATTCCGATATTAATGTTAAATAATATATACCGACTACTAGGCACATTTAAATAAAGCAAATGATTTTTAACTGACAAGAATTGGAGGAGATGCACAGATACACACCTACAATCTGTTTCTACAGGTAATATCAACTATCTAGTCATAATATTAATTTCATGATACAACAATTAGAAATAAGATGCTTACTCTTAGAGATCTATAACTACGTGAATGAATGCTCATATATTTAAGCTTTCATATAAAGACACTCCCTATACCTGTCGATATATATTTATACACATGTATTTACATGTAAAATAATTAAATCAGAATTGGTTTTACTATGAAATTCTGAATCTATTCTCCAAAATCACTTTAATATATTTATTTAATCTTCATTTTGTTTGAATAATATATTTATCTCTTAAGATTTTCATTTATACTGTTTTCAAACTCTCATTTTATGAAGTTAAGCATCAGAGGTTTCAATCTTTTTCTTAAATAACCACCTTTTCCATTTAATTATAAATTCTTTGGTGGAGCACAAGCACCAGTTTCTGAAAATAGTTAAGAAATTATTTATTTGTAAGAGTCCATAAATACATTCAGAATTCTCAAGTTATTTTAAAAGCATTTTAACTTTTGATCACATTAAGATATTATAAAGGATGATTTTAACCTTCAATTATTTAATTTGTACTTATTGATCACATACAAGAAAATGTGGATGATTTACCATATGAATTTCTGTATATAATTTGATGTTTCACACATGGTGAGATAGTAATAATCTGAACATATTTGTCATTTAATTTGGCTGGGAAGGGAATAAATTCAGAATTCAGGTTGGTTTGCCAAGTGTGATTTGAAGAGACTGCAAATACAAAAGGAAGCTGGTAAAATTCTTAGCATAAACTCTCAGCAAATAACTATTAACAAGTATATATTAGGATAATCCATCTGACACATTTCTTTTAAATTATATAGCAGCAAATATAATTTACAATTTTTCAAATAAAATTTCTGATAATTTTTTTCACAGAGTCAACATGTATAGGTCAATTTTAATATTTAATTTACTCTTCCTTTTGATAAATTGGAAGATAGAACAAAGGTCATTTCCTATATAATGAGAATAAAATATAACATATTTGTTTAGTTTTGTTATATAAAATCTAGACATGACATTTCAAGTAAATATATGTACCTTATAACTCCTTCAAAATTATCATTTAGGTATTCTGCTTGTCATGTTTAATGTAAATATATTTAATACCATATTATTGTGAAAAGTGAACAGAATATTATTTTTTTCTAAAATATTTTTTAAATGAGCATTAGAAAACTTTTGTCTCTTCTGTTCTATTAACTTGGATTGGTTTATTATATCATTAGCTTCCTTTTTACATAGACTTCTAAGAACTATAGCATTCATTCATTTATGAGTCATAGCTATATATTGTAAGAGGCTGTTTTTTGACTGCTATATTAAACATATGGATGTAATATTGTGCCTTTTGTCAATCATTTTATCAGTTTAGAGCTATTTAATAGCCTTAGGTATGCCAATAGCTATCAATGTGACAAAAGCATTCTTGTCACTTTAAATATTTCCCTTGATCAATCACAAATGCACAATTCACATTATAGGTTTTTGAGTAACAGATAATGAATAGGCTCAGATCTAGAAAAACTCATGTATTTGCATTTATTTCCTTACTTTATTATTTTTTTTTATTTTATGTGTTGAGTGTATTACCTGCATATATGTAAGTGGACCCATGTCATGCAATGACATGGAAGGTAGAAAAGGGCATCAGATCCCCTGGAATTGGAATTACTGACAGTTGTTAGCTGCTGTCTGAGTGCTGGTATTCAAACCCTGGACCTCTGCAAGAGCAGCCAGTTCTCTTAAATGCTGTGTCATCTCTCCAGCCCCTGCATTTGTTTCTTTAAAAATTAGAAATTTATATTTCTCAATCTTTGTTTAGCCATTCTACTAAAATCTTCCTGGAGGTCCTGTGGCCTACAGTAATAAAAACTAAGTTATTTGACTTTCGATAATATAGTACTTAATAAATTTGTCTTGAAAATAGCTCAGAGCATAACTACAGTATAACTGTACCCAGAACCATTTTTTTTTTTTTAAGATGGGTGTCCCTATAGCCCCAACTGGCCTGGAACTTGCTATATAGGCCTGCGGGTTCTCCTGGATCTCACAGAGATCAATCAGCCTCTGTCTCCTGAGTGATGGGATTAAAGCCATGTGCCATTTCCAACAAAGCCTGTTATTTTTGGTTCAATAATCTTTCTTCAGAACTAGTTCCTCTGACAATAGTTATAAAAATCTTTAAACATTTTTGCTTCCTTTTCTTGTAGAATAGAAAGTGAAAGTGACACATTAAAGATATATTTTAATATAAGAGTAATGCACAGATTACATTGGTAGGATGCCCTCCTATTACATATATTATTGGTAATCTGGGCATGAATAAGTCATTTCAAGTAAAACAGTAAATAAAACACTGTTTGAATCCTATGAAAAGCGTACCTTCAGATTTTATGCCCCATCTATGGAAATTGAAACTCAAGATTGAACTTTTACATGGTTACCGTGCTCATATTTGTGGTCAACTGTGGTTTTAATTTTAACTCTAATAGCACATTTGAATCATATTTTATTCAAAAAAGAAAAAAAGTGTAGTCTTAAAATAACCAAAGGCAATATTTCAACCAGTGTACACAATGCAGTAGTCCCCAACTTAGTTCTAAAAAAAAAAAAAAAGGAAAACAGAAAAAAAATTATTAGTAACTTTTTACTCCTTCTCTGAATTTTCTTCCATGGTTGAGATAGGATAGAAGATATTCTCGTGACTCAATGGCAAAATTTTGTGGATAAGATTTCAAATAAATTACTAACTTATTTTCATGTCCCAAGTATTTACTACCACTCCATTCTTTGTTATTAACTTCTTATTTGCTTTCTAATAATAATTCCTTTTAAATTTGTGGCTAGTTCATGTCAGCATTAGAGCTTCCATGCCTTCTGGTTATTGTACACTAAGATTATTGCACATATTCTTTCATCTGTCAGTTATGAACTCTCCAAATGTGGAGTAATTATTTTTCTGATCTTTATTTTACTGATGAGTTAAATTTCAGAAACACTGAGAGATATAATCAAAATTTGCTTAAATTTCACAATAAAATAGCAGATCAATTGGAAAGCCACTGTGTCCCTTTCATATATACATATACCAGACTGGCCTTAAACTCACATTCACCTGCATCTGCCTGGTGAATGCTGGCATTAATGGCATGTGTAACCAGGCCAAACATTCTGTGACAGTTTATTTTTATTTTTATTTTTTTATTTTTTATGTGTATGAATGTATTGTCTGTATCTAGGTCTGTGTACCCGTGTCGTGCAATGCCGCGGAGGTTAGAAGAGGGCATCGGATTCCTGGAACTGGAGTTAAAGACGGTTCTCAGCTGCCATGTGGGTGCCGGGGATCGAACCCAGGTCCTCTGCAAGAGCAGACGGCGCTCTTAACCGCTAGGCCATCTCTCCAGCCCCTCCCTGACAGTTTTTTAACTTTACCCAACTGAGCAACCATCATCAAAATCAGTGTTTTTCAATTTCTTTTTTCTCCCAATGAGGCCTTGGCGGCCATTTAGTGTTAATATCTGTTCCCAGCCATGGCCTCACTCAGTCAATATTTTCCTGTCTGTCTCTAGACCTGACTTTGCTGGACATTTCAACGTATGGAATTATGGCCCAGATAATATCTTTCTTTATTTTTAGGAATTATTTGTGCCCTTGATTTTAAATGACTACATACAATGATTACACAGATATTGTTACAAACATGTAGTGATACCTCCCTAGGTTACATATAGGGGGTACCTAGAACTTTTATCATTTTTCCAGAGCCTTTCTACTGCCAATCAATCTATCAATTCTCCCTAGAAACTCATACTCACTATTGTTGTTACAAAAGACACTCTTATAATATCTACTCTATTCTTACTTTGTATTAATGATGTCTTTGTACTTTGTCATTTTTTCTTCTATCATTCAGCATCTTCTCCAATTGTGCTCCTCATGTGAGAAGTTACAAAACCACAAACCTTTTCAGTCTTTGCTCAGAAAAATCAAATAAGAAGCAAGTCATTGCCACTTCCTTTCAATTCTCTAAAGAAAGCATTACTTGCTTTCAGTGGCAAATTTTAAAATCAAATGACTATTCTAATATTATATTTTGATGAATAACAGGCAAAGACCTAAATGTAAAATAATAGCATAGGTAGTGAACTTAATTTTTTAACTTATGAAGTAATTCCTGACTTTTTAGGAGTAAACTTAATTCCTCAGGAATAAATTTTAAGCAAATTCTAAAGAGATTTCATTAACTAACAAAACAGGCAACATGAGATGGCAGGAAAGCATCAACTTCAGAAGACTTGTTCTCTGAAGATTGAACTAATAAATGAAAACAAAGATGAAGGAGGAGGTACAAAGCTCATTCCACTCCAATGTCAATATTGAATTTTTGCCCTTGCCCCCTATTTTAATTAGGAGATAATGATATCTTGAATGTCTCAAAATGTATATACATTAACATTTCTGTAACTTTGAAAGTCTCAGAACAGTGCTTAACATAAAAAAGCATCATCATGTTTAATATATAATATTGAAAAAAGTTTCCTAAACAAAATTTTCTTTCAATTTAATACTGTTAGTATTTCTGCATTAGCTATCTCTATCCAATCAGCTTCATTGTTTTCACCTTAATTCATAGGGTTGTCAAAAATCACAGTAAACTACATGTATAAACTTTTGAAATTACATTACTTTTTGTTCTGTGCAAGTATGTGTAACTTAAATATTAGTGACGCTGAAGTTAAAGGTTAGTCCTGTTTGTATAGTTCAATCTGATTTAACAGAAATACTATTATTATTTTTTTTGGAGACAGGGTCTCCTTGTAGCCCCAGCTGGCCTGGAACTCACTCTGTAGACCAGGCTGCCCTTGAACTCACAGAGATCCACCTGCCTCTGCCTCTCATGTGCTAGGATTAAAGGTGTCCACCACTATGCCTGGCTTAAAGATGGTTCTTAGCCACCGTGTGGGTGCTGGGAAT
Source organism: Rhizomys pruinosus (assembly GCA_009823505.1). Lineage (NCBI taxonomy): Eukaryota > Metazoa > Chordata > Mammalia > Rodentia > Spalacidae > Rhizomys > Rhizomys pruinosus. The sequence goes on from VZQC01012550.1 coordinate 1,702,515, forward strand.
CGAACCCGGGTTCTCTGCAAGAGCAGTCAGTGCTCTTAACCACTGAGCCATCTCTCCAGCCCCCTAACAGAAATATTTTAAACTGGTCTCACATTCATAGAAATATGGACAGAATTAGTAAAAGGTCATTTCCATGGGGATTTCATGAGACTTTCAAATTAAAAAAATTAAAAGAAACTTTCTTTGATGCTTCCATAGACTTATAACCACAGGTTTCTTTTTGTTACTTGTAACTAAATTTACTTTCCTCCCATTTGTCATAAGTGACTAAAATATATATTAAAGAAAATTTTCATTTACATAGGCTTTGAAGATGGGTTGTTTCTTATGGTTTATTTCTTTAGAAAAACTCATATTTTAGAGTTTCACATATAGATGATAATGTATACAGAATTCATGCTCATTTCTGAGCTAGAGTCAACAAACACTAAAAACCTCGTGCTTGTTTTCCTAAATTTATTTTTCTTCTATTAAATATAATGAAAGTTACAAAAGAAAAAATACATAAAATAATATCTAAACAATATCATGTGATTGGAAGGGTCAAAGTTATGAGGCAAGATTCAGAAGAGTCAGTGTGTGTTTTGTGTGTGTGTGTGTGTGTGTGTGTGTGTGTGTGTATTTCAACCTCATGTAGGGTGTAACACAATTCACAAGGCACAATTGACTAAGACCTCCAAGGAAAAGGAAAATCAATTTGTGAAGGGATTATCTTGACTTGTCAAGTATTTATTTTTTCACGTCTTTGAAGAAACTCATCCAGGATACAAGCAAAAACTACTAGTATAAATGGGGTTTCTTGTGAGAATTTCAGTTCCTGTCTCCTGTTTTTACAAAAGCAGTTTAGTGGTAAGGGACAGAGAAAGAAGTAAATGGATAAAGGTCTTATCAGTGGATTGGGCAGAGAGGCACTTATTTAAAGGTACTTACTCCCTGCTATGTAGTAAAGGTCATAGAATTTCATGTGCACCTACTTTATGAACATAGGGAAGCCATGTGTGCTTCTAGGAATAAGCCAGTGAACAAAGTATTTCAACTAAGTGAAATTTAAAATGTAACTGAACACAAATAGGAAAAAAGAAGGACTATCCTTTTTGTAGATTATCTATATAATTTTATCTGCATATCTTATGGACCATTGTCAATAGTAAGGATTCTATTTTTCTGAGTTATCCACCAGTGTTTACTAGTCTTCCTTTATTTTATATCATAGCTTAAGACCCTTGCAATATGTCTCGCACCAGTATATAATTGTGAGTGCATATTTGGTAAGTTTGGGTAAGTATGTTCTTCTCCTGTCAAAGCCACAGTCTTGTCCAATTTTGAATTTAGCTCAAGTGTGGTGGCTTACACCTTAATTCCATCATTCAGGAAGTTGAGGAAGGACTGCTGTGAGGTTGAAACCAGCTTGGCCTGTATAAAGAGTTCCAGGAAAGTCTGGACTACAGAGTGAGACCCTATCTCACAAAATCAAATCCAAAATAAAACCAAAACACCCACTACTAATTCATAATATAAAAACACAGATATGCATACACACATATGCACATGCCCACAAAAGAAAGTGAAGCAGAAATATAAGCTGTTCTTTCCTAGTTGGGATTTTCATGGAAACATTCATAGAAAATTAAACCTAAGAAGATGGTCCTCAAATAAAGCTCATGTCAAAAATAATATGTTTTGGGGTATTTATATTTTTTATAATATTTCAACACTTTTTTGCTTACTTACTTTCAAAACAAAAACCATGAGCTTGAGAAATTTATTTCAAGGATGTAGAGTATTATTTCCTTATTTAACTGACAAAATCAAGGTCAAATAATAAACCACTGGTAGAAAAATGTTATAGTAAATACTAAAAGCTCTTTTAGCTTTTATGTCATTCAATGATCCCTTTTGTTAGAGATTAACTTTAGTGTTTAAAATATTCATTTTTATTGGAGAAATTTTAGATAAATTTCATGTACAGCATGTTATTTTGAAACATTTATCTATATATGTCTATACATACATATTCTTCTTAAAACGGCTAGGTTAAGCTAATTAACATATTATCTTGTCTCTTTTTTTTTTTAGGAGAGAGACCCGCTCGCCTGTCTCAAAAATACCAATAAAAAAAAAAAAAACAAAGAGCAAGTTTTTTTTTTTTTTTTTTTGGTATTTTTGAGACAGGGTCTCTCTTTTAGTCCCAGCTGGCGACTGAGCTCTGCTCTGTAGAGGCTGGCCTTGAACTCACAGAGATCCGACTGCCTCTGCCTCCAGAGTGATGGGATAAAGGCATGCACCTCCACACCGGCTTGTCTCAATTTTTAAGATATTCGCCAGTAAAATGATTTGTTTTGGAGCAACAATTACTTCAATTCTAGTAAACACTCCTAGTTTCTGACTTGGACCTTTGCTTTGTCCACACAGTTTCTTGAAGGAAATTTATCATGGCTTTAGCAGAATGAGGAATGAGAACAAACTCTAAAGAGGGGCTGAGTTCGAGCAGAGAGAATTTAAGACAATCCCAGGTGAGCGCACTGACAGAAGATGCTGGCAGGAATCTGCAGGAAAGAAGTTTGAGTTACACATGAAGTAGCGATTGTCTTTAAACTGTGAGCACACAGCTACTCTTTAGGTGTTTTGTTGCTTTCAACAAAAATGTGGCAATGGGTAACTGAATTTTGTGTGAATTTGTGTGGGTTTTTTCCATTGAAAATTGTGAAATAGAATTTATTAAGACCAAAAACAAAAACAAAAACAAAAAACAAAACCAAAACCAAAACAAAGCAAAAAAAAAAAAAACCCTTCAGGTGATCCACAGAAAAAGTGCTTAAAAGAAATAGTGGTTGGGGCGGAGATGTGCTCAGCAGTTAAGAGCACCAACCCGCTCTTGCGAGGACCAGGTGTGGATTCCCAGCACCCACATGGCGGCTAAGAACGTCTTTAGCTCCAGTTATATGGGGAATCAGATGCCCTCTTCTGACCTATGCAAATTGCAAGACACGGGTGCACCAACCTACATGCAGACAGTACACTCATACACATAAAAAAAAAAAAGAAAGTAGTGTTTGAGTGGAGATGGAAGGTTCTCAATTCATTCAAATATTCATCAAGTATTTATTGAAATAGTCTCAAATCTTAGAATTTGTGTTCAACAAAATAAACAGGTCACTGTCCTTGTTTGCTATCATATTTTTCAATACATGTAAAATTTCAAAGGAATTTCTTTCTAGACAAGAAAATACGTAAAACAGAATATCTAAAGGAATATGGTAAGTTATTATTTATATTACTTGTGGAAATAGGTTTTGCCTACATTAAAAGTTAACTGTTATTATTTCCCATGAGAAGTTTTCAGGTCATTCTTCAGAATATTAATAGATAGCACACATCAAGACCTCACATACAATTAGAATGGAGATCAAGCCCTTAGAAATATGTTGTACAAGGATTTCTTAGTGTTTTTGGTAGCATGGAACTTATTAATTAACAGTTGTACTTTCTTCATTGTCTACTGAAAAGAAGTTCAATGGAAGGTTCCTCTCATTTGACATAATTATAAATGTTGCTGGGAATGATCAAGAACCTTAAGAGTCATAGAACATTATCAAAATGAACTGTATTCCATGGAAAATAAGGAGAGACAGATTTTGCTATGTTTCAAACACATGGTATTAAATTTCAGGAAAATTTGAGCTATATATAGTAAAAACAATTGATATGAAAAATCATTTTGCAAAGCTATACTATTTAATTATTTAAGCAAATCTCCATTCAATTTTTTCTTTTTTTTTTTTGGTATTTTTTTTATTTTTTTTGAGAACAGGGTCTCCCTTTTTAGTCCCAGCTGGGCCTGGAGCTTTCTCTGTAGACCAGACTGGCCTTGAACTCACAGAGATTTGCCTGCCTCTGCCTCCCAAGTGCTGGGATTAAAGCACTGTGCACCACCACACCGGCCCAGCTCACTCTTTTTCTAGTAACATAAATTAACTTATTTAACAGATAAGGATCAAAAAGCATTGCCCCAATAGAATACAAGTTTCTGCTTGTGAAACAGTTTTTTTTTTCAATCTGCTTGCTTCCCCCTTTCAAAATGATCCAGCAACTTAGCACTGTACCCTGTATTTGAATTAATTATTCATAGAGCAATATAAATATTTTACTTTAATTTAGGTTGTCCAAGTCTAGGTTAACTTACAACAAAGAAGTAGAATAAACTCAAACTTGAGAAAAGTAGGAATGGCCCCCAAGTATTCTTGTATTCAGTGACTCAGCATGCACTGATGCTGCTCCCAATTAGTATCTTTACTTGTCTTAAGTCTTACCTGTCAAGAGCTGTGATACATTAGACTTATGAATCATATAACATCATACTGTATTTAGAGATTGGGTGTCAAAACCCTTTTAACACAACCTTGAGACATCTCTAGGTCTCTGTGACATTATCAATACAACTCGAAATTTAGAGTAGAACTTCCAAAATTTTAAACATTCAATGTTCTGTGAGGACTTCCCCAAAACTGTTTAAAATATTTTAAGATTTATAAAATGAAAATGTCAAAAATCTTTGATTTATCAGTTTGCATGTCAATAATGGCATCATCAATATTTGATGTGCCCTTTGACAATATCTACAGGTATATTAAATTTTAATAATGCAAAAATATTTGCTTCATTTTGCTTTAAGACATGCATTTATTACTCTTAGTTATCTGAGCAAAATAATCCAGTACATTTTCTAATCCAACCTACTTTTTTTCTTGATACTTTAAAAATATCTTCTTAATGTTGGTAGATAGTTGGATTAATAAGATAGATGAAGTTATGCCACTGTATGATTAAATGAGGAATTATATCTCTATTGACACTTTGAAAATACCTTTAAATATGGCTATTTCCCATACTTTCCTAAGAATATTGTCAGTGCTCCAACATTGTCATAAAAGAAAATAATTACATCTTCAGGTTCAAAGGCATTAGTAGTCAAATATTTGATACTAAGAACTTAGAGAATGGCATAAAATGAATTTTTATGATCATGCCATTGTACGGTTACATAGGTCACTTGACTTCGCAGGAAAGTTGGAAATTTCAGAGATGGACGAAACTGCTTATGATAAACTGAAGATCTTTTTTAATATCTGTTTAAGATTAAAATTTAATAGGAAGCTATAACAACTAACAGTAACTTTTATATATATATATATATTATATATATTTTTTTTTTTTTTTTTTTTTTTTTGGTCTTTTTGGGATGAGGTCTCCCTGTAGCCCCAGCTGTCCTGAACTCACTCTGTAGACCAGCCTGGCCTTGACTCACAAAGATCCACCTGCCTCGCCTCCGAGTGCTAGTATTAAAGGCGTGCTCCACCCGCCCAGCTAACTTTTATAATTTTTTAATTTTTTTTTTTTTTTTTTTTTTTTCAAATTATTGATATAAAAATCTGTGCAATTTAAATAATGAAACATTTTCCATCTATAACCCAAACTAAAAATGAGATGCAATTTCTGAATTTCCTTATAATCCAGAGGCAGGTACATATGATGTTGGTCATACTTCTGATTATTTTTATATATTAATAAGACCTTTATTTGATCTGTTGTATTTTAGCAAACAGGATTTTATATCAGTAGCTAGTAAATACATTAGAAGTTATTCTGCTAGAAATAGAAACCATATCTAAAGAAACTTATTACCTGATCCTCACAGCTTACTCTCAGCCACACTGTAAATCAAATCCTGCCTTGGACACACTGGTACACATTTCTACGGTGCCTTTCCTCTGTCCCAAGAGATTCAGTCAGACTTGAGGAAAGGCAGTTATGATTGTTTTCTGTTACTGAAGAAAGAGGCTTTTTATATTTACTAGGAGGATCAGAGAGGCATCCTGTAACCTAGAGAGTTCCCTTGGCTGCTGGTTTCGTCCTTAGGGTTCTGTGTTTGTTTCTTTTGTTTGTTTTTCAGTGTTGCTGGAACAGCTTGACCATCTTGTTCAACCTTGATGCCTGTGGGGGATAAGTTAGATATAAAACCTAATACAGAGAAAGACAGATGCTTGCAGTACTGAAAGTTTAGAAGAAATAATATTAAAAGTGTTTGGATGATCACACATATTGAAACAAACAAAGGGACAAACGAAAATACTTTTAAGCTTCTGAAAATTATTTGTTCTTCCATCCCTTTAATTTTAACACATACTATTAAAATGGTCCTATTATACCAATTATTTGCTTTACAACTCAAAGAACTTTATGAAGTCTCTCAATTTCCTGTAGCTGAATGTTGATGAGAAGATTGCACACACCCCAAATACTATTAACTACTTGTTGTCATTTGGTCTAAAAACATTATAGTTTTTTATCTATATTTTTATTTTTTGACTTGTTTTGCATGAGTCATTTTTTTTGGGTCTCATTTTTATTTTTATCTTTGAGAAATCTCCCTGTAGCTCCGGCTGTCCTGGAACTCACTATGTACACACACACACCCACACATTACAGCAAAGGGTATGTTCAAAATAAACAGATATCTTGAACAAACTCTAGTCCCATTGATGTGTCACCACAATAAAACAATTTTCCTTTTATTTTTCTTTTTCCACTCACTTTCATTTCATCTTTGCTTTTTGTGACATATCACTTGAAATTGACTTCTTCCAATTTTAAGTCATTGATTTGCTATTGAAAATGCAGTGTGCCTGCCTATAAACCAGAGAGACCTGTAAGCTTGTAGGAAATACAGAATATACATACTTACTAATAGAAACTTGATTCTTAGGAAGACTGCCAAGTGTATAAAATATATACTAGAATAGAGCTGATTTCTTAAAAAGAGGATTCTGGATAGGCAGACTAGACCTCAGTGGATGAACTTGCACTGGAGGAATATCTGGTGACACTAACAATACTAAAAGTCTTAACACAATGACAGATTATAGAATTCCAGTCGGGGGGGTACTGTGGAAAGGTGCCAATGGGGAAGGAGTTATAAAGGTGATTAAAATTGATTAAGATGTTCTGTATGAAATCACAAAATCTCAATAAAAGTAAAATAAATCAATAAAATGCATATAAGAATTTGAGATGACGTTTATTAATGCATACATTCTACAGTCAGTATGGTCCTAATTCCATGTAAATTTTTCTACCTATAATGAAATTGTGTTTTTAAAATGAAAGAGACCATGAATTTTCAACTTTATAGCTACAAAGCATATTCAAAGATGAATCATTGTTACCTATTTTTAGAGTATCTTCATGCATTAAGATCCATATTTCTAATTCAAGAGTATGGTCTTCATATTCATTAGAGCATTAGATTCTTTTGAACAGAAGATTCTTCATTATTCATTGTGTCATTTAAAACAGATTTTAGCATTTGAAAACGTTTACTTGTTTAAGAAGTTCTAGAAGAATATCTGATAGAAAAGTCCCTGTGTTATATAAAAATAATTTCAAGTAGATTTAGAGTATAGGGTCCCAGTAGCATGTCTTTAAAGAGACCAAAACATAAGAATAATATTTGAATAATTGAGTATTTCAAATAATTATGTATTTATTAAATTTGTTTATGATAGCTCCTTGGGTAAAGAAAAATTTACTCTCGTAGGGATGGGCAGATTGTTCAATGGGTAAAGAGTTTCACATACAAACATGAGGGCTAGTTTTAGATCCCCAGAACCATGTATACGTAGTATGTCACCTAACTGTCCCTATAAGGAGATCAGAAGCAGAGAAAAGAGATTCTCTCTAAAATATGAGCCAGACAGTCTGGTGTCCAAAGCTGCAAAACAACAAAGATACTCTGTCTCATTCAAGAGAAAAGGCAAGAAATTACACTCCAATTTGACTTGATTTTCACATGTGTGCCATAACATCTGCACATGGGTGCCTACACCACAAACATGACTGTATCCAGTACTCATTCACACAATAGACACACGAACATACACCATACTATAAAAATGATTTGTTAGCTTATGACAAAAGCACACTGTTTAATACATGCTTCCTTTATAATCAATTGTGTAATATTACATATGTCATATTAATAATTTTACAGGGAGTTTATGATTCTGTTTTGTGACATTAAATTTACTTTGAACACTTGAATATGATCTTTAAATCACATACCTCCTCTTTTCCTAGGTGCAATTTTTGCCATGTCCTATATTTTACTGGAGGATCATTTTATCCCTTAGTTTCAGTTGAGTTCAAACATGGAGTCTTCAGCACAATCAATAATTTTTAATTCCAGAAAATAATTGGTAGCAAAATAATACTTACATATCAATAAAACTTATTATTAATTATAAAACCTGAACATAATAAACATCCACTTTCCTTTAGAAGTTCACTTCTTTCTGGGCCATGTATTTCCAGAGCTGTATAACAGAGGTGTACTGGATTCTCAGTGTAAACTAGAGGACTGCATGTGGATATTTAGAATTTCACAGAATTTGTTATAAGCATCTGTTAATAATTAACATATATTTAATAAAACATAATCTTTCCCTCAGAATCAGCATTGTGATAAGCTTTGCAAGCAGTTAGAATTTTTATTTAAGTCTGAGTTGAAGTATGATAATAAGCTTTCTATGAAAGCAGACATTTTCTCAGTCACATTTACAAACACCTATACTTTCAATGATTGATTTCAAGTAGCTCTGTAAGTACCTAGTAGTACATCTTAAATAAATGTGATATATTTTAATTATTTGCAAATGACATAGAGGATTTAATTATTTATTTTGTGTGTTCTTATAAGAACAATTCCTAATATTTTTCATTATTCTCCTCAGACAAATAAAATTAAGGACTCACCGAGAACTATGACAATCAGAATTAGAAACTTAAAAGGTAGAAACATCATTAATGAAAAAGATAAATTAACATAAACTGCTTGATACGATATTTTTGTTGTGTGCTACTGGAAAATTCATAGAAGTCCTCATCGCATTCTAGGTAAAGACTCCATCCTGAACTATACTACAAATCTTCTTTTCTTTTTTTTAATTGCTTATACTACAGATATGGTTTTAGCTGCTAGAATCTCTAGTTGCATCAGAATTGTGTGACATTCTTTTTGAAGGACTATCCTAGAGGGATGAGTTGATGAGCTGAGAGGACAAGACTGTCTGGGAAAGCAGCTGTCTCAGAAAGCAGCTTGAATGGATCCTAGGTCTGGCATAGACTGCAAATTTTATGGGAAGTTATTGCAGCCAACTGGAAAACCCAAAAAAGAGGCATTAAGATGAAGTTTTAAGGTTGAATAAACTTTTGATAGCTCAGAAAAGGTTACTTTACGTGAATGGAAAATAGTAGAAAACTATACTAAGTTTTAGGATCATAGTTTCAGTTCCCAAAGTCATAAAGATTACTTTCTCAGAATATATGAGAGGTAACATTTCTCAAGATAAAATTATTTATGATTTATCAAGTACTTTACCTTGCTCACACATTTACTTCTGAAAGGTTTCCCTCTAAAAACTCAGGGATCTCAATGGGGATCAAATGCCACACAGTGTTCAGAGTTTGCAAAGAGTCTATGACTTGAAAGATTTGACCTCTTATACAATATCACCTTATCTCTTCAATTCTTGTTGTACAAGGAACTGTATGACTTTTGTTTCCAATGCTCTCTGTGTCATCTGATAGGATGATTCACACACCAAACACCCAGAGTACATTTTTAGTACTCAGGTGGGTGTGAAGTAATCAATCATTACCTCTTTCTTTCTTGGACATGAAATAGAAAATTGGGTCACACACAAATTATTTGGTAAAGAGTGAAATTCTTAATTTGGTATACTATTTATTAATTTTTTAAAAAAGAGTTACCAACTTATCAAAGAATGATTTGAAAATACATATGAAATGAGACTGCTAATAATTTTAATAATTGAATTTTTTTCTTTCTTTTTTGTATTTTTGAGATATGGATCCCTTTCAGTCCCAGCTGCCTGAGCTTCTTTCTATGTGGATCAGGCTGGACTTGAGAACTCATAGAGATTCCACCTGCCTCTGCTCCGGATGCTAGGATTTAAAGGCCGCGTTGGGCCACCACACCCAGCTTGAATTATTTTCTCAATCATTCGAAATCCAAAGTGGCAAGTGGTAGGAATGGAATTAAGTCCTGCCACTTATTTACTTTCTTTTCTGGGGAAAATGTTAGCTTCCCTAAACTTTAGTTATCACAGTGTTTTGCAGAGACTTAACTATACTTAAAGTGTCAAATATAATGCAAGTGCTCATTATTACTACTGTATTTTATCACCAATATTGGCCATCTGTAGTATGACATTTTCACAATCATTTAAACCTAAAAATCTGACCTTGAATTTGATTTTTTTCCCATGAAACACATAGGTAAAAAACTTGCATTGGGGAAATGCAAAGATCCTTGTTTGTTTTCCTCTTTAAGGGGATTAAATGACTGGAGATTATAGAATTTACATCCTTCTTCCATATCTGAGATGGCAGGAAAATTAGCTATGGTACTATGAGGAACTTTTAACATACCATGAGAACCCTAGGACAGACTCCAGGAAACTAATCTGGAAAAGTGACCCCAAATAAATCCCTTCTAGCATCTAAATTTTCCAGGAACATTTAGGAAGCACTTTACTGCATTTCTCTCATCCAAAGCTGCAATTTGTCAGGTGAATATTTGCTATTGGTATACTGAGGAATAATGAGTTGAAATGCTGGCAAAGATCAACTCATACAAGCGCTAATCAGTAAAGATTAGAAATGAATTCTGAATGCAGATAAAAGTGACTCCAAGTTTTCTGTTAGTGGTAACTTGCCTTCCACTGTGATATTTAAAGATCATCTCAATTTCTATGTAGAGAACTGACTTTAGTGATGAAAGACCAACACAAATGCAAGAAACAATGATACTTTCAACGAGGGTAGAGGCAAGATATTGGTAGAGAACAGGAAGAATTGGCACATGTGCCACAAATCTGATCTAGGTGTTATGATTATATGTCAGAGATTAGTGAGGCAAAGGAAAAGTTTGAGTGTTTTGGTTGTTGTTGTTTGTGTGTGGTGGTGGGTGGTGGTTTACCTGAATCAGTGGGGAAATAGAGAAGATAGTTATGGTGTTGACTTAGAAAGAAAACTAGCATCTCTTTTAGGTATGAGGACATTAAAATGCTCGTTACCCATGCATTTAGTCAAATTTTCATGGAGGTACTTTAATTTAGTACTCCCAAGAAATTAGGAGCTAGTATCTGATCTGTTCAAATCCCTGAAACTAGATATCAGTGTTGGTAACAGGTGAGAGAAGAGACCCAAGGACAGAGACAAATACTTGTCTATTTCCATGGCAGGAGTAAAGCAGCCTAGGCAGAAAGAGGTGGTCTTTATTGAGAGGGGAAACAGTAATACTGAGGAGGACTCACTGCTAAAATGTTCCTGAGGGTCCGTGAGGTTGTGTCAGATACTGACCATTTGAGATATATACTGTATCTTGAGAAGAGTTCATCTAAGCCCATTTTGTGGTAGATTTTTCATGACCTTCTTGTATTAGCCACCAATACTGTGTGGTTTGAGGACTTTATTTTAAAAATATATTTAATATTTTATTTATTTGTATGTGTATGAAGGTACGTGTCTGCATGCAAGTCTGTGCACCCGTGTCGTGCAATGCGGCGCAGAGTAAGAAGAGGGTCTAAGGGTCTGGATTCCCCTGGAACTGAGATTTCTCCTGGAATTGGAGCTTCAGACGGTTCTTAGCCGCCATGTGGATGCTGGGATGAGAACCCTGGTCTTCTNCTGTTTATTTTGTTGAACACAAATTCTAAGATTTCGAGACTATTTCAATAAAATTACTTGATGATACTTTGAATGGAATTTGAGAACCTTATCTTCTCCAAATCATTATTTCTTTTTTTTTTTTTTTTATGTGTATGAGTGTAACTGTCCTTGCATGGTAGTTGGTGCAATCCGTGTCTTGCAACTTTCGCCTAGGTCAGAAGAGGGCATCTGGATTTCCCGATATCTGGAGCTTAGAGATTATTAGCCGCCATGTGGGTGCTGGGAAATTCCAACACTGGGTCCCTCAGATCAAGGCTGGTTGGTGCCTTTACTGCTGAGCAATCTTCCCCTGCCCCAAACCCACATTTCTTTTTAAGCCACTTTTTCTGGGATGCACCTTGAAGGGTTTTTTTTGTTTTGTATTTGCTAAGTTGTTGGTTTTGGTTTTGTTTTTTTTGTTTGGTTTTGTTTGTTGGTCTTAAAATTTCTATTTCACAATTTTCAAATGGAAAAACCCACACAAATTCAACAAAATTCAGTACCCATTGCCACATTTTTGTTTGAAAGCAACAAAACACCTAAAGAGTAGCGTGTTGCTCACAGTTAAGACAATCGCTACTTCATGTGTAACTCCAACTTCTTTCGCCGATTCCTGCCAGCATCTTCTGTCAGTGCGCTCACCTGGGATTGTCTTAATTCTCTCTGCTCCGAACTCAGCCCTCTTTGAGTTTGTTCTCATTCCTCATTCTGCTAAAGCCATGATAAATTTCCTTCAAGAAACTGTGTGGACAAAGCAAAGGTCCAAGTCAGAAACTAGGAGTGTTTACTAGAATTGAAGTAATTGTTGCTCCAAAACAAATCATTTTACTGGCGAATATCTTAAAAATTGAGACAAGCCGGGTGTGGAGGTGCATGCTTTAATCCCCTCACTCTGGGAGCAGAGGCGAGTCTGGAGTCTAGTGGTGGAGTTCAAGGCCAGGCCTGGTCTAAGAGCAAGCCCCAGCTCACTGGGACTAAAAGAGAGAGACCCTGTCTCAAAAATACCAAAAAAAAAATTTAGTCCCAGCTGAGCTGGAGCTTGCTCTGTAGACCAGGCTGGCCTTGAACTCACAGAGATCCGACTGCCTCTGCCTCCAGAGTGATGGGATTAAAGGCATGCACCTCCACACCCGGCTTGTCTCAATTTTTAAGATATTCGCCAGTAAAATGATTTGTTTTGGAGCAACAATTACTTCAATTCTAGTAAACACTCCTAGTTTCTGACTTGGACCTTTGCTTTGTCCACACAGTTTCTTGAAGGAAATTTATCATGGCTTTAGCAGAATGAGGAATGAGAACAAACTCTAAAGAGGGGCTGAGTTCGAGCAGAGAGAATTTAAGACAATCCCAGGTGAGCGCACTGACAGAAGATGCTGGCAGGAATCTGCAGGAAAGAAGTTTGAGTTACACATGAAGTAGCGATTGTCTTTAAACTGTGAGCACACAGCTACTCTTTAGGTGTTTTGTTGCTTTCAAACAAAAATGTGGCAATGGGTACTGAATTTTGTGTGAATTTGTGTGGGTTTTTTCCATTGAAAATTGTGAAATAGAAATTTTAAGACCAAAAACAAAAACAAAAACAAAAAAACAAAACCAAAACCAAAACAAAGCAAAACAAAACAAAAAAAAACCCTTCAAGGTGATCCACAGAAAAAGTGCTTAAAAGAAATAGTGGTTTGGGGCAGGGGAGATTGCTCAGCAGTTAAGAGCACCAACCGCTCTTGCTGAGGACCAGTGTTGGATTCCCAGCACCCACATGGCGGCTAAGAACCGTCTTTAGCTCCAGTTATAGGGGAATCAGATGCCCTCTTCTGACCTATGCGAAATTGCAAGACACGGGTGCACCAACCTACATGCAGACAGTACACTCATACACATAAAAAAAAAAAAAAAAGAAATAGTGATTTGTGGAGATAAGGTTCTCAAATTCATTCAAATATTCATCAAGTATTTATTGAAATAGTCTCAAATCTTAGAATTTGTGTTCAACAAAATAAACAGGTCACTGTCCTTGTTTGCTATCATATTTTTCAATACATGTAAAATTTCAAAGGAATTTCTTTCTAGACAAGAAAATACGTAAAACAGAATATCTAAAGGAATATGGTAAGTATATATTTATATTACTTGTGGAAATAGGTTTTGCCTACATTAAAAGTTAACTGTTATTATTTCCCATGAGAAGTTTTCAGGTCATTCTTCAGAATATTAATAGATATGCACACATCAAGACCTCACATACAATTAGAATGGAGATCAAGCCCTTAGAAATATGTTGTACAAGGATTTCTTAGTGTTTTTGGTAGCATGGAACTTATTAATTAACAGTTGTACTTTCTTCCATTGTCTACTGAAAAGAAAGTTCAATGGAAGGTTCCTCTCATTTGACAATAATTATAAATGTTGCTGGGAATGATCAAGACCTTAAGAGTCATAGAACATTATCAAAATGAACTGTATTCCATGGAAAATAAGGAGAGACAGATTTTGCTATGTTTCAAACACATGGTATTAAATTTCAGGAAAATTTGAGCTATATATAGTAAAAACAATTGATATGAAAAATCATTTTGCAAAGCTATACTATTTAATGTATTTCAGCAAATCTCCATTCAACTTTTTTCTTTTTTTTTTTTGTATTTTTTTATATTTTTGAGACAGGGTCTCCCTTTTAGTCCCAGCTGGCCTGGAGCTTTCTCTGTAGACCAGACTGGCCTTGAACTCACAGAGATTTGCCTGCCTCTGCCTCCCAAGTGCTGGGATTAAAGCACTGTGCACCACCACACCGGCCCAGCTCAACTTTTTTCTAGTAACATAAATTAACTTATTTTAACAGATAAGGATCAAAAAGCATTGCCCCAATAGAATACAAGTTTCTGCTTGTGAAACAGTTTTTTTTTTCAATCTGCTTGCTTCCCCCTTTCAAAATGATCCAGCAACTTAGCACTGTACCCTGTATTTGAATTAATTATTCATAGAGCAATATAAATATTTTACTTTAATTTAGGTTGTCCAAGTCTAGGTTAACTTACAACAAAGAAGTAGAATAAACTCAAACTTGAGAAAAGTAGGAATGGCCCCCAAGTATTCTTGTATTCAGTGACTCAGCATGCACTGATGCTGCTCCCAATTAGTATCTTTACTTGTCTTAAGTCTTACCTGTCAAGAGCTGTGATACATTAGACTTATGAATCATATAACATCATACTGTATTTAGAGATTGGGTGTCAAAACCCTTTTAACACAACCTTGAGACATCTCTAGGTCTCTGTGACATTATCAATACAACTGGAAATTTAGAGTAGAACTTCCAAAATTTTAAACATTCAATGTTCTGTGAGGACTTCCCCAAAACTGTTTAAATATTTTAAGATTTATAAAATGAAAATGTCAAGAAATCTTTGATTTATCAGTTTGCATGTCAATAATGGCATCATCAATATTTGATGTGCCCTTTGACAATATCTACAGGTATATTAAATTTTAATAATGCAAAAATATTTGCTTCATTTTGCTTTAAGACATGCATTTATTACTCTTAGTTATCTGAGCAAAATAATCCAGTACATTTTCTAATCCAACCTACTTTTTTTCTTGATACTTTAAAAATATCTTCTTAATGTTGGTAGATAGTTGGATTAATAAGATAGATGAAGTTATGCCACTGTATGATTAAATGAGGAATTATATCTCTATTGACACTTTGAAAATACCTTTAAATATGGCTATTTCCCATACTTTCCTAAGAATATTGTCAGTGCTCCAACATTGTCATAAAAGAAAATAATTACATCTTCAGGTTCAAAGGCATTAGTAGTCAAATATTTGATACTAAGAACTTAGAGAATGGCATAAAATGAATTTTTATGATCATGCCATTGTACTGTGTACATAGGTCACTTGACTCCGCAGGAAAGTTGGAAATTTCAGAGATGGACAGAAACTGCTCTATGATAAACTGAAGATCTTTTTCAATATCTGTTTAAGATTCAAATTTAATAGGAAGCTATAACAACTAACAGTAACTTTATATATATATATATATATATATTACTATATTTTTTTTTTTTTTTTTTTTTTCTTTTGGTCTTTTTGAGATGAGGTCTCCCTGTAGCCCCAGCTGTCCTGGAACTCACTCTGTAGACCAGCCTGGCCTTGAACTCACAAAGATCCACCTGCCTCTGCCTCCCGAGTGCTAGTATTAAAGGCGTGCTCCACCCGCCCAGCTAACTTTTATAATTTTTTAAATTTGATTTCACTAGTAAAAGTCATTTATTTCAAGAATATGAGATATAAAAATCTGTGCAATTTAAATAATGAAACATTTTCCATCTATAACCCAAACTAAAAATGAGATGCAATTTCTGAATTTCCTTATAATCCAGAGGCAGGTACATATGATGTTGGTCATACTTCTGATTATTTTTATATATTAATAAGACCTTTATTTGATCTGTTGTATTTTAGCAAACAGGATTTTATATCAGTAGCTAGTAAATACATTAGAAGTTATTCTGCTAGAAATAGAAACCATATCTAAAGAAACTTATTACCTGATCCTCACAGCTTACTCTCAGCCACACTGTAAATCAAATCCTGCCTTGGACACACTGGTACACATTTCTACGGTGCCTTTCCTCTGTCCCAAGAGATTCAGTCAGACTTGAGGAAAGGCAGTTATGATTGTTTTCTGTTACTGAAGAAAGAGGCTTTTTATATTTACTAGGAGGATCAGAGAGGCATCCTGTAACCTAGAGAGTTCCCTTGGCTGCTGGTTTTAAGTCCTTGGGTTGTGTTTGTTCTTTTGTTTGTCTTTCAGTGTTGCCTGGAACAGCTTGACCATCTTGTTCAACCTTGATGCCTGTGGGGGATAAGTTAGATATAAAACCTAATACAGAGAAAGACAGATGCTTGCAGTACTGAAAGTTTAGAAGAAATATATTAAAAGTGTTTGGATGCACACATATTGAAACAAACAAAGGGACAAACGAAAATACTTTTAAGCTTCTGAAAGATTATTTGTTCTTCCATCCCTTTAATTTTAACACATACTATTAAAATGGTCCTATTATACCAATTATTTGCTTTACAACTCAAAGAACTTTATGAAGTCTCTCAATTTCCTGTAGCTGAATGTTGATGAGAAGATTGCACACACACAAACACACACACATAACATATATATATATTTGCTGTTTTGGTCTTTTTTTTATTTTTTATTTTTTATTTTGAGACAGGGTCTCCCTGTAGCTCCGGCTGTCCTGGAACTCACTATGTACACACACACACACACACATTACAGCAAAGGGTATGTTCAAAATAAACAGATATCTTGAACAAACTCTAGTCCCATTGATGTGTCACCACAATAAAACAAATTTTCCTTTTATTTTTCTTTTTCCACTCACTCATTCTAATCTTTGCTTTTTGTGACATATCACTTGAAATTGACTTCTTCCAATTTTAAGTCATTGATTTGCTATTGAAAATGCAGTGTGCCTGCCTATAAACCAGAGAGACCTGTAAGCTTGTAGGAAATACAGAATATACATACTTACTAATAGAAACTTGATTCTTAGGAAGACTGCCAAGTGTATAAAATATATACTAGAATAGAGCTGATTTCTTAAAAAGAGGGATTCTGGATAGGCCGACTAGACCTCAGTGGATGAACTTGCACTGAGGAATATCTGGTGACACTAACAATACTAAAAGTCTTAACACAAATGACAGTATATATAAATTCCAGTCGGGGGAGGGGGTACTGTGGAAAGGTACCAATGGGGAAGAGAGTATAAAGGTGATTAAAATTGATTAAGATGTTCTGTATGAAATACACAAAAATTCAATAAAAAGTAAAATAAATCAATAAAATGCATATAAGAATTTGAGATGACGTTTATTAATGCATACATTCTACAGTCAGTATGTCCTAATTCCATGTAAATTTTTCTACCTATAATGAAATTGTGTTTTTAAAATGAAAGAGACCATGAATTTTCAACTTTATAGCTACAAAGCATATTCAAAGATGAATCATTGTTACCTATTTTTAGAGTATCTTCATGCATTAAGATCCATATTTCTAATTCAAGAGTATGGTCTTCATATTCATTAGAGCATTAGATTCTTTTGAACAGAAGATTCTTCATTATTCATTGTGTCATTTAAAACAGATTTTAGCATTTGAAAACGTTTACTTGTTTAAGAAGTTCTAGAAGAATATCTGATAGAAAAGTCCCTGTGTTATATAAAAATAATTTCAAGTAGATTTAGAGTATAGGGTCCCAGTAGCATGTCTTTAAAGAGACCAAAACATAAGAATAATATTTGAATAAATTGAGTATTTCAAATAATTGATGTATTTTATTAAATTTTGTTTATGATAGCTCCTTGGGTAAAGAAAAATTTACTCTCGTAGGGATGGGCAGATTGTTCAATGGGTAAAGAGTTTCACATACAAACATGAGGGTCTAGTTTTAGATCCCCAGAACCCATGTATAGCTAGTATGTCACCTAACTGTCCCTATAAGGAGATCAGAAGCAGAGAAAAGAGATTCTCTCTAAAATATGAGCCAGACAGTCTGGTGTCCAAAGCTGCAAAACAACAAAGATACTCTGTCTCATTCAAGAGAAAAGGCAAGAAATTACACTCCAATTTGACTTGATTTTCACATGTGTGCCATAACATCTGCACATGGGTGCCTACACCACAAACATGACTGTATCCAGTACTCATTCACACAATAGACACACACATACATATAAAAAATGATTTGTTAGCTTATGACAAAAGCACACTGTTTAATACATGCTTCCTTTATAATCAATTGTGTAATATTTTACATATGTAAATATTAATATATTTTTACAGGGAGTTTATGATTCTGTTTTGTGACATTAAATTTACTTTGAACACTTGAATATGATCTTTAAATCACATACCTCCTCTTTTCCTAGGTGCAATTTTTGCCATGTCCTATATTTTACTGGAGGATCATTTTATCCCTTAGTTTCAGTTGAGTTCAAACATGGAGTCTTCAGCACAATCAATAATTTTTAATTCCAGAAAATAATTGGTAGCAAAATAATACTTACATATCAAAAACTATATTATTAATTATAAAACCTGGAACATAATAAACATCCACTTTCCTTTAGAAGTTCACTTCTTTCTGGGCCATGTATTTCCAGAGCTGTATAACAGAGGTGTACTGGATTCTCAGTGTAAACTAGAGGACTGCATGTGGATATTTAGAATTTCACAGAATTTGTTATAAGCAATCTGTTAATAGTTAACATATATTTAATAAAACATATCTTTCCCTCAGAATCAGCATTGTGATAAGCTTTGCAAGCAGTTAGAATTTTTATTTAAGTCTGAGTTGAAGTATGATAATAAGCTTTCTATGAAAGCAGACATTTTCTCAGTCACATTTACAAACACCTATACTTTCAATGATTGATTTCAAGTAGCTCTGTAAGTACCTAGTAGTACATCTTAAATAAATGTGATATATTTTAATTTTTAGCAAATGAACATAGAGCATTTAATATTTATTTTGTGTGTCTTATAAACAATCACTAATAATTTTTCATTATTCTCTCAGGAACAAATAAAATTAAGGACTACCCAGAACTAAGCAATCAGAATAGAACTCTAAAAGGTAGAAACATCATTAATGAAAAAGAAATATAACATAAACTGCTCATGATAGCGATATTTTTTGTTTGTGTTACTGGAAAATCAATAGAAGTCCTCATGCATTCTAGGTAAAGACTCCATCACTGAACTACCTCATATATCTTCTTTTCTTTTTTAATTGCTTATATACAATATGGTTTAGCTGCTAGAATCTCTAGTGCATCAGGAATTAGTGTGACATTCTTTTAAGGACTATCCTAGAGGGATGAGTTGATGAGCTGAGAGGACAAGAACCTGTCTGGGAAAGCAGTCTGTCTCAGAAAGCAGCTTGACATAGGTATCCTAGGTCTTGGCATAGACTGCAAATTTTATGGGAAGTTATTGCAGCCAACTGGAAAACCCAAAAAAGAGGCATTAAGATGAAGTTTTAAGGTTGAATAAACTTTTGATAGCTCAGAAAAGGTTACTTTACGTGAATGGAAAATAGTAGAAAACTATACTAAGTTTTAGGATTCATAGTTTCAGTTCCCAAAGTCATAAAATTACTTTCTCAGATAATATGAGAGGTACATTTCTCAAGATAAAATTATTTATGATTTATCAAGTACTTTACCTTGCTCACACATTTACTTCTGAAAGGTTTCCCTCTAAAAACTCAGGGATCTCAATGGGGATCAAATGCCACACAGTGTTCAGAGTTTGCAAAGAGTCTATGACTTGAAAGATTTGACCTCTTATACAATATCACCTTATCTCTTCAATTCTTGTTGTACAAGGAACTGTATGACTTTTGTTTCCAATGCTCTCTGTGTCATCTGATAGGATGATTCACACACCAAACACCCAGAGTACATTTTTAGTACTCAGGTGGGTGTGAAGTAATCAATCATTACCTCTTTCTTTCTTGGACATGAAATAGAAAATTGGGTCACACACAAATTATTTGGTAAAGAGTGAAATTCTTAATTTGGTATACTATTTTTATTTAATAATAAAAGAGTTACCAACTTATCAAAGAATGATTTGAAAATACATATGAAATGAGACTGCTAATTAATTTTAATAATTGAATTTTTTTCTTTCTTTTTTGTATTTTTGAGATAGGATCTCCCTTCAGTCCCAGCTGGCCTGGAGCTCTCTATGTGGATCAGGCTGGACTTGAACTCATAGAGATCCACCTGCCTCTGCCTCCGGAGTGCTAGGATTAAAGGCGTGCGCCACCACACCCAGCTTGAATTATTTTCTCAATCATTCGAAATCCAAAGTGGCAAGTGGTAGGAATGGAATTAAGTCCTGCCACTTATTTACTTTCTTTTCTGGGGAAAATGTTAGCTTCCCTAAACTTTAGTTATCACAGTGTTTTGCAGAGACTTAACTATACTTAAAGTGTCAAATATAATGCAAGTGCTCATTATTACTACTGTATTTTATCACCAATATTGGCCATCGTAGTATGACATTTTCACAATCATTTAAACCTAAAACTGAATTGAATTTGATTTTTTTCCATGAAACACATAGGTAAAAAACTTGCATTGGGGAAATGCAAAGATCCTTGTTTGTTTTCCTCTTTAAGGGGATTAAATGACTGGAGATTATAGAATTTACATCCTTCTTCCATATCTGAGATGGCAGGAAAATTAGCTATGGTACTATGAGGAACTTTTAACATACCATGAGAACCCTAGGACAGACTCCAGGAAACTAATCTGGAAAAGTGACCCCAAATAAATCCCTTCTAGCATCTAAATTTTCCAGGAACATTTAGGAAGCACTTTACTGCATTTCTCTCATCCAAAGCTGCAATTTGTCAGGTGAATATTTGCTATTGGTATACTGAGGAATAATGAGTTGAAATGCTGGCAAAGATCAACTCATACAAGCGCTAATCAGTAAAGATTAGAAATGAATTCTGAATGCAGATAAAAGTGACTCCAAGTTTTCTGTTAGTGGTAACTTGCCTTCCACTGTGATATTTAAAGATCATCTCAATTTCTATGTAGAGAACTGACTTTAGTGATGAAAGACCAACACAAATGCAAGAAACAATGATACTTTCAACGAGGGTAGAGGCAAGATATTGGTAGAGAACAGGAAGAATTGGCACATGTGCCACAAATATGATCTAGGTGTTATGATATATTCAGAGATTAAGTGAGGCAAAGGGAAAAATGTGACTGTTTTGTTGTTGTTGTTGTTGTTGGTGGTGGTGGTGGTGGTTTACCTGAATCAGTGGGGAAATAGAGAAGATAGTTATGGTGTTGACTTAGAAAGAAAACTAGCATCTCTTTTAGGTATGAGGACATTAAAATGCTCGTTACCCATGCATTTAGTCAAATTTTCATGGAGGTACTTTAATTTAGTACTCCCAAGAAATTAGGAGCTAGTATCTGATCTGTTCAAATCCCTGAAACTAGATATCAGTGTTGGTAACAGGTGAGAGAAGAGACCCAAGGACAGAGACAAATACTTGTCTATTTCCATGGCAGGAGTAAAGCAGCCTAGGCAGAAAGAGGTGGTCTTTATTGAGAGGGGAAACAGTAATACTGAGGAGGACTCACTGCTAAAATGTTCCTGAGGGTCCGTGAGGTTGTGTCAGATACTGACCATTTGAGATATATACTGTATCTTGAGAAGAGTTCATCTAAGCCCATTTTGTGGTAGATTTTTCATGACCTTCTTGTATTAGCCACCAATACTGTGTGGTTTGGGTGACTTTATTTTAAAAAATATATATTAATTTTATTTATTTCTGTATGTGTATGAATGTACTGTCTGCATGCAAGTCTGTGCACCCGTGTCGTGCAACGCCGCAGAGGTCAGAAGAGGGTCTCGGATTCCCCTGGAACTGGAGTTCTCCTGGAATTGGAGCTTCAGACGGTTCTCAGCCGCCATGTGGGTGCTGGGGATCGAACCCGGGTCCTCTGTAAGAACGGTCGGCGCTCTTAACCGCTAGGCCATCTCTCGACTTTAAAGGAGACAGCTCAGTTTAACTGTTCTTTCCCCTTTCCGGGACTAAGCTGCTTCACTCTGATTTTACACCCACATGTGGAACTGGCATCCACTGGAATTATCAGTTCCTGAGCTACTCCCACAGAATGATCTCTTTGCATTATCTCCAGCCCCTTAGTATCTACACAGTTTAAACACCATGGCATCCTAATAAATTAATTTTTTTTAACTCCGTGCTTTTGCTTTTCTCCACATTTCTGTCACAAGCATATTCAAATACAGTCTGTCAGTGTGGTGCTCAACCAGTTCCTCTTCTGCTTCTTGACATTTTTATGATATGAATTTCTTATGAAGTTGCTCAATTTAGTGATATCAATGATTTCCTACACACTGAAACCAGTGGGTTCTTAAGATTATTTTCCCTATGTAGCTGCCTTAAATAGAATATAGAAAAATTATTTGCACTATTTGTGATTGATGTATTACTATGTAAATTTCAATAGTAATAAATTCCCAGGAACTCCTCTTAGCCTTTGAATGTCACTGCATTATATTAATGTCTTATTTATTTATTTATTTATTTATTTATTTATTTATTTATTTATATGAATGTATTGTCTGCATGCAAGTCTGTGCACCCGTGTTGTGCAATGCCACGGAGGTCAGAAGATGGTCTCAGATTCCCCTGGAACTGGAGTTCTCCTGGAACTGGAGTTACAGATGGTTCTCAGCCTCCATGTGGGTGCTGGGGATCGAACCTGGGTCCTCTGCAATAGCAGTCGGTGCTCTTAACCATTAGCCCATCTCTCCACCCCCTATATTAATGTCCTTTTATGGAGGACAACACCCATAGCAAGGGCCAAGCTGATTATCTCTGGGTTCCTACACCTCTCCCCACTGGGTTCCTACACCTCTCCCATTAATGTTAAATTTCACATTAATTTGAGATTGATTTTAGTAATTAAAATCACAGTTATATTAGCCTCAACACAGATTTAAAAGGAAGAGCTTTAACTTTACAAGCAATCATGATTATCACATAAGATGATGCTAAAAGGTAACAATACAGCATTTGGAGTTGCATACCTGCACAGGAGCCAGCATCATAATCTGCTTATCAGTGAGAAATGTTCAGGGAGTGTGAAATTCAACAAGACAAGCCAAAGAAAATTAATTCTGACTTTCCTCAGAAATGCCAATTGACCTAATCTCTCCAATCTATTAATTCTGAAGGTAGAAAGAGGAAGCAAGAAAAAAAGCCTGAAGGTAATCACAGTGGCAAAAGACTCAGAAGCAGCTCAAAACATCAGCTAGGCTCATGAAGACCAGCTAGGGACTTCTGAAGAGTGTTTGTTTGTTTGTTTGTTTGTTTGTTTTGTCAATCATCATAGGCCATGGTAAATCTTATAGGTCAAAAGTAACACCCAAAACAATAGCAAGAAGTGAATTGGGGAACTTGAAAACATAAGTGACTCTCAGAAGGTATCCCATTATAAGAGCATAAGAGCTCTGTGAGCCATATAGAAATGTAGAAATCCGCTTCATTAAGAGATTTAGGAATAATAAAGCTTTGCATCATAACATTCCTTAAATGCTGTCCTATAAAAAACTGCTCCTGGTAACTGCTAATTACATAACATATAATCTAATTGCCTAGTACCCAAGCCCTGTGTCTGGATCATGTATTATATTTTTCATTGGAAATAATGAAGCAGAGATTACCTGTATAAAGATGAAACTGATATTGCAGAAACTATTCTAAATTTTTAAGCGTATCTCAATATATAATACTTAAATGCAATATTCATTTATTTGCTCTTTCATTCTTAACTTCCATGGCAATCAATATTTGTAGAAAAAATATTCTAATATTCTAAGAAATATTTACTGGAAACAGGGTGATATAAAAATGTTCTAGTCTTGGGGCTGGAGAGATGGCCTAGCAGTTAAGAGCGCCAACTGCTCTTGCAGAGAACCGGGGTTGAACCCCCAGCACCCACATGGTGGCCGAGAACCATCTGCAACTCCAATTCCAGGGGAAACCGAAGCCCGCCTCTGACCTCCGTGGCGTTGCACGACACGGGTGCACAGACCTGCATGCAGACAGTACATTCATACACATACAAAAATAAATAAAATTAATAAAAATAAAAAAATGTTCTAGTCTATGTGACTAATTGAACTTAAATGCATGAAACGATATGTACATTTATATTCGGATTTTTCCTGAAATACAATTATGTATTAGTGAGGAAGACATAGTTTTAAGTTTATATTGCAATCACTATGGTTTTTAGGTTTTATTTTTCTTATCTTTTGTCTTTAATCTTGAATTTGAAATAGGTTTAAAGACTATGATAGAAAAAGCTCCCCAAGAGGAGTAACAAGGACACATTAAAGAAACTTAGCAGGAATGTTTTAGCTTTGTTTAATTTTTACCATTTTTCTCAAAAATAACAACTCTTGGTTTGAGTTGAGTTATTTAACTCCTTACTTCATAATGGATTGTGCTATGAAAGCTTCTGGTATTGTTAGCTTCAAGCCTAACAGAGTGCGACAGCCATGAAAACTAGATTTAACATCAATAATTATTATAAATTAAATAAACAGTGATTAACATTAGAAATCTGTTTTTGCTTAACCTAGTTTGTTCAGATAAAGTCTCTGCAGTGTTGATTTGACCTATAATCCACTTATGTTAAAACCCACTTCATCGTCATTTAGCTCTTAGGTACTGAATAGGATTTGGCCACTGGCCTGTGGATAAATTGCTATGGATCAATCACAGACACTGACCTTTTTTGTAAAGCACCTTCATATACGTAACCCTGAATGATCCCATTAGGAGTGCTAGTTATGCAAATCCCAACTAAGGAAAATAAATTTTCTCCATGCAGCTTTTGGTTCTGGTATTTCTAAGCATGAATACTGGGTTTGAAAATATCTAGGGGTACTGAAATATAACTAGGTGACCCCTCTTGAGAAGTTATTTTTTCTACTGTAAATCAGATTTTGTTAACACTTTATGGTGATATTGTTATTCCAAATTCACAACAGTTTCTGGAGTACTCTACTACGTTCATTTATATTTTCATCTCAGAACAAGTATGTTATAAGCAGTTTTGTGTTGTAGCTTTTTAATGGGAGCTATAAGCATACAGACACCAGTTTGAATTTTATGTGCCTTTCCTGGGGCTGAAAAGATGTGTCAGCCATTAAGAGTACTTGCTGTTTTCCTAGAGGAACAAAGTTGTTTTTTTTTTTTTTTTTTTTTTTTTTTTTTCCCAGCACTTCAGGTTCTTTAGCATACAACTGTCTGAACTTCAGCTCTGGGATATCTAACACTTTCTCCTGGCTTCCATAAGCCCCTAACATGAGCCAATGCATACATGTGCTCAGGCAGAGGAGAGAGAGAGAGAGAGAGAGAGAGAGAGAGAGAGAGAGCAAAAAGTGCTAAAATAATTTAAGACTCCTCACCAAATATCTGAGAAGAAAAGTAAATACACCATTGAACTTTGGTTTATCTAGTAAGTAAAGGTACTAAGAAATTTATTTTTAGCCAAAGTATATGTTTAAAAATATATGTCACTCTTATGGAACTCAGGACAGACTTCCTTGGAAATTGCTTTGAGACATCTAAAACTCAAATTATGTGACTAAAACTTTTCTCAATGTCTAATGCAAAGCCAACATACAACAAAAGTTACTTATTAGTGACTGACATATTCAAGACAATATATAAAATTACTCAATACAATAAGATTAAATTTGTACAAATTAAGACAATGGTGATTCTGCAAATTCATGAACATGCACAAAAATCTGGAGTGAATGATAATAAAAGCAATCATGTGCATGACTATTGGATGAACAAACTAAAATGAAAAGATTATTTATGTCTTGATTTAGGAAGAAACCAATTACAAACTAAGAAAACGTTACATCATACTTTGTTTTACTTAGAGCACACAATGTTTAATATGAGAGTTTTAAAAAGTAACTCAGAACTAATAATGAGGGACTGAACTTCAAAATCCTCTTAGCATAGCATAAAATTCACAGGTTTATTTATTTGTTTATTTAAGGTGAAGAAACTGGAACATATAAAGCTAAGTGACCTTTTACCTTCATGATATCACTTTTTCTCTTTAGTTATCTTAGCAAAATATTTCACTGCAGAGAGAGATAAGATAGGACTAGGCTGCTGTGAAAATTCAAGAATCAATGCTATTTGTAGTAAGATAATGGTATTGAGATAAGAAGAAAAGAGAAACAAGAGATAAAAGCATCTGTTCTGTTAGCTGAACTTATGTTGCATTCAAATAAGAAGGTAATTTAGAAACATCTTCTAAGCCTAACTGGACAATTGAAGGGACATTGTATTATTTTATTGGAGTGTTAAGAAATCCTAAGATCTGTTTTGGACATGATGAGTATGAAGGTCATGGGATATAACTGAACTAGAAAGGGTCAGTATGACAAAGTTTGTGTTATCAAATGGTAAACACCTGGAAACTCTCAGTGGTATCTAGTAGCAAATGGTATTTGCAAATTAGCCTGCAAGAAGAAATAAGGGAAAATAAAGACCATAAAATAGAGAAAGTTCACCATAGGGCAGTAGATATTTATATAAAAAGTATCATGCACTGAAGCAAGATATTAGTTTGTATATTCAGAGTGGACGTAGAAATGGGATGATTAGGTGAGTGGAGGCTAAATTGGAAAGAGAAAGCCAACACAGAGATCAACCACAGGAAAAGGGTCAAAATGCAAAATGATGTCACTTTCATTTTATATAAATAATAAGATTGAGGCTCGAATTAGGTGGACTTGGTGAGAAGACTCTTGGGAGACAAATTTCAGCCCAATAGTACAATCCAGATTTCTTTATGCAGAACCAGAAAGTGAGTGTAATGAAATAGTGAATGTGGATTATGCAATGAAGCACAAGATACAGAAGCATTGAGGGCTGAGCTGTGTTACCACTTGGGAGGCAGAGGCAGGCGGATCTTTGTGAGTTCAAGGAGAGCCTGGTCTACAGTGTGAGTTCCAGAACAGCTGGGGCTACAGGGAGACCCTGTCTCAAAAAAAAAAAAAAAAAAAAAAAAAAGAAAGTGTGTTAATTATTCAATGGCAGCATAGGATAGTTATTTTAAGGTTTAATTGGTTTATTTTCCAGTCTTTCATTCTCATTTTTTTAAATTTACTTTTACATTTTTGGAATTTCATATAAGAGTATTGTCTATGCATTATTTCTATTCCTCTCAGTCTCCCATCAAATCCTCTCATGCCCCCCTACTTCCACTTAATATATTATCCTCTTCTTTCAGTATTATTGTTCCATGTACATATATACATTAATAATTACACTTATATAGAGATAGTACTGAAATTGGTAGAAAAATATTGGAGACTTTATACAACTAATGAGTACTAAACAATTTATTGAAAGCTTAAAATGAGTTGGACATAAGATTTCATACTTATTAAAGACACTATGATTCCCCTAACAATCCAAAGACAATATGATTGCTGATTGCATTCTTTTTATTTTGAAGTGAAGAAACTAATGGCATGAGGAGGCATCACACAATAGGCAAAATAAATCAGTGACTCTACTCTTTCTTATCTGCAGAAAGCCCTGGGAAGTTTTTTTTTTTTTTTAATTTCATGGCAAGAAGATCATAAGAATATGTCAAAGAGTTAAAGCAAATCATAAACAAGAGCTGTTAAAAGTATCTTCACATGATTTAATAAAGGGGATTTCTGATTTAATGAAATTGGTAAAAGCCTCATGAAAAGTCTGGCAAATATTGGAATAGAAAATCTAGACAGGGCTGGAGAGATGGCCTAGCGGTTAAGAGCACCGACTGCTCTTACAGAGGACCCGGGTTCGATCCCCAGCACCCACATGGCGGCTGAGAACCGGCTGAAGCTCCAATTCCAGGAGAACTCCAGTTCCAGGGGAATCCGAGACCCTCTTCTGACCTCTGCGGCGTTGCACGACATGGGTGCACAGACTTGCATGCAGACAGTACATTCATACACATACAGAAATAAATAAAATTAATAAAAAAAATTAAAAAAAAAAGAAAATCTAGACAAATGGGGAAGAGGGAAATGATCTATTATAATGCAATATTCTATTGAATATATATATATATATATTTTTTTTTTTAATATACACAATGAGAAGTGTAGAACTAGGGAAGATGATACTTGAAATATTTCTAAATATGGCTTTCAATTCTAACCTCAACTTATTTCATTTTTTTAGTTATGAAAAACATTCAAATGGATGCTATAATAACCATGCATTAATATTATTTTAGCCAAAAATCTTATCTAAACTGAAAATAGCTTTTACTTGAAGAGGAAACAGAGATTGGGACAAAATGTACTTGCAAACACCCAGGTCGTTAATCAGGTTAAGCATGGGGGATTGAACCTGAAAAGATTTACAGGACCTTGAGCAATTTACTTTATGCTGGTAATAATTGCACCACCAGTTATTCCTATTTCCCTTATTAACTCTCTGAATCACTGCTCTTTTTGAGTTCATCTATCTTAATGAAATTTCCATCTTCTATCTCCCTTTGCTGCTTTACACTTTAGATTTTAGAGTGGATTGAAGCTAGTTGTCTCAGCTGGACCTGCTCAGTAGCCAGAGGCTAACTTTGCTTCCCAGTTAAACTCCATGCAATTTCCTCCATTAGGCATTTGTTTCATTGTCTACATGAGAGCAATAAAACGTTCCAGCTAGCTCAATCAAACACATCTGCTTGAAACATCTTCTTGCTGTGAAGGAAAAGAAAAAAGGAAATATAAACAAGTAATAACAAAGAAGGAAAATGGCTTCCTTGGATTGTGTTAAAACAGTTGGCATCAGTTTGAACTTTTGATTTGTCTTCATACCTACATCTATGTGCATTCCTACAATGTAGGGCATGCTTGAATTTTAATGGAGTACTATCGTAAATTTGTTAAGAATTAATGAATGCATGACATTGAAGTTAGGAATTTTAAGTGAATTGTGAGTTATGTTAATACATAATTTTTACTTACATACCAAAGGAACAAAGATTAAGTTTCTATTCTTTCTCCTTTTAAGAAAAAATTTGTCCATAAAACCTTTGTTTCTCATCTAAGATGCACTGTAAATGCTGAATAGGAAACAATGGATTGTCTTATAGTTAAACAAAATGTTAGGTGAGGGCCTCAGTGGAAATAAGTGATCAGTTAGGAAGTCTGATTTCACCCAGAGTAGAAAAGACTGTATCCACATATGCACGTACCACTTGTTGGGATTTTTCTCCTTTAACGTTTTGATTTCCCTGCTTGATTCAAGCCCTTCCTGTGGTGTTTCTGTGCATGTGGAAGGTTTCATGTAAGAGACTCAGTGAGGTAGAACATTGAGATTATTTACCATGTCAGGGTGGATTCTTTGTAATACATTTTAGTTTAGGAAAGATAGAAATGAAACAAAATATCTTTTTTTAAATCTTTTTTAATATATATTTTGTACAAGATTATCAAATCTAGACCTGTGTCCCCCACCCTATCCCCCCACCCCACCAGAGCTCATGCATTCTGCCAAACAAGTTTTTCATCTCTTTCTCAGTCTTTCTCGATATTCTCCATGTGGAATTTGACTGTTTTGAGCAGAAGATCACTGTTTCAGTCAGTTCTTTGATGCGGTCCTTTCTGTTGTTGAAACAAGATATCTTTATTCAGAGATCATGACAATTGCTTTTCAATAAAAGCAAGAATTACGTTTAGTTATTAAAATCTAATTTCTCTAGAAATTAATGGATCTCTGAGCAATGAGTGTCATATTGTCCAAACCGAGAAGTCATTATAGATAAGTTGAGGGAAGTTTAAGAAGAGGCATTTGTTTCTACATGTATGTAATTACATCACACAAGTGTCCAAATACATGTTGCTCTAAAACTTCCCAATTAGTGGAAATGTCTTTTTTTTTTTTTTTAAGACAGGCTCCCCATTTAGTCCCAGCTAGCCTGGAGCTGGCTATGCAGACTAGGCTGGATTTGAGCTCACAAAGATCTGCCTGCCTCAGTCTCCCAAGTGCTGGGATTAAAGGCAAGCACCCACACCCGGCCTTAGTTGCCAAGTGGGTGCTAGGAATCGAACCTAGGTCCTCTGAGCCATTCTCCAGCCCCAGATTTGTCTTTATTTCAATAACCCTTTAGCTTATTTAGGACAAAACAAAGGAATAAGTATTTTTATGACACAAAGATTATTTAACTTTCTTTAATTTTATAGGGACTCATCAATTTAACATTAATTTTTTTTTTTTTTTGGTCTATTTGAAAAAGGATCTCCCTGTAGCTCTGGCAGTCCTGGAACTCACTCTGTAGACCAGGCTGGCCTTGAACGCAATAGAGATTCGCCTGCCTCTGCCTCCCAAGTGCTAGGATGAAAGGCATGCACCACCACACCTGGCTTTCAATCTAACATTAAAACAAAACAAGTAAGTTAAAGGCCAATCAAAGATAAAAATAAGAAATTTGTTATGGAAGTAGCCTCCTATTTAATGTTTTGGAGATCCTCTGAATGATTTTATTTTAGTTCATCAATGCTTACCTGAAGAATGAAAGTTCGGTTAACATTTCAATTAACATATGAATGAATTATTGATAGTGTTCAATGTATACCATAAAAGTAACAAGTTTTTCTAAGCTTTCAAACAGAGCCATTGTAATAAATAATGCCTTCATTTCCTCTTCCTTTACATATCTCTATCATCTCTCTACTATCTATCTATCTATCTATCTATCTAGCTTCCTATCTAGTCATCCACTATAAGCAATATGTTTCAAAAATAGCATTTTGTCTACAAGTGCACAGACAGCTTGTATGTACTTTGGAGTTGTGAAAAATACAAATTTCCTCATAAATTATTTCCCCCAAAATTTATTCTGCTTTAAACAAATATTCTTGTTACTTTAATCAATGTTTTATTATGCAGACTATATGGTCTATGGGAAAATAAAGATCTTTTTAAATGTATTTTTAATCCCAAAATTAAAATAATATAAACATATTACTTTTGAAACATAATAATGATAGTATAGGGCATGGAAAATGGTTTTGCCTTCTATTCAGTATTTTCACTTGAGAAGCTAAAATCTGTTATATATGTTGCTGAATTGATTTAGCTTTTGAATCTGTGCAAAATTATTTTTTAAAAGTGCAAATAATCCATGCATGCAACTTTACAAATCAAGCCACTTAAAGGAACTTTATGGTTTGATAACAGAATGGTAGTGTTCTGTTTTATTTTTGTCTTTTTAGCTGGAGGCATAAAACATCATTTTCTGCCTGTAAAGAGTACTTAGAATTCAAAATTCATAACATATCAAGGCACACACTTCCTGCTGCCTTGCTAACCTATTTTCCAGGGTCATTTTCTTTCAAGTGCAGTTAAAATTTTTCTCTGTCGAACTGAAGTATGTACCAGAGGCTCTTGGGATTTGAGTTCACCATTCCTGACTTTCATCTAGAACAGGTAGTCTAAGTGAATTTTCCATCTTGTGAAATTCCTGCAGTGAGACTGCAGAGGAGAAAATGGAGCTAAGTACTGACAGATGAGCCATAAGTCTCCATATTGTGAATCAGGCCTATAGTTGGAAAAAATATATATAATTTGCTGATCTTAAAGGATATACCTTTCAAGAGTCTAAGCTATTCATCCCTATATTTTCTACTGTGCTGCTTAGCACAGGGAGGTAGATTCAATACCAGTACTTTACAGATGATACTATTCCTTATTATCTGCTCCTATTTCCAGTTATTTCTATACAACAAAGTGCAGATCCAATTTATTTATGATCATTACAGAGGAAAGCAGTCTTAATGTTGATCACCCCTAATCTTCTTTCCTCTTGACCTTATATGATTGCCCTGTGTATAATTAGGCTTAAGTTTCCATTTTTCTGATTTGTCCTTAAATGAAGATGACCATTCTCACTGTGAATATTCACAGAGAAAAGAAATCGATTCCCTGATAGTTCCCTTAATCCCTGCCTTTTACATTTGATGCATTTGTCTGCAAGTTATGTCTGTCTCGTTTTTCTTATTACCTGTTCTTCAAATTTTGAATTAGCCTCTAATATGTAGGAAATGATAGCTTGGGGATAGAGAGATGACTTAGCAATTTAGAGCACTGGCTGCTCCTGGAAGAAAACCTGAGTTCCCTTCTTAGATTCACCTGGTGGCTAAGAACTGGTTTAACTGGCTGGGCTTGGTGGCTCACACCTTTAATCCAAGCAGTGGGGAGGCGGAGGCAGGCAGATTTTAGCAGAGTTCAAGGCCAACCTGTTATACACAGTGAGTTCCAGGCCAGCTGGGGATACAAGAAGACCCTATCTCAAAAAGACAGGAAAAAAAATGGTTTAACTTCAGTTCCTGAAGCTCTAATGCCTTCTTCTGACCTCTGTCGCATTCTATCCATTATACCTCTTAAACTGAGGTAAAACGCTCAAATATATGAAATACAAATAGTAAATTAAACTAAAAAAACGAAAAATAACAGCTTCCACAGAAAATTTGGATAAACTTTTCAGAACCACCTTATTTGAATGGACACTACCATCCCTGAACTGGGGTCCCACTAATGATTTATCACTTTCATTAGAATGATCCCTACCACTGCCTTATATTCTCATCATTTGAATGTAAGGCACTGCTGCCATTTTTCATTTTGGTTCCCATTTATCTTCAGTTTATTTTATTTTTACTACCTATTCACTAAGGCCACCCGAATTTGCTGAACATTCTCTAGGAGGAGATAAGATGTTTCAAAAAAAATTTCCTGCAATCTCTTATAAATTAATATATGCTACCTGGAGAGAGATATGTGTTTAGAATCATGGTGAGGCTTTGTCTGGCTTGTTCATGCCAGAGGAGGCTGTGGAAACAATTGTGCTAGGTAGAGTTGACACACACTTGAGATTTGAAGGTCAATAAGGAGGCTTCAGATACTCCCACAACAGCATTTGGAAGAGATACTGTTGTCACTCATAATTTTGTTTATCAGCCTAACAAACATCTACGGATTCAGGCTGCATAATAATCTTGCTAGACCCAATTAACAGATAAGGTGCTGAGGTCATCTTATATGATAAAACTAGTAAGTGCAGATCTTATCTTTTGGCTATGCATCTCTGTTATATTCTGCTCCCTTAATATCTTGAAAATGTGCCTGGCTGAAAACAGACAACGAAATGCAGATGCCTGTAGCAGCGAGTCACCCTAGGAAAATGAATGTCATTAATTATGTTTGTAAAAGGCTTACAGTATGCCTGCCATGTTATTAGGTATTTACATAGGTTATTTCATTCATCTATGCAATTTACTAATTTGTAGAAAAGTCTTTTTAACATATGATAGAAAATTAAGATTCAGTGGCTTCCAGGACAGTGTCAATGACTTTAACACTCACAGTCACTGAGACAGGATGCACATTCTGAGAGATAATTTTTCAGACTTCTAGCTAAATTCTGTTTCAGCTTTAGAATTCTTTTAAAAATATTTTTTTATTATTATTTTTATTTTATATGTATGAGTGTCTTGATAGTTTACCACACATGTGCACTGCTCAGATAGGCCAGAAGAGGGTATCAGATCCCCTAGAACTGGAGTTACAAACAGTTATTAACCACCATGTGAGTGCTGGTAATGGAACCTGGGTCCTCTGAAACAGTTGATATGTGATGTTTGATATAAAAGATATACATTACTAGGGCCAGGAGTTGCCAACTATTTATCATTACTTTTCAGTAGCTCCAGTTCTGTCATGACCATGTTTATCTCTATATTTTTATTAAATGGGAGTGACCATGGTATTCAGCTCTTATTATCAGTATGTATATTACAGTAAGCATTTTCATTATCAGTATTCATATTTTGAATGCATATTCTTTACTTTTTACTACATTATTATAATGTTGTACTACAACATTATAATTATTAAGCAGCAGTCTCTCATAGAACCTCACTGGATCTCATTATTCTTGGTATTTAATACTTGTTGCTCAACATCTTTTCTAAGAAGCTACTATTCATACTTGGTATAGAATAATTTCATTATAGAGTTTGAACAGATTCATTATCTTTTATTTTTATGTGTATGAATGTATTATTATCTGCACGTGTGTAGGTGCAACAGTGTCTTTCAATCCCCACAGAATTGAAAAGAGGCTATCAGGTCCCCTGGAACTGGAATTAGAAATGGTTGTTAGCTGCCATGCAGGTGCCGGGATTAGAACCTGGGGACCTCTGCAAGAGAAACCCACTCTCTTAACCATTGAGTCATCTCTCCAAGGCAAGTCTGTCCAGTTTAAAAAAAACAAAACAAAACAAAACAAAACAAACAAACAAACAAAAAAAACAGGAGGAAACTTTTGCAACTTTTTGTGAAATATGTTTCTCTGTGTAAAGAAAGTGATTATTATCTCCTATAAGAAGAAATAATTAAGCCGGGCCTGGTGGCGCTCTCCTTTAATCCCAGCACTGGGGAGGTAGAGGTAGGAGGATCTCTGTGAGTTCAAGGCCAGCCTGCTCTACAGAGCGAGCTCCAAGACAGCTGATGATACTAAAAGGGAGACCCTGCCTCAAAAATACAAAAAATAAAAAAAAGAGATAATTAATATCTATAGTTGTGTTGTATGTGTTACTTTTTATTTAAGGTTGAGCACTGGAATATATGATTGCAAATTTAATTTTTAAATGAATCACCCAATTCAAACACAACATAGAACATTGCTAAATAATATAAATCAAGACAGGCATGGTACTTCATCTCTTTAATCCCAGCATTCAGGAGACATAGGCAGAGGCAGGCAGATCTTTGTGAAATCAAGGGCAGCCTGGTCTACATAGCTGAGTTTCAGGCCAGCTAGTGTGACTGTCAAGAAAGAAAGAAAGAAAGAAAGAAAGAAAGAAAGAAAGAAAGAAAGAAAGAAAGAAAGAAAGAAAGAAAGAAAGAAGGAAGGAAGGAAGGAAGGAAGGAAGGAGAGAGGAGGAGAGAGGAGAGAGAGAGATAAAGAGAAGAAAGAAAAGAGAAGAAAGAAAAAAGAAATTGTCAAACTATAACCTTGAGCTCTAATGCTCTAATGATCTTTGGCCAATAGATGTATTTTTAAAAATATAAATAAATATATTATATATATATATATATATTATATATATATATATAGTCACAAACAATACAAAAGAGGAATTAGAAAAACAGGATGCTTTACTGAATCCAGGGCTCATTTAATC
This sequence comes from Rhizomys pruinosus, assembly GCA_009823505.1. Lineage (NCBI taxonomy): Eukaryota > Metazoa > Chordata > Mammalia > Rodentia > Spalacidae > Rhizomys > Rhizomys pruinosus. The sequence goes on from VZQC01012550.1 coordinate 1,738,186, forward strand.
CATACCTGAGATTTGTATTAGGTGCCAGCATTGTAATTTCACAAAGGGAGATAGAGCAGAAAAAGACAAGACCTTCATGAGTCTTTCAATAAACTAATTGGAACAAAAATATGTAGAAGTTGTAAATTAAGAGCTCAAAAGTTTAACTCACTTGCTCAGGGTATTGGTTTGAATAAGCTTTTTGTACTTTAATAATAAAAACATATTATTCTTAAATATCTTATTAGGGAAATACATGGACACATTTTTGAATTTCCTTTTCAGTAGACTAAGGTTGTTAAGTTTGTATATGAATTAACATTGGCATGACAGTTTCAATAGCTACAGAATAAGTTAAAGCATTGCTTAGTTTAGGGAGTAAGCTCCACAGTTCAATGTGGAGGATTTAAATGACAATAATTATTCAAACAAAAACTTCAGATTCTGCTGTACAATTCTAGTTAAAGACAGTATAATCAGCAATAATTTTATGGATAAAACCTATACCAGAAATTTCTTTTACAATATAAATGGAGGGGCTTTCAATGTTAGAATACTGAAAACTGTCAGTGCCTATGTTCTTTCACTTTCTTTTGAAAAAATATTTTACTTTTAATTATGTGTATGCATGTGTATTCTATATGGGTATATATATGCATGAGTGAAGATACTTGTTTAGAGCAAACGATTATGTTAGATCCTCTGAGGCTAGAATTACGGGCAGCTGTGAGCCAACTGATGTGGCTTCCGGGAATTGAACTTGGGTCCTAATCAAGAGCCATATATGCTCTTAAGCACTGAAACATCAGTGCATCACTAATATCTAAGTGATTTTATATTTTGGGGAGAGTATTTGATGTAGGCTAAATTAACCTCAAATTTACTGTGTAAGTGAAGTTCGCCTTGAAATCCTAAACCTCATAATCCTAAGTGTCATGATTATAGGTGTGGAACAATACACCTGGCTTGAGTTCTTAGTAAACACTAATTTAAATGCAAGAAGCATAATGAGTAGTGACATAGACCACTGTGTGTGTGTGTGTGTGTGTGTGTGTTTGAACTAAATTTAGAATATTAAAACTTGATGCTCTTTTATTGAGCCTTTGTACATTTTGTACAACAGGTCTTAACCAAATTTAGATCCTCTTCCCACTCTGTACCCCCACCACTGGCACAAAATGTACTCTGCCATACATACTAAGTTCCATTCAGTCAAACATTTTACACAGATGTCTTTCCATGAAAGTTCAGCCACTGGAGTTTCTTCAGCCTACCTCAAGTTCTTAAAGCAGGAGTATTTAGATTAGAATACATTGAACCCTCTTTGAGACAGCTTTAATTTTATTTATTTATTTTTGTATGTGTATGAATGTGCTGTCTGCATGTAGGTTTGGGTACCCTGTCATGCAATGCTGCAGAGGTCAGAAGAGGGTGTCAGATTCCCCTGGAACTGGAGTTCTCCTGGAATTGGAGTTACAGACTGTTCTCAGCCACCATGTGGGTTCTGGGGATCGAACCCAGGTCCTCTGCAAGAGCAGTCTGTGCTCTTAACCACTAGGCTATCTCTCCAGCCCCGAGAGGGCTTTAATTTTAATTAGGTAGCTATTAATCGTTACCCAGATAACAGTGCCACTACTGCACCAATAGAGTTAGTTTGCTGTGCCAGTCGTTATGTTATTTGGCTTTAAGATGAGGTAGGACCATTGATTGATTTTCTTCCTTAGCAGCCTGCATAGTATCCTATAGAATTATGAGAGCTAGTCTTTAGAGAAAAGGACTCTAAGTTAGTTCTGGCTCCATTGCTTCAATCCCTGTATCCAAATTATGTCTTGTCTTCAGTAGCAGGGTCTTACCTTAGAGTTCTGAGAGATAACCAAGGGCTCTAGCAATAGCCTGTGTTATGTTGACAGTCTCTTAGTCTACTCTGACCAACTTTCCTCTCTGGCACTGTACTTCTTGCCATACAGTCCCCAAGTATACACATGCACTAATATTCAGACAACATATGTATAGTTTTCAGAGGGTTCCCAAGCCCTTGTCTTCTCACACAACCCATTTTCTTTTGATGTCTCCACTCTGTTCCCCCATCCAACTTCATTCCCTTCTTCCAAGTCCAAGGGCCCCCATTCCCTCCTCTCTCCCAGTCAAACATACCCTATTCTTAAAGGGTGCGAGTTCAATAACCACATAGCTTTTGCTATGTACTTACATTCTTATTTTAATATCCAAAGCAGTCAGTCATGGGTGCTATGGATAGGCTTTGGCCTCCAATTATACATACTGATTTTACAGCCACCATGTCTTTAATCCTAGGGATAGGAGGCAGAAGCAAGCAGGCAGATCACTGTGGAATCAAGGCCAGTCTGGTATACACAGCAAGTTCCAGGACAGCCTGGGGTTACAGTGAGATCCTGTTTCAAAGAAACAAAACAACAGCAATCAAACCACAATGCTTTTTGTAAAGCAATGGTTAGGAGTCCTGCTCATATTCATATGAGGAGGATAATGCAAACTCTTATGAGTATATATGTTGAGAAGGTTACAAGAAGCATCTACTGTAACTACTTGTCTCACAAATATTATTAAACATCTCATGGAAGTGTTAAATGAGCTGAACCACTTAAGAATGCTAAAAGGATGTAGGGTGTGGTAATGCATACCTTTAATACCAGTACTTAATGAGGTAGAGGCAAGTAGAAATCTGTGAGTTTGAGGCCAGTCTAGTCTATATTGTAAGACCTTGTCTCAATGAAATAAACAAGCAAAAAGAAAAAAAAAGAAAGAAAAAGAAAAACAAAAAGAGGAAACAAAAAAACAGAAAGTGTGCTAAAATTATTCCATACCTAGGCATCACAGGTGCATAAAAATTGTCCAAATTTAGAGGGAATTCAGAAAAATTCTTTTGGGGGTATTTATTTTTCATATGGTCTTATTGTACTTAATTCTTTTTAATAATCTTTCTGTAAAGTATTTCACTGCCCACATGTTCTCCTTTTTACTTCCATGATTTTGAACATCCAGTATCTATCTTTGTCATCAACATCCAGTATCGATCTTTGTCATCAGCAATATAAGGTGTCAATAAGATGCTGATGCTTAGGAGAGGAACTATGTATTAAAATCCTTTATAAATCAGATATTTTAGATTAGAATGTTAGAAAAATAAAGGTTTTGTCAACATGTCATAAATGTGAATGCAGATTCCCAATTCTTAGATAACAAATGATTTTCCAGAAAGGTTGATACAACATGGTTTCTTTTACTACTGTATTTTCTTCTCTCTCAGGATTGCTATTTCTAAAATGTGCTTTTGATATCTATTCCTATAAACCCAGCTATGTATTTCTTCTTGAAATCGTGAGTATGTGACCTCAGGTTCCATAAAACAACTGTACTCCTTTCTCCTGTTCCTTAGATATATGAGAAGTTTGAGTTCTGACTATTTTCGGTAACTCTAAATCCAGTTACACATTAGTTCTGATACTGTGGTAACATGCTGAATTACAGATAAAAATCTACCTTAGTTCATCATATCACAATAGCAATTATTATAATATAGTTATGTATTAAAAGTGATGGAATCCTAGTATTTTTAATACAATGGAGCTGAGACCTTTAGCATTTAAAAATTGTTGAAAACAGTTCCAAATGGTTAAATGCCAAAGCTGAGACTCAGTCCATTACTGAAAAGAAGTGACTCAAAATGTTGATTATTTTTCCTGCCAAGGAAATCATAAAACTTAAAAAGAAAACAATGTAGTTTTAAAGAAAATGAAATCATCTTGCTGAAGAGTGGCTTGTTGTCTCAGGAAACACTAAATTTGATTAAATACAGTAAAGAGTTAAAGACTTATTTTAGGCAGGTACTTACTTTGTTGACTTCACATCACTACATGGAAAATTCAAAATCATACTTTGCAATTCATTTTTTTATTATTGGTTTATTTTTAAGGAATTCTACAATATAATAACACAGTTGTTTTCAAATAACATTGATGTTACTCAGTTTGCCATGCAATTAGGTAATTGCTGCATTTTGCAAGTATCTGTGTCCAAATTTTGAACAACCCAAGGTTCCCATAGTCCAGTTGGTGATGCTTGTATGCACAGGCATGTTGATCAATTAGGAGTCCAGTCTATATTGCTGTAGTCTCATGATTCACCCCTATCTTTCTACAGCCCTTACACTCTACCATGCCTCCTCTTCCGCAATTTGTTCCCTAGGCTTTGGGAAAGGGGCACAAGTGGGTGAGAAGAAAACAGTCTACTTTCCTTGGAGTTGTCATTTTGGAGTCTAGTCTGTTCAGGTTGTTTCCCTTCATGGGTTTATGGTTTATCCAGTGATACCATTTTAGTCATACCAGTGATACCATTTTAGTCATACTAACAAAACACAAGCAATTGGATGTACAGGCATTTAAGCAGTACTAATTATTATGGCAAGCTAAGCTGTGAGCATAGACACAAATGCTTGGATGGTATGCTAATCCACAAACTGTGGTTTCTCTATAAAGAGTGACAAGTTCTTATTGTGGCTTATAACATCTCCTAACCACTAGAGGACATAAGCTTGTGGCATCCACTTGAGTTATTCCTCCAAGGAGAGAGCTAATAGCCAATTAGATTTGGGATATATACAGACACATGACTGCCACTGTTGCACAGTATCTCCAGGCAGTTGAGGTGTAGCTGATACTGATGGAGGAGTCTTGCTTGTCTCAGGGAGACCAATATTTTGCTGTATTGCTTTAGTGGCCTTTCGTAACGCTCTCTGGCATTTCAGAGGGCAGTTGTACATTAGCAAGTGACGTCTTATAACATTTTTTCATGCTCACACCAGGTCTTCAACAACAGGGACTTACTGCCTTTCTCCTTGCATATATCCCACTTATAGGCAAAAGTCCTTTATAATTTGGGGGGGGGGGTGTTGAATCCCCTAGCCAACATCTCTAAGGCAGAATAATTCATTGCTGATGTCGGAGCTTTCCTGTACTTATATATTTTGCTTAGTTACACAGCTTATAAAGACTTTACTATTGAATTTGGCTCTAGATAGAGAATTATCCTTTCACAGTTCCTGTGCCTATCAGTCAGTTAAAAAAGTGTAGTTATACCTGTTTTATAAGAAATTACCACTGCAACAGTTGGCTCTAATTTACAGTTAGCGAATGATTTCAGTACCATCATGTTTTTCTTTTTCCTATAAAGGGGAGAGGTAGGAAGGTTTCTCAGTATCTGGAAAGTAAACTTCATTAGGGCCCATTATAAACAGTTAACCCCAATAGCATTCAGAGAGATGCTTGTGTCTGTCACTCAGGCAGTCTGAGGTTCCTCTTTCTTTAATGTTCAGATAGGTCAGCCTCTCTGCTGGCATTTCCCAGTCCATCCAGCACAGCCAAAAGTTGTATGTTTTCAGGCATTTAGATTGGTGATTTTTACCAGTGGGAAGATACAATTCTCCCATTGTTAGTTTCAAGATCTCAAAAATTGAAAATTTATCAATAGAATTGGGACACAGAGTTTTCCATTTGTATCCCAGAAAGGATACTACCCCACATCCCACCTGCCTCTTTTTTTTTTTTTTTAATTTTTACGTTTTGACCTATAGATGCCTAAGTTGTATTACATATACCAATAAACAGGAGCCAAGGCATAAGTTTTCATTAAATTTACCCAAACTGTTTCTCATTGACTGTATACTCCTTATTTGGGAAGTAAATTTAAGCTTAAGTCCTTTAAATTGCCCTACAAGTAAAAGAAAGTGTTACAATGTGATGTTGTATAATTCAGAAAGATATAGAGACCATTTGTGTACCTTAACCACAATGTTACTGTTGGAAGTTCAATACAAATTATAAATAAAACAATTAACATTTTATATCCCAACTAGTTCAAATGTATTACCATTTTCACCAAGACCTACAACCAAATTTAACTAATCTAAACATTTCACTAAGCCTTAAAATATCCTATAATATGTGGATAAAGCTTGGGCAGAGTTGAGTACCTGACAAATAAATTTTACCCAATATACACTTTGCTCTTTAAAGCTATATGACTGGACTATGATTTCAGAGAAATGAAGTCCATTAACTCTATTGGTTTATTTTGTATTTGTGTCTATATCTCTACTGAAATACCTCTCTATATAAACATATGTTATTTTTAAGTATACCCTTTTAAACTGCAAATCTTACAGAGTGGATTTTAATGACTATCTTCCTCCAAGCTCTTGGCCTTCTTCAGGCCTGGCATGAAAACCTGCTTTAAAGACTTTATCTCCTTTTTTTTTTTTCTTTTTTAGTACAAGCATCCTTCATATAAAACCAATTTGCAAGCAGTTGTGCCCCAGCCCACACAGCCCAAGGCTCCCACCATTCAGCTGGAGGGGCATGTTTGATCAAGTTGATCAAATAAGTGTCCAGACTATATTGTAGTTTTACCGTTCACCCCAATTGCAGCCCTTACATTCTACCATTTCCCCTCTTCCTCAGATTGTTCCTTAGGCTTAGAAAAGGGGCACAGATGATGAGAAGCAGAACAGTCTACTTTGTCTGGAGATGTCGTTATGGACTCTGAGCAGTTCTGGCTGTTTCCTTTCATGGGCTGACCATTTGTCCAGGGATAACATTTCAATCCTACTAATGAAGCACAAGTGATTAGGTATATAGGTATTTAAACATTCCTAGATACTATGGTAGGTTATTTTGGTATTGACACAGATGTTTGGATGGTGTGTTAATCCATGGATTACGTTTTTTCCTGTGAAAGATGACAAGGTCTTTCTGTGGCATATAACATCTCCTAATCACTAGAGGGTATAAGCTTGTGGCAACATCCATGAGTTCTTCCTCCAAGGAGAGAGCTAATAGCCAAATAGATTTAGGATATACAGACATATGGCTATCACTGCTGCACAGTATCTCCAAGCAGGTGAGGTGTAGCTGATGTTGATGGAGGAGTCTTGCTTGACTCAAGGAGACCAACATTTGCTTTATTGGTTCAGTGGCCTTTGGTAACACTCTCTGGTATTCCAGAGACCAACTGTATACTTGCAAGTGCAGTCTCAATATAACCTTCCCATGCTTACATCAGGTCATTGACAGCAAGGTGGCCCTTACCACCTCTCTTCTTGCAGGTATCCCAGTTTACAGGCAAGAAGCCTTTACCTTTTTTGGGGTGGGGGCTTGGATCCCCTGGCCAACATCTCCTTGGCTGATCCAATCCATTGCTGTTATCAGTGCTCTCCTGTATTAATATATTTTGCTTATATGCACCACTTAAAGAGACTTTAGTATTATATTTGATTCTGAATAGAGAATAATCCTTTTTACAGTTCTTTTTTAAATAAAGGGAAACAGCCTCTAAAGTGTTCAAGTACTTTTCTGAGAGGGATGATGTCAGTTAGGTTTGCTTCAGTATTACATAATACTTGACATGAACACTTAAAGGGAGGAATAATTTATTTGGGGGTTAGGACTTCAGATGTCTACTCTATGGTCAAATGACTCTATTGATTCTGGGCTTATTGTGAGGAAAGGGATGCGGGCGGAAGCTTCTGGAAGAGGGGACTCATTCCATAGCAGATAGAAAGGCCATGCTCTCTGTACCCTACATCCTGAAGTGCTTGACTCTCCCAAAATCTAAGCTGAGTTAAGGGGACTGTGACTTCCATTCACGAAGTTTTGTGGGTATATTTTACCTACAAAACAGTAACAGCCATCCATTTCTTAATTAATGGAAGCAGATTTAAATCTGTGTGGCATGGACAAGACTCTAAAATATTTTCTTAATAACATATATACCTGTTTCAAAATCAAATAATTTAGCATAAATATTTTACTCTTGGATTAGAGTACTAACTACATAATTCATACTGAACTCTTACATAACTGTCTCAAAGAGTGAGGAAGGATATTACCATAGAACAAAAAAAGCACAACTAAATTGTGGAATTATTAATAGCACAGTGTTAACAAACGTTCTTTTCAGTGTTTAATCTTATGTGCTATCAATGCCACAGGAAGTTCCATTTATATATTAGTTTAACAAGGAAAACATGATTTCTAGGTAATATAAATAATGATAAGATTGTTGTCTTTCAGGCAAACAAATGCAGATGTCGTATACACAGTCATTGTTCATTTTTGTATGCTGTTGTATTATTACAATTTTAATCTAGGTAGAGAAAAACAGCTTGATGTATCTTATTACCATTATAATTATAAAATAAAGAATACAAAGGCCTTACAGCCTTTAAAACAGCCATTTAAAAATACATAAAATTCATGCCGGGTGTGGTGGCACATGCCTTTAATCTTAGCACTTGGGAGGCAGAGGCAGGTGGATCTCTGTGAGTTCAAGGCTAGCCTGGTCTACAGAGTGAGTTCCAGGACAGCTGGGGCTACAGGGAGACCCTGTCTCCAAAAGACCAAAAAAAAAAAATACATAAAATTCAAAAAATATACAATATTCTTATTGATCAGAGACAGGGTATATATAAATCTTGTAAAATAACTAGAAATCTCAATTAACATAAAGGTCAATTATTTTTTGTTAACAAATTAAGCCAAAGTAATAACCAAATAATAATAGCATCTAATTAAACTTTCAAAGTTTACATATGTACTTACATATTCACTTATTTTGCTCTCTGTTTTGTTTGATTGAGACAGAATCTCTTATGTATAGCTTGGGTTGACCTGGAAATCACTATGCAGCCTAATCAGGCTATAAAGTTACCGCAATCCTCCTGCCTCGGCCAATAGAGTACTGAGGTTACAGATACACAAATACATACTTGTACTCAGATGTATTCATATCATGAAACTTGTGTTCTCAAACTATTAAGTAGCTTTCTTGGGGTTATAACAGGTAGTGAAGTCAGGCTTCCAATCAATATGACTTCACACATTTAGTCTGCTTATGTAATCCACACATTTAGTAGTTATGAATTGCAGGCTGGCTTTCCACCTAGCACCACGTGGCCAAGGGTCTAGCCCCGCCCCAAGGAGGAGCAAGCAGCATGGCCTAGGTGCCTGATTCTGGGGGGCCTATGATTGGCTCTGGGAACTGGCATCATTTATTTTATAAAACCAGGCTGTAGTAAGGAGTAAATTTGAATTTCATAGTAACAGCATCACGGAATTCCCAGCCGTTATTTTTATTAATTATTGCGTGCATACAGGCTAAGGTAGGCCTGCATTTGGTTCGGGTGGCCAGTGGGTTGGAAACAGATTCCTTTGCGGATCACCAGTCTGGGAAGCTCGTGTTGTGAGTGGGTATTGGCTGAAGGGAGGCGATCAGCCATTGGCCTGAAATTCCTGTCTAGGCTCTGGGCAGGTGACAAGTCACGGCCAAGAGTGGAACATGTGTCTCGTGGGTCCAGGCTAAGGGCCTGAGTTGAAAGTATCATCCAGGCTGGGCTACGGGAAGTAGCCAACTAGCCTCTGCACCAAGTGGTCAGCTCCCCACAGTGTCCACAAAGCGGGCACTGTGTCCCTATTCTCTTTAGCAGGGCCGCATGGTCCCTGTTTGGCATAAAAAGAAAGCTTCCTACACACTTACAGTTATCGTTTAGACACCTGTTTCATGTTATGTGCTAGAGTTTGGAGTTAGAACACTAAGTTTAATAAACCTATCTGCATGAACTTAGCAGAGTGTAATAGAAGAGGACAAAAAACAATAAGGTGTATGCACATTGCTCATGACTGGACTGTACCCCTTGTATTTTGGAGAGTTTGCAAATATCTTCTTATCTTCTGTAGGTTATATTTTTTCATTCTTTTAACTGTTTTCTTTTGTATGTGGAAGCTTTTCAGTTAAATGTGTTTATAATGCTGGAATACCGAACAATAAGAATCCTATTCTATTGAAGATAACTTGAAATAGTAAAACACTACACTACATTTTAGTGATTATTTTAGATATATTTTACAAATGAGTTAAAGCAAATGATATATAATATAAAAGCACTGTTCTAGGTCCTGTTTTTTTTTTAAGATGTGGGATCATAGATACTAAGGAATATGATACACAAGAGTGAATTTGTTCATCTTCACGTAACAGTTATACATCAATTTTGTTTCAATTGAAAACAGTGGTCTTAACTCTTTGCATTTTTATTTATAAGGTTGCAGCAAAATCTGTATGTGTTTCACTGTATTTAACACATTTTGATTCTCACCCATGCACATGAAGTTGCTACAGAAACCAAACGTGAAAGCCAGGGGTAGATTACTTCTGTGAGTTTGTAAACCAGTGTTAATATCTATATTTGGGAGTTAATTAGTTGTCCTGCCTGTTCAGTACCATGATCTAAATTTGGGACAACTGTGTAGCAAATAAAGTATGAAAAATATGTATAAGATTTTGCCCACGTTTTCTCATTACATTTTCTAAATCTATGAAATTTAATTGACATACTTAAGAAAGGTTTTCACTTTGAGTGGCTTCAAATCAAAGAGCTATATTTTTTTCTATTCTTGATTAGAGCAATTGCATATTCAACAACTAGTTCTGTACTTGATAATAGTTTTACCTAGATGTATATGATTGAAATAGTTATATCTGGGGGTTCCCAGCCAATTTCTGTTTCCCTCTATTGTTTTATGTGAAGCAAGATTTTAAGACCCAGAAACACCTCACCTCACTCACTCAGGAGCTTTAGAAGAGGGCATTGAAGTGAGGCTAATTTTATTTTCTGATACAGTCTCCTGCAGGCTAGGAACTGGGTCAAAAATCTGCTGACCTTCTGTGAAGAATTTCTTCTGGTGATCAGATGGGGAAGGCTTTTGAAGCTTGTTCCGTGAGGCAGGCATCCAGAAACTGGAAGATAACGCTGTTTTTGGTTTCTGGTTTACAACATAAAGATGAACTTACATAAAATTTTTGGATGCTTTAATTCCCAAAAGAATACATATATACTTTACCTCAGTCAGTCAGAATGTTGAAACCAATGTTTCAGAGACAAGTGTTCAGACCACAATATTCTTTAGGCCTTAATAAATATTTCAAAATATCTATTTTAGACAAACTTGGGACTCTACTTCAATACCACGAAGAGGCTGACCTCTCTTCCAATCTCATCAGTTTTCTAATCTACAAATGTCATTAGTTTTGTACTCACGTATATTATTTAGGAACACTATCTAGGCCAAAATGTCCTAATAAATGGCAGGAGTACAGCCAATGAAATTTTTAAAAATTAATAATACTAAAAATTATTGGCTTTATAATTGCTTCCCAGCACAACTGCTTGCAAATTGGTTTTACATGAAGGATGCTTGTACTCACAAATTATCACCTATTGTTATAAAAAAATGAAAACAAACAAAACAAAAAAGCAGAGAAAGATGCAGAAAACTTACGGCAGAATGCACGATCTGCGATGGGTAGGGGTGGGGTGGGGGGGAAGGGAAGGGGATATATGCCTGAACTGAATTGGAAAATGATGTATGAAATACACAAAGCATCAACAAAAATAAATTAAAAAAATAATAATTGCTTCCCAGAAGATATGGGAAAAAATCATTTTGTGCAGGGTCATTTAAAAAGGCTAACTTGAACCAAATACTGAGCATGTGGATTAAGCTAGCTATTAAGTTTTGGTCCTCTTCAATTCCCAAGCACTGTTGATGGCACACTAATATCACAGTTATCACTTTAATAAGTCCAGAGAAGGGCAAAACCCTTTATAATCCGCAGAGGGATTGTATTGTTTCTATTATTATAACATCTCTCGTTGTGAAACTAATGGACAGAGGCACAAATTACAGACATTTAGCAAGGGAAAAAGTCTTCTTTTCTATTATTCTCCCTTATTAACTCCCAATTTCCTTCTCCCTACTCACATTAACCCTGCCTGACAGGGCAAAGGAATGAAAGTGTCTATGAGGTCTTGCTCTTCTGTGCACTGCCAATGTACTATTCAGCACTCAGCAGCTAAGCATGTGGGCCTGTGACCTGCGGAGAAGTGGCTTACTCCTCCTGGAGCTCTCTGGTTCTCTTTAGAACTTACCCTCAGATAAGTTGCAAGAACAATGGGTTTTCTGGCTAAATTACATCTAGAACAAGGAGGAAAAATAGGATTCAGATATTCAGAGGCCACAGTTGGAAGGCACTACGCCAGGTGTTTCTGTCACTGAAGAGCTGTAAGTGTGGACGGAGTTCCACAGTCTCACAGCAGACCTCCTGAATAATTCATCCCTGGCCTTCACTCTATGGAGGCCACACTCTTAATTATAAACATAGATTAGACTGCTGTGGATTGCAGTCCTCACAGAGGCATTCATTAACTGTGAGGAATGTCTGTTTGCATATGCTTTGTGTCCCAAAGTTTCCTGGTATTTGAACAGAAATTTAGAGCTGAAGTAAAATTAAAGAAAGTTGTCTAACAATTCTGACTCCTTCTGATATCAGGGGAGAAATTGGAAATGGTTTCCTCTAGATAGTCAGATTGTTCAATTATTTTATTTCCTTCATTGTACTGTAATCTGGAAACATGATAAGAAATGGGTCCCAAAAAATCATTCTATCTGAGAATCTCTCTACATACTTCATTCACCACTGTCATCCTAAATAGATTATCTCAAATTTCAAATAAATTTTCTGACTGTGATTGAGTTTTAGAGATGCTTAAAATATCTAAATGGCAAGTCAATTGTTTAGCTGTTACAACAGTAGCTCCTAATGACATTAGCAGAAAGCACAAAGAGTTCAAGTGAAATGATAGATTATATCTGATAAAACGCAGTCACACAGTGTGGTGGCCCAGGCTTGTTATTCCAGTAGTCTGGAGGATGAGAAAGTAGCATTTTTGTGAGTTCAAGTTGAAGCTGGACTACAGAATGAGTTCCAGGATGGACTGGCCTATACTAAGTGAGATTCTAACTCGGAAAATAAAACTAATAATTAATCAACAAGAAACAGTACAATGATATGAAGGATGCCAAAATCTGAATATAATCCCGAGCCATGACATTTAAATTTATACATAAGAGTGAATTTTTAATAAAAAAAACTCACTATCAAAGCATTTTTCATATGCAACAAAGAAACTCAACAACTTTTACAGTATTTATTATTGTTACATTTCCTTGTTGATGATCAGTCTCTAATTTGAAATTCTCAAGCCTAGAGAGAAATGAATGGCAAGAACTCAGAGAATTCAGATTTTCCCACAGGGCAGTGGTGCATATCTGAGGAGTCTCTGAGCTGGAGAACTTTGAGGAGTCTCTGAGCTGGAGAACTTTGAAGATAGAAAAGGTAAGAAACACCAACAGAAATTTTACCATCAGCCCACATACTCAGTAGTATTTCTCCCCTTCTATTTTTCTTCCAAGTTTTAGACAAGGTCTCATGTAAGTCCAAGCTGGTCTCAAACTAACTTTGTAGTCAATATTGTCTGTGAACATTCTGATCCTCCTACCTCAGCTTCTGCAGAACAGGGATTACAGGCATGCCTCACTATATAGACAGCTTTCTCCAATTTTCTTAAAAAAATAATGAACATGTTTGAACAAATTGAAAATATCAAACAGTATTTTAGTTTTACTCCCACTTTCTAGGCACAGTCTTGTTTCTCTCACTCCTCATATTTCAGATTTGAAATTCAAGAAATCATCTGATTGCTTTTCCTTTCTTTAAAAAAAAGTCTGGCTTTTACTTATTTATTTTTGGGATCTGGCCTCTATGTGTTCCTCAGGTGGTCAGTGAATTCCTCACTTCAAGTGAAGCTCATGATTCAGAATCAGAGAAGCTGGGATTTAGTCATGTCTCATTGTTCCTGATTTTTGCATTTGCTTTTCCTTTTTTTTTTTTTTTTCTCACAAATTCCCTTTCATTCCAAGAAGTGTAGCTAGGGACCAGGTGTATCAGCACACTAGCACACCACAATGGGTTCCAGTTATATCATTTCATAACATGATTTTTAGTAAATCTTCCCTCTCAGAATAATAGCTAACCCCCCTGGTATGATCAGCATGTCCCTTACAGTTTGTAAATTAATATCTTCAACCCTGACATATATACAACTTAAGTAAGCCATCCTTTCTGATAATTCATGTGGTCTGAAGAAAAATGGTTTACTTTCATTAGCCCCAAATAAACATATCCATAGTCTTAAATTTAGCCTTTAGAAATTGAGGGCTTATGGAACCTATTGTGTAAATGATAACAGTTTGCATATGATGTGTTCAATGTACTTTAATCATTATTATTTTAGGGAAAACATGTTAGATTTTGACATTCAGTTACCTTTGTGAGAAGTTTACTTTTAAAATCGTTCCATCTCACTTGGCATCTAAATGCACCACAGATGCGTTACGATTTTCTGGTTTTAATTAATGTCAACCCCCAGGTTGCAAGGAGAGTTGTCTTATTTCCCTGCCAGAGCCCAGACTGAGAGAATTATGCTAGCAATGAAGAAATGATAATACCCATTAAAGTTTCAAAGTTAAGTTTCAAACTTCCTTGAAATTTGTGCCTATTTATGTGATAAATTTTAAATTCCCTTCTGTTGAAGATTATTCTAATCATTAAAGAGTGCTTCATAAATATTGTAGCTAACATTTGACCACATTAATAATACTTTCTTCCATTAACATGTTGCTATTTCCTTCACACACCTTAGCCTTTATACATTTTTATCCTTTTTCCAATTTAGTTTAATAAATTGTTTGGCACTAAAGAGGTTTCTGTTTGCATAATCTTATGAATTTGAGATTTGGTAAAATTTACCCAAAACATAGGTAGTGCCAAAATAAGTTTATGCTACCTCAGAATCTTAGAAAATGGAATGCTTATAAGTTACTTGGTGAAAAGCAATTAGACGTTATTAAACTTGCCAATAATATAATTTATATCCACTCATGTAACTAATATATTAGAACAGTTAACGGATGTATGCCTTCAAGTCATGAATGTTTCAAAATCCAATGAGAACAATCAAGCTGTCAAGAAATTTGAAGTTCAATAGAAGAGACCTTCAAATTGTTTATGTTTTGAGAATATTATCCTAAGGAAAATATTGGGAAGGACGGTTCTAAAAAATAACCAATGTGAACTTATACAAGCACAATGGGAAGAAATTGAGATGCTACTGATCAGCTGGGGTAGGAGGATAAAATAAAGAATCGACAGTTAATTGTGTAGATTAAAAATACTTTTGAAAAAACATACAGAAATAGATACACAATAAAATATAGTGAAAGAAGGTAAAGAAATTAATTAAAAAGAAATAATTATAGTAATTCAACATAATTTACCAAGTGAAGAGTTCCTTTTTTTTTTTTAAGTTTTTTTTTTTTTTTAATTTATTTCTGTATGTGTATCAATGTACTGTCTGCATGCAGGTCTGTGCACCAGTGTCGTGCAATGCCGCGGAGATCAGAAGAAGGACTCGGATTCCCCTGGAACTGGAGTTCTCCTGGAACTGGAGTTTCAGACGGTTCTCGGCCGCCATGTGGGTGCTGGGGATCGAACCCGGGTCCTCTGTAAGAGCGGTCGGCGCTCTTCACCGCTAGGCCATCTCTCCAGCACGAAGAGTTCCTTTTTTCAAGATTATTCTGAACTATTTATTGGCTATCTTGTACACAGTTACTCTTTTGATTCTTATATGTTGAGAATTCTGGCCATTATAAGTTTCTGTTTGTTTTTGCTCTTCTTCCTATTTATTTTATTTTATTTTATTTTATTTTATTTTTTGGCCTTTTCGAGACAGGGTCTCCCTGTAGCCCCAGCTGTCCTGGAACTCACTCTGTAGACCAGGCTGGCCTTGAACTCACAAAGATTTGCCTGCCTCTGCCTCCCAAGTGCTAGGATTAAAGGCATGTGCCACCATGCCCGGCACTTACATTTATTTTTAATTCAATGTATGAATTATTTCTAAATTTGTTACATAAAATAATATATGCCTTGAACAATGCAAGAAAGTACATGTGAAATTTCATTGTATGTGTTTTTAATTTTAAGGTCACAAGACCAAATGAGACTGTTCTTTCTTTTGTTAGTCATACAAAATGATTTCCTTTGGCAATTCAGTTATTTCAAGGTGAACTAAATGTTTTATCAATTCCTATTAGTTTGTAAACATATTTATTATATCTATATAGATATATAGATATAGATATAGATATTGCAAAAGAAAAACCTCCAGTAACTGCACATAAAAGCAACCCAGAAGAAACCTCGGGGCAGGTAAAAGACTTTTTAAATGTGTATCCTTTGAAAAAAATTGCTTGTGATTTACATCAACTTATATGGAAAGTTCTTAATGTGTAAAGTGCTTCAAAGTATACAAAATGATAATCACACAGGTTTTATAGGCAAGAGGCCCGCCATCTTACAGGCTGTACTTAAGTTGAAATAAGTTTTTCAAGCTCTTGTGAAGAGTGCCATAAAATATTAAGAAAAATATTCAAAAGGAAGTTACAATTGAAGACACTAGACTGGTTCATTGGCCATATTCATAAGCCCAGGCCAAGGGAAAAAAAGACAGGAAGATGTGCCTATCAATTCAAAGGGAGGAAGACTACAGGACCAGTTAAGAGAGTGATGGTATAATTTTGTGAAATGTCTCAAATGCTACTATTAGGGGTGAGGTGGCTTTCACTTACATAGGAAGAGTTATCATCTCATATGGATTTCAGAAACAAGACACTGCTCCCTTGAGATGTATGCTTTGTGCTTCTGATACTCAACCTATTCTTCTTATGTATTGAAATATACAATTCTCTTATCTTTTCACTCTCATTTATTGAACAAGAATTATAGAGTCCCCTACCCAGAAGAGAAGGAACTCTTTTCTTTTTGCATGTGTTGTAGTTGTTCATAGATGCACATATGTTGTCAGTGCACATACATGTGTGTAGGCCAGAAGTTGACATCAGGTGTCTTCTTTTACTGATCACTACCTTATACGTTGAGACAAAGTATCTAACTAGAACCCAGAGCTCACTTATTTCTCTAGTCTAGCAAGCCAATTTGCCCTGGAATTTCCCGTTTTAACCTCCTAAGCCCTGAGATTCTAAGTGAATTGCCATATCCTTGTCATTTATGTGAGGGCTATGGATTGAAACTCAGGTCCACATATTTGAATAACAAACAGTTTACTCAGTGAACTATCTCCTCACATTCTTAAAGAGTGAATTTTGGGGCTGGAGAGATGGCCTAGCGGTTAAGATCTCCGACCGCTCTTACAGAGGACCCGGGTTCGATCCCCAGCACCCACATGGCGGCCGAGAACTGTCCAAAATTCCAATTCCAGGAGAACTCCAGTTCCAGGGGAATCCGACACCCTCTTCTGAACTCCGCGGCATTGCACGACACGGATGCACAAACTTGCATGCAGACAGTACATTTATACACATACAAAAATAAATAAAATAAAATTTTTAAAAAAGTGAATTTTTAAATAAAATGAATGTTAAGTCTTTTATTCACATCAATTGAGGGAAGACTTTACACTTTACTCTTGTCTAAAAACAGTCACTGTTTTGCTATAAGAACATAAAGGTGAGATGACATCTCTTTTTTTTTTTTTTTTTTTTTTTTTTTNTTTTTTTTTTTGGTGTTTTTCCCTATAGCCCCTGCTGTCCTGGAACTCACTCTGTAGACCAGGCTGGCCTTGAACTCACAAAGATCAGCCTGCCTATGCCTCCCAAGTGCTAGGATTAAAGGCATGTGCCACCAGGCCCGGCTTATCTTTTGAACATTGTTGATATTCCTTCCTTTCCACAAGAGTATCAAGTATCTTTTGGCTATAGATAATTTTCTTAAGATGCTGAGGTCTGCCATGTCTAAAGAGACTTGAGTTAATAAAGGTTTAGAACTACCAAAGGAATAATGATTTTAATGGATTTACATTTGTTGCAAAATTTAATAAATGCTTAAGAATTCATTCTGGAAAAATACATAGTTAATAGTTTTAAATTCATTAATGGGGCAAAATCCAAATTCTGGCAATGTCTTGCTTTTTAACTATGAAAGGTACAAGGGGGCCTTCAGCATGAGTGGATTTCTGGAAGGCAGAGATTTCATAAATTTTAAGGCAATTGTGTCAGCCATGGAGGGCTGCCAAGTTGTAATTCATTAGTTCCTTGCTTGGCAGAATTCCGTTTCCTATCAACAGTAAAACATGCAGGTTTATTCTAGGGGCATGAAATATTCTCACTTCTAAAAGGCAGCTTATGCTTTTATTTAATGTAAAATTTACAATTCTTAGAACAAATACAACAGAAAAAGGTCTTGTAAATTCTTTATAAGAAGACAAATTTTGGAAAGATCAATGAAATATCATTCCAATTTCTCTTTTGCAAGTTGAGACGCATGTATTCAGAGATGGAAAAGTACCCTTTAACAATCTTTTAGTTCCTTTAGTCCTACCACAAAAGAATTATGTCTTTAAGAAAATTGGTATGCAAACCCTTGAGCAACCAAGCTGTAGTGCTTTGATGAGTGTACCCAGAAGTGACCAGGGGATATTTCCAGCAGCTCTACTCTGGTTGTCTTCACCACAAGGTCTTAAATTATAAAGTCCCTAAACATAATGATATGTTTCTCTTTTTTATTTTATTTAGCTTCATTCTGATGAATGGAAAAGTTTTTTTTTCCCCCATTTTGTTCTTTATCACTATTGAGCACAAGCTAGGCCAGGTAAAAAACATGAATTTAATGGTTAGTTGCTTTATGAAATGAACTCTCTGTCTAATACTAGATTTCCCTGTCTCTTATGGTATGGAGTTTTAGAATGAAAGATTTCCTCTTGGGTCCCTTACTACAGTGAGAATTACTGCTATTTAGTTTAAGGAAGTAAAGAGGTTACCACTATTGGTTAACCTGTAGATCTCAAGTCAACTTTTCTTTATAGTCTCAGACGTGCACCTTCACCAAGAAGCTCATGAGAGCAATGCAAAGAAGGAAGGAGATGAGGTCATCCTCTTAACTGAGTTAAATATGAATGGTGGATGTCTGTAAGCAATGCAAAAGAAAGGACCAAGAATACAAAGGGAATAAATATCCATGAAAAGGTTTTTAAATAAATTTAAGGTAACTTAATCTTGGACAATTTACACATGTGCATAATACATTCTTGTTACACTCGCCTTTCCATCCTGTCTTATCCACACTCAAAAAACACTCACGTTGCCAATTCTCATGACTTTTTCTTGTGATTATTTTTTTTTACAACCCATTGAGTGTAACAAGACCCACCCCCATGGGTGTGGATGTGGAGCTATTCACTATATCATGGATCTTTTCCTCCATGGCTTCTCCAGCAAGACAATGAAATGATTATTTGTGAATTAAGTGGACAAAAGAGCATACTCAAAAGGGTTGATTTTTACCATCTTGGCACCTTTTTTCCTAAACACACAAAACATATATAATTAATATAATTATCATAATATCTAATACTATATATATATATTATTTTTTTTTTTTTTTTTTTTCGGATTTAAAAGTAAGGGTACCAGAAGAGGAAAGGCAGTATAATTGAAAATTTTCCTGGGGCTGGAGAAATGGCTCAGTGGTTGAGAGCACCCCGACTGCTCTTGCAGAGGACCCGGGTGGTTTGATTCCCAGCACCCACACGGCGGCTGAGAACGATCAACTCCAGTTCCATCCAGGGAAATCCGACGCCCGCTTCTGACCTCCACAGCATTGCACGACAGGGGTGTACCAACCTACATGCAGACAGTACACTCATACACATAAAAATAGTAAATATTAAAAAAGAAAGCTAACTGCTTTCGATTAAAAAAAATAAAATTTTACTGTTTTAATACATAGATGGTATTTTCTTAGTCAGTGGTGAAAGAAACCGAGTTTGAAAGAAAGAAACTCAGTCTTGGAGATGGAAGATACATAATTAAAGATTAAGATTAATCTTGTAGCATATGAATTGTGTTGAAAGTGGCTAAAAACTAATTTGGCTTACAAACAAATGTAGAATGTGGGATTCTGTTAGGTGAATGGAGACCCCAAATGTCTGTACTTATGAAGGACAAGTACTAGTTATTCCATTTGTCAGTAGTTTTATTGGTAAATTAAAGACAAGAATGCAGTAGTTTCATTAATAGGTATTATTGTCTAATTGTTCTCCATTTACAAATCATCATTTACATTTCTTAAACAGTCTTTAATATGTATTGTGTTTAAGACTAACACAATATAAAAATTTATACATATAAATTAACCAAGCCAGGGGGTCACTGAAATGTGTGAGAACCAATGGTTCAATTTGAGAAGAGTGTCCATTTAAGATGCTTTAGTTTTGCATCCTTCATTTGATAATACAGTCCAAATATCTCAATAAATATAACCATGTCTATTGATACTGAAATTTTCTACTTGTTATGAAAAGCTGTGGCATGGGTACACATTTTATTTTGCTTAAAATTCAAATTGCACTTTGCCTCTAAAATATGGATTAAAAATATTTGTCTTTACATGACCTAAGAATAGTTTTATTTGGGAGTTTGGCTCCAAAAGTAATTAAGTATTTTTACTTTTACATTTGGTAATTGTGAGTCTTAGTTTCTTCATCTGTAAGATGCAGATTAAAAATCACTGTGAAATACACAAAAATTCAATAAAAAATTACAGGATAGAGGGGGGGCTCCCATGTCTCCATCCCTAGTAGAAGAGGTATTGGAAGTTTATGGCTGCTGGGGAAGGAGAGTCACTCAACTTTTTGTGTATGGACACTGGAATAGTCCCTATATCCCAGTGGATGTCTCCACACTCATCTGCAGATGGGTAGCACTAACTGGACTCAATAGGTTTAAATAAATAAATAAAAATAAATAAAAGTATTTTTAAAGAATATAATCACTATATAAAGATTAAACTATCTTGTTTTTTTCTGAAATTATTCAGCCAAAATAGTTTTGTAATCTCAAACAATAAAAATATATCTTATTTCTTCTGGCATCATCTGGTTATAAAGTTAACCCTATGAGGGCCAGGCAGGGTGGCCCATTCTTTTAATCTCAGAACTCAAGTGGCAAAGGCAGGAATATCTCGGTGAGTTCCAGGCCATCCTGGTCTACAAAGCAAGTTCCAGGACAGCTGAGGCTAAGAGGAGATGCTGTTTCAAAAAATTAAACAAATAAAAAGTAAATAAATTTAACAGTAGGAAGTGCAAAAGTTTACTATATTTTTTATTCTCATGTAAGTAGAAGCTATTTATTTGTGATCTTTCTGTAACAAGTACTTTTGAAAAATCAAATAAAAAATTCCGGTCATTGATAGTTGTAGCTTGATTTTTCCTTTAACATTAACTATTCACTGTATGAAAGAAGGTGCCATGTCACGTTTTATTTCTTTCCCTACAAAACAATGACAATGATAATTAAGTGACGATATTTATTAAGTCTTTTACAGACAATATGTTTAACTTAATGTAAGGTATTACATTTTCCTTACATCTCTAAACTAGGTATTTCACTAATGAAGCAAATGAGACTTAGCTCCTCTAAAGTGTCATAGACAATATGACATAAGGGAACAGAGGAATTTCCAGCCCAGTCAGTTAGCAACAAGAATCCATGTCATTGCCACATTGTGCCTGTTCTTTTTATATTGGCTACAAGGATTAAAAGAAGACAGATGTCTGGCTTGGATCTTTGTTTCCCCACACAGAATTATAGACTCTGAGGACCACATAGGATATTAAACTCACTATTTGTGAGTTAAGGTCAGAACACAATCCAAAGAATGAAAATAGTCTAAAGTTTGTCAATGTCTTCCTTCTCTTACAGTAGTTACAGTCCTGGGGAGGATCCTCAAAATTTGTTTCAGTGGGTGCTTCTATACAGAACTTACGAGGTCATGCGATGGTTTTACCTCATTGTAAAAAAAAAAAAATGCATGTGTGTGTGTGTGTGTGTGTGTGTGTGTGTGTGTGTTTATTCCCCCTTATAAAAGGTTCTGTTACAATTACCTCATGGAATCCTCCTCCCTCAGTCTTGAGCATATCAAGATAATGACATATTGCCACTGTTCTTAGTCTATAATACATTTTTAAAAGATCAAGTAAATTATCTATTTTTATAAATTTAGCTCAAGACATTTTATATTTTTGCAGTTTAATTTGTAGATGCAAATGTTCAAGGACATAAAATCTCAAGACTTAATTGGCTTTTTTCCCTCCATGTTTTGAGTGGTAAATAAAAATGTCTTTATGACATGTGTAAAGAATGTAGAAAAGGACTTCAAAGGACACAGAGGAAAACCATAACTGAAGTTAAAAAAAAAGTGCTATTTTAAATGTAAATGAATATGTTGATTGATTCAGAAAAGTGGTAATTTAAAAAAGAATTTTGGCTTCTTTTGCCTTAATCTTGTCATTTAGAATTAAAATTCGCATGTGTGTTCTAATCAAATGCTGGTTATTGCATATAAGAAGGAACAACAAAATGACTCTTTTCATTTATATTTTTCTATCCTGTGTCTTCCTGCACATGTGCATGCTTCTGTTACCTAGGAGAGGACTGAGTCTGTATACATCAGCTGTGAAAAATCCCAAGAATATAAGAATTCCTATAATTGGTCCCTAACAGCCTAGGGAGAGATGCTTCACATAAGAAATTGTCTTGAACAAATCTTAGTACAGTGATTCCTTCAAAGCATAAAGGATAAGAAAAATGCAAGTTCCAATTAATGTAATTTTGCATGGGAAGGGGAAGACAAGGTAGGTGTATTTAATATCTTAGAGATGTTTATAAATTCTCAGAGCTACTGAGACATAGTGACTTCTGAGGACTGAAAGTATGTTAAAACGATAGACCCACATTTAAATGCTGATCTCAACGTTTCACTGGGGACCACTAAAAAGCCTTTCAGAAGAAAAGACCAAGATCAGCAAAACATGAAATTACAGCAGCAGACTTTCTAGGTCTGCTTTATATTATACTTTTGAAAAGGACATTTGTTTAGGGATATGATAGCTTTATCCTGCATGTAATGCATACTCTTATACTGGCCTAGAGAGTGGGAGGAGATGGGAGAGAGAATCCTTTGGCAGTGAGATCACAGACCCCAAACAAGAACAGGATAATCTGATGCAGACCCGAGGTTCTTCCCAGCAGCATGTATGCAAAGATTTTTCTATAATAAATATGAAAGAAGGTAAAATGAACAGTGTACCACATATGAATGTGTTCACAGTATAGAAAACACTATGTGGCTATCAGAAAGGTGGGCATTTGTTGGAAGGACAGCTTCTGATTTTCTGGGCTAATTCACAAATCATTCATTTGATTTTAGTTATTTTTCCTTTTGATCACAGAAAAAATAGATGTGGAATTCTCTTCAAGGCTATTAGCATGACTATGAATAAGAGGTAAAGAGGTCACTCTTTTTTTTTTAAAGATTTCTTTTTATTTAATTAAATTTTTTGTCTTTTTTTTTTTTTTTTCTTATTTTTGTTCTCTTCCAAGCGACGGGGTCTCCTCTGTTTTTTAGCTCCAGCTGTCCTGGAACTCACTCTGTAGACCAGGCTGGCCTTGAACTCACAAAGATCTGCCTGCCTCTGCCTTCCAAGTGCTAGGATTAAAGGCGTGCGCCACCATGCCTGGCTAAGATGTCACTCTTAAAATAAAGCAAACTTGGCTTCTCTGCTTAGACAGTGGAGGCTGCATGAACAGGAAGCCTAAAGCTAGGCCCAGACTGTGTGCCTGGATGCAAGGAAACATCGTGCTCTGCTCGACTTAGCAGATACACAAGTACACTTCTGTATTTGTTATGCTAACTTCCTCTCTTCCTCTTCTCCTACCTCAATGCACCTTCTTATATTAAAATTAATACTCTTGCCGGGCGTGGTGGCACACGCCTTCAATCCTAGCACTTAGGAGGCAGAGGCAAGCGGATCTTGGTGAGTTCAAGGCCAGCCTGGTCTACAGAGTGAGTTCCAGGACAGCTGGGACTACAGGGAAACCCTGTCTCGAAAAAAAAAAAAAAAAAAAAAAAAAAACTCTTACTTTTTTGGCTAGGGTTATGGCCAGCTGGTCATTTCCCCTGTAGATTGAGTAAGCATGGAACTTCTGCCTGATGTTATCATTTTTGCAAGTTCATGAGCAAGTTCCCAGAGGCCTGAAAGCCAGTTTCCTTATGTTCACGCACCAACCCTGGCTCTTACAATCTTTCTGCCCCTCTTCTGCAATGACCGCTGAGTCTGAGTTAGTATAGGAGTCCTATTGAGGGACACGCACTCTGCAGTCTTTTGTTTTCTAAACCTTGGCCAGTTGTAGCCTGTATACATCACAGTCTGTTGTATGAGAAAGCTTCATTGGTGAGAGTTGAAGGCTATATTAGTATTAGTATTCTCTCTACCCCCTATTTCACTAAGTTCCCTGAGCCTTAATTGTTGAAGTTCCCCTGTAGATGTGTCACTCAGGGCAAATGATTACTCTGTGGTGAGGGAGACTAGATCTTTAAGGGAGTCACTTTAGGTATGCTGACTAGATTGCAGTGCATGAATTTTCACCCAAAGTCATCTGGTTACAAATGCTTTACAAGATAGTATTTAACATATATGACAGAATATCTGAAATCTGTTGGAGAAGGGAGTGGGGGCTAAATTTGGTTGAGATTTGTTATGTGTAATGCACAAAAAATCAATAAAAAGTAAAAATAATACATGTGACTATGTGTTGTATGTTACAATAATAATAATAATAGCAACAACAACAACAATAATAATAATACTCTAGGGGCTGGAGAGATAGCCTAGAGGTTAAGAGCATCGACCGCTCTTGCAGAGGACCCGGGTTCGATCCCCAGCACCCACATGGTGGCTGAGAACCCTCTGTAACTCCAATTCCAGGAGAACTCCAGTTCCAGGGGAATCCGACACCCTCTTCTGACCTCCTCGGCATTGCATGACACAGGTGCACAGACCTGCATGCAGACAGTACATTCATACACATACAAAAAAAAAAAATACTCTAGCCAGGTGAGGTGCCACACACCATTAATCTCAGCACTTGGAAAGCAGAGGCAGGAGGATATCTCTATGAATTTGGGGTCAGCCTGGTCTACATAGAGTTCTAGGTTGGCCAGGGCTACATAGTGAAATCCTATCAAACAATTTAATAAGAGCTACTTGTAATAAGTATTCTTTTTTTTTTTTTTTTGGTCTTTTGAACGACAGGGTCTCCCTGGAGCCCAGCTTTTCCTGGAATTCGCTCTGTAGACCAGGCTGGCCTTGAACTCACAAAGATACACTTGCCTCTGCCCAAGTGCTAGGATTAAAGGCGTGCGCCACCATGCCCGGCTCGTACTAATAATATTTCTAAAATAATTTGTTATTATACTTGTACTGTTTGATAATTGTAAATATAAATTTGTTTTAATTTGTGAAACATATTTATCTCTCATTCAAAAATGAAGTTTTGAAATTTTAAGCAGCTTAGCTATTATCAGCTATTGAAAATAAAAGAATTGCTATGCATGGTGGTGCACACCTTTAATCCTAGCACTTGGGAGAGCAGAGGCAGCAGATATTTGTGAGTTCCAAGGCCAGCCTGGTCTACCAGAGCGAGTTCCAGGACAGCTGGGGTACAGGGAGACCCTGTCTCAAAAAGACCAAAAAAAAAAAAAAAAAAAAAAGAAAAGAAAAGAATTTAAAAAGATTTTTACATCTAAAACCAATAGTTTCAAGAGCCTTTTGAGATGAACCATAATACTTGCAGAATAGATAAAGTGCTGTGGGCTAGAAGATGGGAGCAGAGAAACAGTCTGTTAGAGCATCTTTCATAGTTGGTATGTATGAAAATATTTCCACTTGCCTTTGGGCACATATATAACAAAATTCAAAGCATGGATGGATAGTTAAACTTGAAAAAGAGAGCCAGAATCACAGTGGCTTCTGGATGAATTGAAATAGTTTTTCCAAAATACAGAAGAGAAGATGAAAAAAAATCACTATTTACTTTATGAAAATGTTTAAAATCTACTCTTAAGTGCAAATCTTTGTTGACTGAAGTAGGCTTTTCTGCCAAAAGTACTTTTAAATAAAAGAAAAAGAATTTGCCAATTACACAAAAGCACTGAAAGCATTTCAGACTTGGAACCCCTTCCTAAGTTCTTAATGTAACCACCTCTACTGCTAAATGTAAAGTCTCAAAGATTCTTGGAAGGATCTATTTTGGACAGGAACATTTACTTGTTTTGATGCTTCATGCATATTTTTGTGTACATTAAAAATTTTATTAAGCAAAAGCTTTTCAAGTTCTCCATTGACACAAGTAGTGGCAGAAATCTTCCACCAAGATGTCCTGACAAGAAAGCAGGGACAGCCATTCTGTTATAGATACTTGATTCAGTTTGGTTTATTTTAGCCTCTGAACCACATTGGTATACTGAAGGTGATTGAAAGCATATAGACTATCTGCAGCATGCTCCATTGTACAAATCATCTTATATCTTCATACTAATTTGTATTTATTTTATTTATGATTATTTTTGTAGCATCTCAAGTTTTAAAGAGAGCCTGACTTTACTCCACAGAATCCAGGCAAAGACTATAGGATATACAAATACCAAATTCCGAATAAAGCAGAGAATATTTTGCACTAATTTCTCAGAAACATTTGAAGACATTTCAGTGTCACTTTGTCACCTTATGTTGACTAAAATGGAACGTGGACTATTTCCTCAATTATCTGCCTAAAACATTCATCAAAGAAGACCTATTAAACCTGAAGATTAAAGACTAGCTAGCTTTATAGCAGTTAATTCGGTTTTTTTTTTTTTTACTTATAAAAGAGTTATTTGAGCTTATGATTGATGGTTCCAGGGAATTAGAGTCCACTGTGGCAGGAAGCTTAGTAGCCAGGGCTGGAGCAGCAAGCCAAGGGTCACATCTTGCAATGAGCACAGGAAGCAAAGAGAGAGACTGGAGACCACAAGTCTTGTTAAACTCACTAAGCCCACCCTCAGTTACATACTTCCTCCAGCATGGTCACACCTTCTAAGACCTCCAAGAACAGTGCCACCAACTAGAGACAAAATGTCTGAATACTTAAAGCCTATGGGGAGACACTCTCATTCAAACCACCATATTCCACTCCCTGGCACCCATAGGTTCATGACCATATAAAATGCAAAATGCATTTAGTCCAACCTTAAAATTCCCCATAGTCTTTACCAGTTTCAATTCTATTAAAAAGTCTATAGTCCAAAATCTCTTTTGAGACACAGGCCAATCTCTTAACTGTAAGCTCCTGTAAAATCAAAAGGCAAATTACATACTCCCAGCCTACAGTGGAACTGAATATATATTCCCATTCTAAAAGGGAGGAATAGAGGCATAGTGAGGAAATACTAGACCAAAACAAGACTGAAAACCAGCAGGGCATGCACCAAGTCCAGGAGCTCCATGTGCAACTTGAATGTCTTCTTGGGATCTCCACTGCCAACCATGGCCTATCAGGGCCTTCTTTATGCAGGGACACCCCTGCTGCACTCTGCCTGACCTTGGCAGCTCTCTGAAACCGTGGAGGAAGAACTGAAGACCCCTTCCCTCTTGCAAACTTCATGCCTCTAAAGCCGGCACCATGTGAATTAAACTGCCAAGTTTGGTTGCAAGTTTGGGATGGACCCTGGGCTATTTCAACCACATTTGCAACTTTTCTCTGCCCTGGACTTGTTGGAGCAGAAAACCCTTTCAGTATTTTCCTTTCAAAAGTTGGAGGATTAGCTGGGTGTGGTCTTGCCCTGAAGGTACTATTTCTGTTGTTTACTTGTAAATCTTGAGGCCCCTCCTTAATCACTTTAATCTCACTTTTTCCATTGTTTACTTGTAAATAGCTAGGCCTCTCCTTAATCACTTTAATCTCCTTGTCAAAAGGAACCTCTCCTTCACATGCCTTGGCCCCAACTTTAATCTTCCTAGTGCAGTTTTCAGATCCAAACTGTACATTCTGCATTTCTTTCTGCCCCATCTGCTCTTATTCACTGTAGATCTGTACAATATTCAACATTAAAAGCCACACCACCATTTCTACATTAGGCTGTCTTGAAATATCCTCTGCCAAAGACGTTAATCCATTATTTTTCAATTTAGCATCCGGCAAGCATTTGGGCTGAGGGCAAACTGCTGCCAGACTCTTTATCAAAATATCCCAGTTGCTGCCTAAGTCATCATTTTCCTCTGGAACTACATTTTTTTACAGCAGTGCTTTCTTCCAGGCTTGTACTAGAATGGCCCGTTAAGCTCTGCTTACATTAGTCAACAGCTTTTCTAGCCCAAAGTTCCAAAGTCTTCCACATTTTTCCAAACATCCAAATGGTCAGGTTCTTCATAGCCAACAGCCCACTCTCTGGTACCAAATAACTGTATTAGTCACTTTTCTGTTGCTGTGATAAATCCACCATGACCAAGGGAACTTATAAAAGGAAGAGTTTATTTGAGTTTACCATTGATGACTCCAGGGAATTAGAGTCCATTGTGGCAGGAAGCATGGTGGCCAGGGCTGGAGCAGCAAGCCAAGTTTCACATCTCCCAATGAGCACAGGAAGCCAACAAAATTAATTCTTAAACTTATTGCCTTGCAGGTGTTAAAGACTTTCTGATTATAGATATTAAAACCCTATAATGTCATATTTCAAAAGCAAGTGTTAATATTAAATTCTTATAAAATATGATTTTAGTGTCATTTTATTGATAGATAAAGCCTCTCTTCTGGTTTTAGAAATGTCGTTGAAGTGACTTCCAAATACTTTATGAAGACTTTTCATTCATTATACTAGTGTCTTTTACAATCTATAAAATAGTACAGTAGTCTTCTAGAAGTAATTTTCTCCCAAGTTGGACTACAGTAATGTTTCCCTTAAACTTTGTCCACAAAAGATTCTTTCTGTATTCTTACTTAACTTGAAAGGTTATAGCAGGACTATGGCCAAGCGTGATTGGAGGTTCATAAGACCACTATTCATAAATTTTCACATTTTATCACAGAAACCATAGTAGGAATTGTAACATAAATAATGGTAATTCAATGAGGTGAGCATGCTTTTCTTGTAGACAGGATTAATTCCTTCTTTTTTACTGAGAAATCATACTTTGTCTTAATTAAGACTCTTGTGCTTCATTGGAACTAAATGAGGTTTAGAAATCCCGTCAATATTCTTATCATGTATAAGAAAGAAGAATAAAAATGTTGACAAGGTAAAAATATGAATTCCGAACACTTGGAAGACTCCTAAGCCTCTTAATAGAGAGATGTTTCATTTACAAGCATCTGGTTCAGAATAAAGTATAAATTCTTGAAGAATTCTATTTCTCTGGTACTTCAAACAAACATTTAGACAGCCATTCAAAGATGGTCTTAGATAACATTATGTAGTAAATATTGAAATCAATATTTCCTAATTATTATCTTTGTACTATAATGAATTTTCCTGGGTTTTGCTTGTTTTCTCTGTGTGTCTCTTTCTGTCTCTCTGTCTCTATCTGCTTATGTGCTTTTCTCCCTAATGCTTTCTCTGCTCATCATCTATCCATAGCTTTGTGAGTAAGGACCACTAAGACTGATACATATCTGGATGTTTGACTAGCATTCTTTACCAATGAAGGATAAAAATCATTTACATGGTTATTTTGGATCCTTGATATTTTTACTTTCATGGCAGCTTTGTATATAGCAAGAGTATAATGTTTCCCTATTTAATACAGTTCTTTTCCCCCTAACTATAGACATTTCCTTTTATGAATATTTTATAATATATATGGACTTTTCTTTAGTTGACTGAGGTACTTCAGAATTAACAGATATTTTATTTAGGACTGTATTTTCACTGGCTTTGTAAAAACAACTTCTGTAATAAGGGATCATATATAGCAAGGCCTTTCTTCTAAGCTGAACAATACTCATTAAGATAGAAAATACAATCATTCTTCTTAAAGGAAGTTTATGCTCAATTTTATTAAGTTTTGGTACACTCTTTCTTCTTTTTATTTTTGAAACTTTATTCTTTAAATCATTTTCTGGAAAATAATTCTAAATATCACTTTGGAAATTAAGTAGCAACACTAGGCCTGGGAATTGTTGTTGTTGTTGTTTTTTTCAAGTATTACAATGTTTATTGATGGATACAAGTATATTAAATCAGGGCATGAACATGATTTGATAAATTAAGTAGACTTAATTTCAATATTATAATAAGGGAACAATTCAAATTCTCACCTTTTTGTTTCACACCCACAAAAACCACTTCAAAGGCATTAACAATCTCTCAAATCTGATCAGTTTTGTGCAAGTAAACCATGTTTCTTTTTAAAAAGGTTTGTGCACTTGCCCAGGCTCAAGGATATTGAAATGTAGCACATAAAGCCCATTACTAGAGGTATAAATACAGGCAATATAATAGTATGGTAACAACCATCAATTAGTTAAGGATTTTCTGTAACAACCAAATGGATAATTTAATATTGCAACAACTCAAGTATTACTGAGCAAAGTGCATTTCTACAGTATTCAGTGTTGCTATTCAGTTTTCTAACTTTAATCAGCCTATGATAACTGGCAGCAAAGAAGGTCCTTGCAATACATTGCCTCTGCTTGAGAACTTATGATGTAATTGTTACATGCTGCTAATATACTATCTAAACATTAAAGATACTCCTAAAATATTTGATGGTAGACTATGATTAAGACATTACACTGCAAAAAACTTATGCAGAAGGAAACCCTTACTGACATGCTTCTGCTTTAAATATTGTGCCCCTAAATGAAGTTCAGTAAGCACACGTCCTGTATTGATCCCCCTGCATGGGCCTCCATGATACTGCCAACGTAATGCAACAATCGCAGTCCATATTCTGGGGAGGCTGAATTCCCATTAGCTGCTTAGTTCACAGCTGGGTATATGGAAATAACATACAATTTGTTTCCAAAGGATACAATGTCACTATAGATGCAGTGTAACAGGCTGGTTCAACTTAGCCTTTCTGGGTGCTTGAGGACCATACCTGAAGTCCCTACCAATTTGGCTGAGGGACCTGGGGGACAACTTTGTTCCTTGCCCTCACAGGTCAACCAAGTCTTAGGGGATTATATGTGGGAGCATCTCTTGAAAAGTCCTGCAGAGTTGAGTCACCATTCTTCCTGTTCAGGGAAGTCTTGGAGAGCCACCAAAGGGACTTCAGCCAGTGTGCAGTCTAAAAAGAGGAATGTCTGCTCATCCTTCAGAAAAGGAAGCCTGGTCTAGCAACACCTGATTTTGTCCTCATGTGGATGGAACTGGTGGATAAAGAGCTGAAAGAAGCAAGGGGCTCCTACCTTCCCCCCTGCCAAAAAAAACCCCGAGAGACCCCTGAGGACCAGATCCTCAACTGACCTCAGCAAAACAAAACCTTGGTTAACCTGGGCTATCTGTATGTCCTTAAGCATCCAGAAGAAAAGTACAACCAGAAATAAATAATCAATAAGACCAGAGAAACTAATGCAGACACAAAACCCAAAACTTGAGATCTTAGTAAAAAGACAAAAAGAAAAAAAAAAAAAAAAAAAAAAAAGAGAGCACCATTGTTTGGTTTGTCTTCAATTCTTACAGGCAGGCACATATGCTCTGTGGATGCCACTGCTTTTGGCACTCCTCAAAGACATGGGAAATGTTTGTGTTTGTTTGTTTGTTTATTTTGTTTGTTTGTGTTTGTTTGTTTTGTTTGTTTTGTTTGTTTTGTCTTTTCAAGACACGGTCTTCCTGTAGCCCCAGCTAACCTGGAACTCACTCTGTAGACCAGGCTGGCCTTGAACTCACAAAGATCCTCCTGCCTCTGCCTCCCGAGTGCTAGGATTAAAGACGTACACCACCATGCCTGCCGGGAATTTTTGTTTTTAAGAGCTTGATTTACATTACTTTTTGCACAGTTTTATATTAGAGTTTTTCAAATGCACCTTTTTGGCTTGTTAGACTTAAGGACATCCTCTGTGATAGGCATAATTGCCTTGCAGGGTAACATACTACCTCACACCTTTAAGAAAACTTCAACAGACCTTACTGATTATTTATTTATGGTTATACTTTCCTTTTGGATGCTTAAGGCCGCACAGTTATCCCAGATTAACCAAGGTTTTTGTTTTCTCAAGGTCAGTTGAGGATATGTTCCTCAGGTGTCAGTCAATATATATGCAATATAAGTTAGAGAGAACAACCACAACAAAAGAATGAGGGGAAAAAATAGACTGAAATAGTGAAGTTCTCCTCAAAACAATAAGCCTCTGCTTTGAAAAAAAAAAAACTCTGGAAAGACTCAGAAAAAGATGTAAGACATGGCAGAGTGCAGGAACTCAGGTAGAGGGGGAGGCATGAAAAGGGAAGTGACTCTAAATTCAATTGAGAAATGATGTATGATATATAGAAATAGTTTAATAATAATAATATTTTTAATTAAAAATATAAAATATTCCATAATAAAAAATAAATAAAAGAAAAAAAGAAAACAACAAATGTGTTCCTTGGTAGAGCTTAAGGTTCCACAACATACAGTTGCATATTGATTAGGATTTATTTTCTCTGTAAGGATGTGTTTCTCTTTTAGTTGCCTTTCATAACTTACCTAATGCATGTCAAAACCAATAAACTTTAAAATGTATTGAATTTTACATATGATTTCATATGGAGCCCTCTGAGCACGCTGTGAGATTCTTCTTGCTTCTTTCCTTATTTCCTTCCAAGACTGTTCTTCTGTGTGCCTGGCCACAAGCATGCCCCTTACTTTCCTTTTAGAGGTTTGGAAATTCCAATGCCCCAAAAGAAAAATTATCTATTCAGACAAATCTTTTTTTTTTTTTTAATGTGTATACTACAAATTAATTTATTGCTCTGTTTTGGTCAACCATTTTGGAAGAAATTTGATTCTGGGATTGAATGGTACTATTAAGTTTACAAATGAAATAAATGAAAGCTCAGATGAGTAATGAGATTTCACCCATTACTTCAGACCCATCTGCACTTTGAAATCAGTAAACAGAACCAATTTTCTGATATGCAGCGGAAGTGGCATCATACAATGGTAACATATAATGCATATAACAAAAGAATAAATGTTACAAACATCTGAAGAAAATAAACTAGTAAGAAAAATTAGAATGAGGGGCTGGAGAGATGGCCTAGTGGTTAAGAGCGCCGACCACTCTTACAGAGGTCCCGGGTTCGATCCCCAGCACCCACATGGTGGCCGAGAACCGTCTGAAACTCTAATTCCAGGAGAACTCCAGTTCCGGGGGAATCCGACACCCTCTTCTGACCTCCTCGGCATTGCACGACACGGGTGCACACACCTACATGCAGACAGTACTTTCATACACATACCGAAATAAATAAAAATTAAAAAAAAGAAAAAAAGAAAAATTAGAATGATAAAACTTAACCAGAAAATATTATCTCTCCTGGGATATCCTGTAGATACACAATGTTTAATTCATACTTGGCTTTATGCTATGCTTAGGTGAGGTTTAGAGAG
Organism: Rhizomys pruinosus; assembly: GCA_009823505.1. Lineage (NCBI taxonomy): Eukaryota > Metazoa > Chordata > Mammalia > Rodentia > Spalacidae > Rhizomys > Rhizomys pruinosus. The sequence goes on from VZQC01012550.1 coordinate 1,771,640, forward strand.
ACCTGTGCTTCATAGGAACCCCTATGTAAAGAAGAGCACTTTCAAAAAGTAAAAAGGAACTCTTTCTTACCCTAATGGGAGGGAACATTCCCTCCTCTTAGGGTAACAATAGATAGAGAGAAACATCGGAAGTAACTGGGGAGCTTTTAGGAAACTATACCCCTCCCATCAATTACATTAGAAAACTTTTGCAAAGGGAAACCAAGAAGCCCTGTTTTTGTAAAGAACAAAGTGCAATTCTAATGTGATCTGGGTTTGAATATATTTGGCTAATGTTCCACAACTTAGAGAGTGAAGATTGTATTTGTACTAAACCCAAGGGCATATAAACCTGAAGTATTTGCTGACCTTTATAAGACTCCATAGTTTTCTGATTTCTAAATCAATCATAGGGATTTAGTTACTTAAAAAAGGTCTTTTCTGGGGTGGTGGTGCATGCCTTTAATCCCAGCACTCAGTAGGCAGAGGCAGGTGGATCTCTGTGAGTTCAAGGCCAGCCTCATCTACAAAGTGAGTTCCAGGACAGCTGGGACTACAGAGAAACCCTGTCTTAAAAAGTTAAAAAAAAAAAAAAAAAAAAAAAAAAAAGGTTTAAACTTTGCCATTATATATTTTCCTCTTTAGGCTTAAGCGCTACTATGGATTGAATTTTAAAACCTTATTACCCTTAATATTGTTAATGTGGCAGTGGCAACTTTTTTCCAGAGGAAAGAAGCAAGAAACACGCATGCGATTGGACTACCTGTGGTCATCATAATTAATGACTAATTCTGAATTCTATTCTGGCAATGTGAAACCAGACAACTTTGTATGACTAACATTCTAGACTCTCATAGGGAAGTACATTGGGTTGTATCTTCTTTTCAACAAATAATAGAATAACTCGACTGACTCTCCGGAAGCTGCTCTTGTCATAAATCAAGTAACCACATTGATGTTAGAAAGCCTCCTCTTTTATGAACTTAAACCCTTTCTTTAACCTCAACACAATTACATTTTTAAATATGAAGCTATGGGGAAGTGATTAGAGAATGAGATTTCTTGTAAGAGCAGGGAAAATAGTGGGTGATGTTACTTTACTAAAGATGCATTATCAAGGGGCTGGAGAGATTGGCCTATGCGGTTAAGAGCGCGCGAACTGCCCTCTTGCAGAGGACCAGGGTTTGATCCCAGCNAAAAGGTCTTAACTTTGCCATATATATTTTCCTCTTTAGGCTTCCACTAGTGGATTGAATTTTACCTTACCCTTAATTGTGTTAATGTGGCACTTTTTCCAGAGAAAGCCAAGATACACATGCATTGCTACCTGTGGTCATCATAATTAATGACTAATTCTGGCAATGTGAACCAGACACTTTGTATGACTAAATTCTAGACTCTAGGAAGTACATTTAGTCTTTCAAACAATAATTGACTAGAACTGCTCTTGTCATAAATCAGTAACCATTGATGTTAGAAAGCCTGCTCTTTTATGACTTAACCCTTTCTTTAACCTCAAACACATTACATTTTTAAAATATGAAGCTATGGGGAGTGATTAGAGAATGAGATTTCTTGTAAGAGCAGGGAAAATAGTGGGTGATGTTACTTTACTAAAGATGCATTTCAGGGGCTGGAGAGATGGCCTAGCGGTTAAGAGCGCCGACTGCTCTTGCAGAGGACCAGGGTTTGATCCCCAGCACCCACATGGCGGCTGAGAACCATCTGTAACTCCAGTTCCAGGGGAATCTGACACTCTCTTCTGACCTCTGTGGCATTGCACGACACGGATGCACAAACCTGCATGCAGACAGTACATTCATACACATATGAAAACAAAATAAAAATAATTTAAAAAAGATGATTTCAGATGAAGAAAAAAAATCCTATAAAAAAAATCCAAAACAGGGCTGGAGAGATAGCCTAGCTCTTAAGAGCACCGACTGCTCTTGCAGAGAACCCAGGTTCGATCCCCAGCACACACATGGAGGCTAAGAACCGTCTGTAACTCCAATTCCAGGAGAACTCCAGTTCCAGGGGAATCTGAGACCCTCTTCTGACCTCCGCGGCATTACAGGACACTGTGCACAGACCTGCATGCAGACAGTACATTCATACACACACACACAAAAAGAAGAAAATATTAAAAAAAATCCAAAACAACAAAAATGATACTTCTTAAATAAAATTCAGTTGGGTTAATTTTGAAGTGCTTATCATTTGTGACAAAATATAAGCTGAAGGGAATGCTTGGAGTTAATGGAAGCCTAATTGCTGTATTTCAAGGCTTCATATACATAGTCAGATTGGGTACTGCAGAGCAGATGTCAGGCTATGTTGCAACCTGTACCTATTACAGCGATTGCCTCTCAACTGGATTCGATAACCAGATGTACAATCATCCACTCAAAAAAGTAAAACTGGTAACTCTCAAGATGTTTCTAATTTTAAACTAATAGTGACATATTTGCTACATGTTCAGATTGTCATTGGTGTAAGTTTAAGGAAATTCAAGCTTATGAGCAAATTCCTCTATGCTTTTGTTTATTTATAGAGAAAAGGGAAGAAAGGAGAGGAGATCACAGGATTTTGTCTTATCCCTCTGTTACTTTCACTGGTAACTTCTGTGCTGGAATTAAATGGGGAATCTGCTCTGATTACAATTTCCAACTGTGCTGAATCTCTGAACGATTAACATTTGTGAATAGCACTGAACAGTCAGTATGGTTGCTCATAGATTCCAGGAAAAAATGTGGAACACTCAACAGTAAAACCCAAATTATTTAATGAATCAAATTTGATTCACACACAGTGTGACAGCTGATGTCTAAAGTAAGTCTTGTCTCTTCTGCTAATGCTTCACAGGGTTATGTTATTCCTAGAAAAATTGACAGAATCCACCATGTCTCAGGCAAAATAGGACAATGGCAGATGTCAGGTTAGAAAAGGGGGCACATGTGATTGCACTGACTACAGTTTCATCCTTGAGAATTTTGTGGTATAGTATTTTCATCCAGAAAATAGCATCAAAATGGTTCTTTGTATTGTTACTCTAGGGGATTAATCACTACAAACACAAACATATACAGACTACTGATCCTGTTTCAAATTGTTTTCATTTAAATAATAAATGTTCCATTTTGTTTCCTTGGAGAATTCTTTGTTGATGGATTAAAGTATTTAGTGACTTTGGTGTTTATGGGGCAGTTTGAATTACAAAATAGAAGTAAGTTCACTGGTAAATTCAGATCAACAGGTGGCACAGACAATAAAGAAAGCATGAACACAAAAGTGTCACCAATATTATTTTAAATATTTAATGCAACTTGAATGAATCTCATGAATAATGGACACATATATTAACTGTTTATAGTGTGCTTGGAAATGTGTAAACAGTCCAAATATTTCACCTCAAAACAACTCAAGGAAAAATGTATATATTATTTTGGACTTTGCACAGATGAGGGCTACTGTGATTCCATGAGTCCAAAACCTTTGCTAAGAACCTTAAGTAAGTCGTAAAGAGAGAATTTCAAGTCCTTTCCTTTGGAAAAGAACTTCATGCATTTCCCAGTTAGCAAAAATGGACTTTCTCGCAGTCTGAAAACTCTTCTAAATACCAGTTTAGGTGAGAGATTCTCTCACTCTATTTCCTTCTATCTCTGTCTCTGTCTTTCTTTTTCTGTCATGAAACATTTCAGTTTTTACATTTACTTATTTATTATTTATGCACGATTCCTCAAAATGAGTCAGAATGTTCATGGTCATTCCTTTCAACTTCAAAAATTTTTTAGAAAATTTTGACAGGTATTTGAACATATTTTCTCACCTTTTTTAGACATTTTTTGAATTGTACATTTTAGTAAAAACCAAGTAATTGATTATGGATGAAACAAATTAAATAGTCCCTGTGGTTGGTGACATTATTAGGCCATGCAGCTTTTGTTGTATCTGGAAAAGACCACTGGTAAGGAAAGTATTCCCTTTCATTTCTTTATATAAATAGCACATAAGTAGCTTTAGCAGACTGTGTAGCAATAGTAGTACTTCTCACTATTGCACAGTGTTGGAAAAAAGTGGATAGTTTAAATGGTTCTAAAATGTGTTGTAAAATTACGTGTCACTACATCAGAGAGCTGATTTCCATTACAGCAGACACTGCAAGCATTGAGTCATCTCTATTTTGGTAACTATTATTTATCATCCAAGATAATCCACGCTGTAGTTCCACCATTGTAACAAGAGGATCACCCTAAAGTTTTGACCTACAACTTTAGGTTTGATAAATCCATCTGAGGAAATCCTGATAGATACTCTTATGATTTCATTGAACTCATGGTTTGAGATCTCAATAGACAAGATTTGATGAAAATAGATTTCTAACCACTTTTTTTTTGTCTTTTTGAGACAGGGTCTCCCTGTAGCCCCAGCTGGCCTTGAACTCGCTCTGTAGACCAGGCTGGCCTTGAACTCACAAAGATCCGCCTGCCTCTGCCTCCCAAGTGCTAGTGTACCACAACGCTCGGCTTCTAACCAATTTTGATCCTGATATTCCTACATGAATATTATTTAGCTTATATGCCTCATTCTCTAGTTCTTCATAGGCAATGTTAAAATACTAAATTAACAAAAGGGCTGGGGAGACACTCTGCAAAGTACTTGTTTTGCAAGCCTGAGTACCCAAGACCCACCAGAATCTCTGTAAAAAGTCTGAGTATGGCTATGTACAATTGTCATTCCAGTGTTAGGAAGGTAGAGATAGGAGGATTCTTTGGGGTTCAATGGCCAGCCTTCTCGGCTTACTTGGTGAGTCCCAGGCCAAACAACCTCTGCATAAGAAAAGAGAGGGGGTGCATAGCGCCTGGGGTATGACATCCAAGGATGTCCTCTGGCATCTACATACATTTTCATATGTGCACATGTACCTTTACAAACACAAACACCTCCATACATTTGAACATTCAGGCAGAGTACATACAAATTATTATCAAAAGAGATGCCCAAGCACTTCATATGCTATACAATAGCACTGTAAGGTACATAATATAACTAATTTTCATATTATTGAGCTTTCTATTTATAAATTATGTGTAAAATTTGATGGGAAATGAAGCTATCATTAATTTGGTTTTATTTGTTATTATTAACATTTGTAAAATGTGAAATTATGTTTCAAATATTCAGACTATAATTTTGGTAACCATTTCAATAGATTAAACATTTAAAATTACATCATTTATATAGATACTTTAATTAGCTTTTATTTATTATGGGTAAAATCAAATATTCCATGTTGAATTTCAAACTACAGATTAAATCTCTTCTCTAAAATTTTATTTAAGTATTGTCTGACACACACAAAAAAACCTCAATGGGAGCTGGAGATGACTCAGTGGCTATGAATACTGGCTGCTAATGCAGATGAATCACGTTTGGTTCCTGGAATACATCATTCAACCATAACTCCAGTTCCAGGGGAATCCAGTGGCCTCTTCTGACCTCAGCATTGCATGACACAGGTACACTTAAACACATGAAGGCACTACACTCATACACATAAAATAAAGATAATAAATAAAATATAAAAAACTTGATGGACCATTTATAAGTCTAGACTGTACTGTCACAAGGAATTGAAAAGGACTGTGGAGAAGGTACAGTAATGAAGGACACATTCATTCCCACTCCATACTTTAAATGTTTAAGAACACACAGTAGCAGTTGAGAAGTAGCAGCAACAGAAGAAGTGTCATAGTACACATGTCAGCCAGAGAGATAATTTCTAGGAACAGAGAATATTATGCTGAACAAAGATTCCTTGAAATCAACTACCAAGGCTTTATTTTTGCAACTGTCTAAGCAAGAATCTGAAAAAAAAATCTAGTAAAAAAATGCGAAAACACAGCTTTCTCCATTTTGCAAATGTACCTGGACTCCTTTCACTTTTATTTTTTTCAAAGTGCTTTTCTTTAAATTATTTTTTACTTTTTTATTTTACATATGAGTATTTTGCTTACATGTACATTTGTGCATGCATGCAAACACATGGATGGGTGGAAGCTATGCAAACCCATGAAAATGTGGACAGAGGTGGTGGGTCTCCTGGAATTGGAGTTAGGTATGGTTGTTAGCTGCCATGTGGATACTGAGTACCTAACCTAGGTCCTCTGCAAGAGTAGCCAGTGCTCTTGACTGCTGAGCGATCTCTGCAGCTCTTCTCAAACTACTTTTATTTTTAACTGGGTGCCAACAGTTGTGCCACATATATCGCTCAATTATTTTTGTTCATGCTTATTGCCTACCCCTCTAGGAATTCATAAACTATTTTTGTTTGCACTAAAACTAAGTTTCCTAATAAACTGTGGTTCTACCTCATAATTTTAGAAAACTGTGTTTTATGTGAATCAGGGTGAGAAAGATTGATGAGGAAGACAAAACTCTTCCTCTAAAATAAGATGTTTTGGGAATATTGGGGTGAGGTGTAGAACACACAAACTGATTTCACAGAGCTGGAAGTTAAGTTTATTTCTTTTCCAAGAACGACCGTGAAGCCAAAGCAGAACTTCCTGACTCTATGTTCCAATTAGTAAACAGCAAAAACAGTGAAAATAATTTGTTAATGATGTATTTTAACAATTTGAAACAGAACATTTGATATCTCTGAAAATGTGCTCTAATTTTCAATCAATGATTAGTGAAGGATTGAATAGATAAAATTAATTATAATGATGGTCTTCCCTAAGCAGAAATGCCTTGTATAAATCTATAAATACAACCACAGATATATATTTCTCTCTTTCTCTCTCCCTCCCTCTCTCATCAACCATCAGTCAGTTGGAAAACTGTTATATGCATGGACAAAGAGTTTAAATTGTTAATTTAATCATGCCAGGTGCTTCCTTTTATTATTTAAGTGCACCCGAAGTGTATTTTTAGATAGCTTGGTTCGTTTGGTGCATGTTGCTAGGATTTGCACTTGGAGAACTTTGGTCTTATTTTTTTAAAGTCCTCTGTCATAATACACAACATAGCCATTTATTGAAATGAAAAAAAAAACAAACAGAAAATGGCTTTCAATGAGGAAAAATGCTTATATTTAGAGGAATTTGTAGCAAGCACAAATTGTCTGGGGGAACAAAAATTCCACCAGCTATTTCTCTAGGGCCATCTTACTGCTGCACGGAAAACAGAGCTGGTATTTCCTCATCCCCTTGAAGTGACCATTCACATGAACCATACTGAATTAGAATACCATAAAGAAGTGCTTATTCTGTACTATTAAAATATAAAATTTTCAATAAATGTTGATTTATAACATTTTAAGTTGTTGTTTTATCTAAATAAACTGACCTAAATCTAAGAACCTCAAGGAGTATTTAGAATTTTAAATTCTTTTGAATCCTGATCTTTGCCATATTGAAAATGGGAAAAGAATAGAATATGGCTATTATGTCTCTTGTTGGTTATTATAAATTGAATATTTTTTCAACACAAGTTTGCATAGTTATATCAAATGCATCTGAAATTGGTCAATTTCAAGACAAATTTAATTGCTCACTATCACACATAATTATTGAGGGACATGTGATTTTTTAATTTTCAAATGAGAGAAATGCAAATTTTCAATGGGGAATCTTGAAGAGAGAATTTAATAAGTTTTTAGAGCTTGGAATGGTGTCTTATACCTGTAATGCTCGTTCTTTGTAGGCTGAGGCTGAAGTATTACTATGAGGTTAGCCTTGGCTATTAAGTATGTGTTCCAGGCTGGCCTGGGTTACCAAGTGTGACCTCCTATAAAAACAAAAATCAAAAAACAAACAAAAAGCTGAACAAAGCAAAACAAAACAAAACAAAAACCAACAAATAAATAACATATAAATAATAAACTTAAGTGTGTCTTTTATGAAACATTTCTGTGTGTTTAAGGTAGAATTCACTGTCATTTCACCTTCACTATAAGGTTTTTAGAATAGAAAAATTTCATATTTTTCTATATTAACTTAGTACTCAACTGGTTTCTCTATCAATCATTGCTTTTGACTACAGTTTACATAAAAGGTCAGTTTTTGACTGCTGAGCTATTTCTCTAACATTATCTTTTTTCTAATCTTTCATTTTGAGATGAGATGACAAAATAAAATTGGCCATTCAATCCTGCAGATAGAAAACAGACTACCTGCCAGAAAACTTTATCCGACTCCATTTCTCCCAGAAAAACTTTTAGCTCTCTTTGATTCAATCCAAGGTTCTAGAGATTACTAAACAAATGAAAATGAAAACAACTTGCCTTTTTCTTTAATGTCATGACATGTAACTTAATGTTATTATAGTATAGAGATGAGAGAGAGCAATAGTCATGCAATACAATTTTCATAGCAATATATGAATTTCTTTTAAAAATCATTTACTTTTTTTTTTTTTTTTGGTTTTGGTAGTTTTAGACAGGGTCTCCCTTTAGTCCCAGTTGGCCTAGAGCTCACTCTAGACCAGGCTGTCCTTGAACTCACAGAGATCTGCCTGCCTCTGCCTCCTGAGTGCTAGGATTAAAGGTGTGCGCCATCATACCAGCAAAAATCATTTACTTTTTAATTTTTATGTGTATGAGTGTATTGTCTGAATGCATGCAAGTGCACCCATGTTATGCAATGCCTACATATGTCAGAAGAACGGGTCAGATTCTCCTGGAACTGGAGTTATGGAGAATTGTTAGCCGCCATGTGGTTATTGGGAACCAAACTTAGTTCCTCTGCAAGAGCAGCCCATGCTCTTAATCACTGAACCATCTCTCTAGCCCCCAACTGCAAGAATCTCAATTCAGAATTCTTTTCAGTTTCATTCAGCTTCTAGGCAAAAACATTCTGGGGTATGAAATTCAAAAACCTTAAAAGGAATCCTGTATTATTTTGAGGCTTAAGTTAGAAACGAAGCTAAAGTTGACTTCTCTGTTATTTTTATCTGTTGTCCTTAATTCTATCCTCTGAAACAAAAATAGATTTAGCAACTTTTGTCCAATTTAGGAACAACTAAAATCTTAAGCAATTTATTATTCCATTTTTATTGTGGATAGACCCAGATGTCACATTCTAAATTTATTTTGTATTTTACATTTTGAAATTATGCCTTTATTTTTTGGAAATTTTATGTGAAACTTTCATGTGGAAAATGTATCCCATGAAGTCTTTATTGAATCATTATCTTAATTTTAATTCTTTTGAGATCATATTTATCATGATTTGGAAACTCAATCTATAAATTATTCTGTTGAACTGCATTACTAAAATAAAATACAATGATATTTTAAATTCTAGTGCATATAAGTTGTATTGCAGGTGCTCAAAAAACACATAAGATTCATGAATATATTTCTTGGGTTACTTTGTATCTGAGTAGCAAGGATATATAGAATGTTAACCAATGAAACAGTAAGTAACATTTTCCTTCTCTCTCATATAATGCTTTGTATTGCTTTTATTCAAAATCAGTATAATATATTATGGACTTCAGTATTTTTCTTAACTCTATGTTTTCATATATTTAATTTCATATAGATTTAATATATGCTCTGTACTTGACACAAATAACTCATCTATCTTGATTTCAACATACTATTACAATGTAAACATTTATTTTGAACTATTAATATAGACCATTATTAATATATGGTATCATCTACACAAAACTCAGGACTTCTACATCTTAATTTAAGTAACTGGTATAATCATGTTGAAAAGTGGAAGATCTTTGAACTGCACTTGCAGATGAAATAATATCAAATCTTTGTTTCCATGGTTGAAAACAATCAACTTTAATTTTCTAATGCTCTGATTCCCTAAATTTTCTTAAAACTTACTAGTTTTAAGCACATAACTCAAGTTGACAAATAAACTGAACTAGACATTCAACAACATAATCCTTGTGAAAACATGTAGTTTGGGGATAGTCATAGTTTTAGGTTATTATTCATTGAGTTAGTATAGGGAATGTCCAGTCAAGGAATAAGAAAATGGGTGAGAAGGGCTGAATTCTTGTTGTGACATATTACAGAACAGTTAACAAGAAATCCCTGCCTTAGAGGCAAATTTCTCTACAAAGTTCAAAAGAAAAAACTGTCGCTTGTATAATTGAGGATGCCCATTCATAGATAGAAATAGAAAGATTTAATGAATGCAGATGGGGAAAGGGGCTTAAATATAATTAAGATCTATTATATGAAATGCACAAAAACTCAAAAATATACAGAAAAAAGTAAAGAAAGTGACGGTATACTTGGTTTATTTTGATAGTATTTATTTCCCTCTCTTAAATTTTTGCTTCACTCTACACAATTTTATTAATATTTTTGAAATTATGATATAGAAAATATGATAGGTATATGAAAACTTTTAACTTGTTAAATCATGGAAATAATATACTTCTAAGTCTAGATGTGAAGTGTTTAGAAATGCAAATAAAAATACCAAGGCCAATCACTTTTATTTTTGGGTCTGGGAATTGAACCCAGGATTTAATCCATGCTTTGTGACACATAATAGCACCTTAGAAGACAAAGATTTAATTATAGTTTAGTACATAAAGTTAAGTTTCATGTTGAATTAGAAAATAATATGGCTCAAACTATAAGAACATGGATTTAAATCAAATATTTAAATATATGATTTTCATTTCTTGGTCTTTATTTATTACTCTGTATATTAACCTAGTACCAGTTTATTATATTTAATTAATATATTACTTAATTTTTCTCACTAACACAAGCATCAAAGAATGTGAATTATTATAACTGATTTAAGATGCACATAATTTAAAAATATTGGATTTATTAAATTTAGATACTCACACATGAAAATAAAAAGAATGAAGACCTACTGTAATACATTTAAAATAAGAATATATATTGTATTTGGTAATTGCCTTATCATTTTCCATTTGTGTTTTTATTTCAAAGGCATTTTGTTTCTAGCAGAAAGATATTTCTTAGATACACTGAATTATCTTTTACTGAAGAGCTAAGTGACTACATCTATCTTCTGTTTCTTTGTGTGTGAAGAAAGTGAAAATGCTCATTCATAATAAGAAAATGTAAGTCTGCTAGGCACCAAGGTTTTAATATTTAATTTTCTACATTATAAAGCAGACTCTTCACTGCCTTCCCATAAATGCAGAAATGGATAAGATTAATTAAACATTAAACAATTATTCTTTTTAAAAGAAAAGTCCATTGCTATCATGTTTGATATTCTTTCTTTCCAAGGTGATCTTTCTGATCTTTCTCAAGTCTGACTCCCCTCTCACTGTTTTTTGTTTTTTTTTTTTTTTTTTGTTTTTTTTTGTGTTGTGTTTTTTTTCTTTATTAGAGACAGTGTCTCCTTGTAGCCTCAGCTGTCCTGGAACTCACTCTGTAGACCAGGCTGGCCTTGAACTCACAGAGATCCTCCTGCCTCTGCCTAGGATTAAAGTTGTGCATCACCACGCCTGGCTTCCTCTCACTCTTAAAAGTGCCAAAATAAGCATGCGTCCGATCTTGATACCCCGGTACTGGCCTCCGTGATGCAGCCCAGGTAGTCCAATAATGGCAGTCTATAGTCTGACGAGGCTGAAATTCCCTTAGCTGTTTAGTTCACAAGCTGGGTATCTCAGTAGTCCCCATCTGGCATTGAAGGTTCGGAGGATTCTCGGAGATACATGAGCCTTCAGTCCATATTAAAAAGAAATGTAGTGATTTTCTCTTTTACACTTTTCTGGTATCATTATGAAAGACTTTAATACGAGTGATGGATTTAATCCAAAATAGCTAATTTATTCAGTATTTTCAGAAATAGGATTTACTCACTTATACTGTAGACAAACTGGCTCATACAACAGGAAAATATTCCTAGGTATTTAGTCCCAGACAAGCACACACACAATTCTGAGAAACAGTAAATAGGTGGTTGTATTTTCAGAGGCAAAAATGGTGAGATTCAAGATTACACTGCTTGAACAGGGACTCTGAGCAATATTCTGAGAGATTCACATATAAAATGAAAGCGACAAAATATTTTACCCACCTTGTAGAATATAAATATAAGCAGAATATTGGTTTAAGCTACATACCAATATATTTTCACAGATACAACTTTTAACATGCATTGCTACCTTCCATCGTGCATAAATATAATAAGTAATTGTGTGCACTCTTTAAACCATAAGCACAATTACTCTGAATGTTACTGTAGCATTTTCCATATTCTGTTCATCAAAAGGAGGCTTTACCTTCACTCTTACTTTAATTTATTGTTTTTGTAATTTACAATGACATGGAGGAATGTCAAAAGAAAATACAACATAAAACAGCTATAAACAAATTACCTATAACTGGTATGAACAGTTACGTAAATAAAACTCTCTCAGGTGATTGACTTCTTTCCTGTGGTGGCATCTAGTAAAAAAAAAAATGTTTCCATTAGTCAAGTGGTTAGTAATAGGCATAGAAATATGTCTGCTGTTGGGGAGAAAGCAAATCATTAGATAGCAAAAGCTCCAGTTTACTGACTGTGTCCCCTCTGTGACCCTTCTTGAGTAGGTAATGTTTCAGTAATCATTAAACTCATGTTCCGCTGGAGTGGAGTGCAGACATGCTCCATGCTCCTCTCCCAGGAGGCACTGAGTAATGTAACCTAACAGGGGAAGCTCAAGATCTCCCAGGGGAATTTTGGCAATGAAAAGAAGTGTGATAGTATGGCTTTTCCACAAAAGCCTTCCTAGGAACATACTCAATACCCCCCCCCCCCCACACATTAAAAGAAGCAAAAGTTTACAACAAACAATACACACCAAGGGTGAAATGCCAGAGGAGAAGAGCAAAAGGGTGATAATGTTCCCACTGAGTGACAAGAATAAAGTAAAGTAAGTAAATAAATATCTTGAAGAAGGCCTTTGTGATATCCAGCTACTATAACTTTGATTAACCCTGCCATATTTCAGCACGAGGTCCTGCAAAACCTTTGACATTATTTCTTCGAGGTGTCAGTCACATTTCAATAACTTTTCAGCATGGACTTGTAAGTCTTGACTCTTCATTGACTTTGAATGAAGGAAGTTGCTTATGAATGCAGCTTTAAGTGTCACTCAGATACTTGCATTGTGTTATCTTTGATTGGCATGTCTGGAGGTTATGGAAATATTCCAGCATATCAAAGTGCTGCTCTGAACACTGAATATTTTTACAGCAATGTTTTATCCAGGAGAGTTCACTCACTCGGGTCCATATGATGAAGAACTCTGAACTATTTTCTCACAGAATACATGGGGCACATCCTAAAGTGGGAGAGGTTCATGGGACTTGGGTACTTGGACTGTTTGCAATTCTGATTCTCACAAGCTTTGGAAATACAATTTAACTAATGGATCACATTAGCTTCCACCTGCAGAGTCAATCTAAGAATCTCATTATTTTGATGATAATACCTGTGTAATATCCTCCTATTTGGCAAAAACAAGTGATGTTAAAAAGATCCCCAGATATCTAATTTGTGTGAAAAAAAATGTAAAAACCATTTCCTTCATTAACAAATGGTAGGCATATCATTAATTTACAAGTCATTCCTGTGAACAAAGAAGTGTTCTTGTCACAATAATCAACCCCCTTGCAATAGATGACAAAAACTCTCAGGCCCCTCACAAGTGAAATTAGAATAGCTATGACTATGCATAGGAAAGTTGACTCCAATGATACCTGGAGGGACTATGCATGCCCTGAAGGAATTCACTTCTACAAAGACACAATATTACATACAAACACACTCACACACAGAGAGACACAGAGACACACAAAGATCCACAGACACACACACACACATCTATATCTATCTATCTATCTATCTATCTATCTATCTATCTATATATATATATATATATATATATAATATATATCGAGAGAGAAGAGAAGAGGAGCGTTTGAGAGAGAGGTGGATGAGGAGGAGGAGGGAGAGAGAGAGAGAGAGAGAGAGAGAGAAGAGAGAGAGAGAGTTCATGAGAGTTCATGTACTGGCTTATCAGTAAAAGCATCATTAACAAGGTCCCCTAAATTCTTATACTTAGGATGAGCAAAGTCCTATAGAAAACGCACCTGTGATCAGGTTCCCCATCTCTGCCCTTAGGGGGGAAAATAAAAAAACAAAAACATCTGGAGCACTATGTACATATCTCAAGTCCCTAGGCGACCTTAGGTAAGGATGCCTTCAGAAGCATCTTATCTGCCTTTCTTCCACTGAGCTCCCCAAAAGCAGAGCCAGCCTCTTGGGAAGCTACTTATTAAAAGCCAGGAGAAAATCTGAATCCAAATCCAAGAGCAAGCTGGATTTGTATCTCTTTATTTAGAGACCACATTCAATTAATTTGGCCTCTAAGTTTAATTAGTTAAGGAATATCTTCTTAATCACATGAATATCTCTAGGACTGTTAAGGAGGAATTGCAGTTTGTATATTATTCACTTAATTTTATTTCCTCTTATTTAATACATAACTAAGATAAACTGAGTTAGGTAAATAGGACTTGTGAGTGCCATGGAAATGAAATACGATGTGCTGAAATAACTTGAAGGAACAAGGAGGATTTGTATGTACCAATGTCAGACCTAAACTATTTAAAATTTTTATTCCATTCCTTGTTGAAATTAACAAGCTTATATAGTCTTGTCTTTATCATGTTTACTCTCTCACTGCCAGAATACACTAATACCTTAATTGATTGATAAGTACTTTAAACAGACATTTGTGAACTACCCTAGGCATCTATCAGTGTGAATCATATTGTTTCCATTTTTAAGTAACTCATCCACAAGTTAAAACTTATAAAATGCACCTATAAATTGATAATGGTTATGGTGTTATGGTAAATGCTTATTTTAATGGTAAAATTTCAATCTCTATGTGAATGGTTAGGAGGTTACTAAATAGCAAGGCTATGGGATAAAATTTTAGAATGTAAAGTAAAATGATGTTAGTACAATTTCAGGTTACTCTTACAATGTGGAAGTTAAAAGCTCAGGCTCTGGACATAGATGGTGAGATAATTATGGAATTGATGATACAGTTTGAAAATATTTGGTTTTCAGCCCTCTGTTTACATGTCTAATTATGCTGTAATTTTTCCTACATTTTAAGACTTCTTCAATAAATGAGAGAGATGAGAATCTTCTCTTGCCACAGTTTTGTTCCTTCCTCCACAGTGTAGGTAAAGCCTCAGAAATTTTTATTTAAGCCATTCCATGTCTACCCATACAAGGTAGGGTGTGCATATGGGGTACAGGGAATTAAAAAAAGGTGTGGGGATACATTTTACTGTTTCTGATATATTTTATTGTTAGCACTACTCATTTTGTACTCCAATTGTTCCTATGACTGTATAGGCTTAATGCCATGTTTGTATGATACCCAGTAGTGCATTGTAGAGTTCAATGACCTAGAATCTAGGAACATATCTAGCATCTAAGCACATGTACATCACACATTATTACAGAAAATTCTCCCACATGAACATTCTTTCAGTGTAGAAAATATGGTTCCAAAACTTGCTCAAAGTCAGAACTTTCCATTAATTGAAGAACCAGCATTTGTTTGTCCTTTATTATCCAGGTTCAGGTTCTTCAGTTTTTCCATGTGACCTGATTCTAGATCCAGTTATTTCAAAGACTATGTTAAAATAAGTAATATAAGTCTTCTACATTATTAATTTTGGGGATTGTACTAAGATTCACTTGGATCCTGACAATAGTCAAATTTACAAAATAAAATAAATTGAAACTATATACATGCATGTCATCAACAGGAGCACATTACACAATGGGGACAGAGTAAACTATGAAAATGTCCTAGCCCAGCAGGAGTAATGCTTCCTCAATAATTTATTCTTCTGCCAGGATAGCAGGTGTCCACTCTAGACATTGATGGTCATGGTGTAGGGTTCAGCCAACATTTAAAGTGAAAGTGAATATAAGTTCTCACCTGTTCCCATTGGTTCTATATATTTAAAAACAAAACTCGTAAATCTTTCTCCTAACTCTTCCTCCTCCTCCAATAATTTAATAATGACAGGAGAGAATTATTGTCTTGTTAGGTCAATGTTTAATATCCAACAAATAATCCCATAAAATGTAGAGCAATCTGCTAGTAGGTGTTGGGTTATTAAATTTAATAAAGAATAATGTTACTTGAAGAGTGCTTTGGGTCTGCCATAAATTAATACTGGAAAGCTAACAATATGTTAACTGTTTTACAGCAAAGAACTGATTAAGAAGCCCCACAGGATAGCCTACCTTGTTACAGAATTAATTTCAACATGATTTCGACTCCACAAGTTTGTAAGCTCTTATAGGAAATAGAACAGGTTATTGATTTACTCCTATGTTTCATTATACACATAATACTCTGTTATACCTGATGAGTCTACACTAATATTACATCTTTCAAATGATTGTATATGGGTAGGGCATCTTTTGCCCTCTTATAATCATGAATGCAGTCGACTTTAAAGTTTTCATGGGTTTTATCACAAATAATACAAATAGTAAAGACCTGAATGGCTTGAAAGCTCAGATTGATCTTTCTTGTCCATTGTACAGCAATCATGGCATAGTACATTGGATACAGCACTGATATTTGTTTAAGTCTGAATGCCCTTTTCATGTTAGAAACCACAAATTTCTTATAATTTATATTTTTCATAAAACCAAACATAATTTAGATAACTATATAAAATTACAATGAAATGCCCATCTTCAGTCAAGTTTAGGCATAAGAGTAAATTTTGTTCATGGTTTCCTGGTATGATGCATTTTTGACAATGAAGATAACATTTGGGAGATTATTAAATATGAAATATCTCAAAATTCAAATAACTTAGAGTAGTAATTATAATAGAAATGTAAATAATACACTCTGTATATTTCTTTAAAATAAGTTTTATGAAATAAAGCTAATACACAATATTTGGGGGATTTTTTTCTAGTCATTTATTAGAAATAATTCTTTCTCACATATTACAAACTAGTTTTTTAATACGTTATATTTTATTTAAATTAATTAAGAATAAAATAATATATTTGCTGACCTTAATTATGGACACAGACATTCTTCTATCATGCTTTCATAATCTCATCCAACTAATCAGTAGTGTACATCATGAAATTACTTCAGTAAAACTCATACCTGAATTAAAGAAAAAGAAACAAGGCATAAGCTAGGACTTCAAACAGAAAAAGACAAAAATCATAGAGAATGGAAGTTTTTTTCCTCAAACGAATCTAAATAAAGGATGAAAAGCCTCTTTCTTTGCACTTAAGCATGTCAATTAACAGAGTTGCATTACCAGAATGTAGCTAAATCTTGATTTGCCAGTAAAGGAAAGGAAGGAATTCCAGGTTATTTTGTCCCTGAGTAATTCTGATAAAAGTCAGCTGCCATGCATGCCCATTTGAAAGCCACAACTGGAAGCCATCATGGTAGGTGAAGTAATACAGTCCCAGAAAAACAAATGATGAATGGAATATTATTCCTCATTTGTGGATGCTAGCACCAAATCCCTAGTTGAAAGGCAAGCTGAGCAACATTAATGTTGTGTTTCCTTTTATCTGAAAGCAGCCGTGCTCTTATAATGTGAGTCCCATAACGGGCTCTAAAATTAACTTACCACTTATTTTCAGACTTTGTAATTGTTATATATATATATATATATTATATATTCTATATTATAATGTGGGTGTGGTGGTGTGTGTGTGTGTGTGTGTGTGTGCGTTTGTGTGACACATATATAGGCATATTTTGGAGAAATACAAACGGGAGGAAACAACAACAGCAAAAGTACTGGGTCAAAGAATTGACAGAAACAGTTAATTTCTGCCCCAAACAATAAACTTCTACAAAGAAAAACTTTAAAAAGACTGAAAAAAGATGTAAGACATGTATTGCAGAATGCATGAACTAGGGTGGTGTGAAGGACGTGGAAAGGGAAGTGTGTCTAAATTGGACTGAGAAATGAGGTATGAAATACACAAAGCTTCAATAAAAATATTTTATTAAAGAGCATCTTTTGTGGATCAAGTAAGAATATAAGTATGATTTTAAAAGTGTTATTTGCTACAATATAGCTTGAATATCTTTGTTCTACATATTCAAAGGAAATAAAATCAAAGGAATTGAAAAGTGATGTGTTAGCACATCAGTGAAGGAATGAATAAAAAAAACACACAGATAATTTTCCACAAATTGGCTTTATAATAACTTTCTCAAAATTTGTGTCAGGAAAGAAATAGTGGAAGGATTGTATCCAAAATTCTATAATTCACTTCACAGGTTACTCAATCTTTACATGAAGGAAAATATTATTTACTTACTCTAATCTTTTATAATAAGAATCCTAGTTTCTTAATAATTAATTCACACCAAGCTTAAAGTTTCTCATCTGTAAAATCGAGATAATGTATCTTTCATGAGGTTATTGTTAGAAATAGACTGGAAAATATGTATAAGATGCCAAAGGAGCTGAAAGCATTTAACAGATGCTGCTTCCTTTACAAAGGCATATCTACTATACAAAGAAAATACATAGTGCTTATATATGTGCCATAATTTATTTATATAAATATTAACTTTATTGAAGTTTCATTTGTGATAGCAATAACTTACATATTTACCAGTTAGATGACAGAAAGTGAAAAAGAAAAAGAAAAGGATGGAAGGAAGACATATAAATCCAGAGTATAGATCAAATAGAATTGGTTGGGTAATGACATATTTAATAAATTAATATTGTTCATGTCAAGATAGCTGAATCATTTTCTAGGGTTCTGGAGAGATGGCTCAGCAGTTAAGAGCACTGGCTGCTCTTACAGAGTATCCCAGCATACATATGGCATGTAACAACCATCTATAACTCCAGTTCCATGGGATCTGACACTCTCTTCTGACATTGTGGGCATTGCATGGCACAAGTGTTCTTACATATATGCAGGCAATACACTCATAAATAAATAAATAAATAAATAAATAAATAAATAAAAAATGAAAAATTAGATGAATTTTTTTCTAATAAGTAATGGTTCTAGAGTGTTTATCAGTATAATCCACACCTTTTATTTTATTTTTTTAATTAATTAATTTATTTTTAAGGGATTCTACAATACAATGACACAGTTGTTTGCATATAAATAACTGGCTTTAACTTAAATTTCTTAAGGCTGAAATTTTTCATTTAAAAATTATGCTGAAATAAACAAATGAAAAATTTCAGCCTTAAGAAATTTAAGTTAAAATTATTACACATGTAAGGTACATTTGCTTGAGATTGCTAATAGTACATGAAGAAGGAAAGGAAGTTTAGTGTAAGGAAACATGGAAAGGAACAAAAAATATTCTGTAGGATAGAGAAAAATGCTGAAGCCACCACAAGAAAGACATTAAAAAATTAACATTGTTTCAGGCAACAATATGGTGTAATTCTCTGACAGAACACAGAACACGTTTCCCCAATCCCAATACAGTAACTCATGGGGCCTACAGGTACAACACATTTTATTTTTATTTATTTATTTTTTTTTTTAAATTTTTATTTATTTCCATATGTGTATGAATGTATTGTCTGCATGCAAGTCTGTGCACCCGTGACGTGCAATGCCGCGGAGGTCAGAGGAGGGCGTCGGACTCCCCTGGAACTGGAGTTCTCCTGGAATTGGAGTTTCAGACGGCTCTCGGCCGCCATGTGGGTGCTGGGGATCGAACCCGGGTCCTCTGCAAGAGTGGTCGGCGCTCTTAACCGCTAGGCCATCGCTCCAGCCCCAGTACAACACATTTTAAAATGACAGTTGATGTTCACTGTCTGCTTATGGAACAAATATTTGGAATTTGCAGGGATGTAAGTATAGAAGAATATATTTATACCTAAAATAAATCATAGTTGCTGAGCTTATCTTATTCACTATTACATTTCACATCAATTCTCTAATTTGAAAAGCATATGTTTTACTAAAATAATGCTATGAAAAATTGAACAGTATTTTATTAAATGATTAAATGTATCTTACCTACTGTATTTGAGCTAATTATACTACTTCCTCATTAATTTATATATTCAGAATTTTGCTGAATATATTCTAGGAAGTCAATAATTGACAGAGATGAATAAATAGATGTTGGTAACAATGGAATAGTGCTTCTCAGTATAATATTTTGCCTTTTCAAATCCTCTGCTCTAAATTACATATGGTATCATAAGACATAAGGTATTTCAGCTGGCTCCTTATTTCATAATCTATATGTTTTGAATCATTAATAAGTGAAAAGGTGACTGAGCACTGTAAAATGATACATAAGGGGAAAAGTATTATAGTTTATTTTTTATGTATTGATAAAATGACTTAATACATAACATTGGCGACATTTAGACTGAGACAGGATCTTTATCAAGTTGGAACATGGTTGGACCAGGTATACAGTACCATGAAAGCCACAGAACAAAAAAAGAACAACAAAAAAAAAGAACAAACAAACAAAAAAGAAAGCCACAGAACAAAAGGAATAAAATTTGTTATGAAGGGGAAGAATTTGAGGTAATAGCAGCAAAATAAATATTTTTAGCTGCCTCTTTAAAATTGAGTAATGCAAAACTAAAAGAATGACAGGAGAAGAAACAAAAGCAGAAGGATCAATCAGAAAACGCCAAATTGTCAATGAAAGAAAATGAGTCATTTATTTCCAAACTGTAATCCCATAGCCAAGATGGCTAATGAACATACATTACTTAGTCAAAGTACATACATCATTGAGGTATCTTGTGCACAAATAAAAATCTCTTTTAAACATATGATTATAAGTTCCATGTGGAGTCAGTTTAAAAATAATAAAAATTATCATTATGTAAAAATAATATACATAGAATTATTTTGGGGGTACAGGAGCTTAACTTTGCATTTCCCTGCTTACCTCACACGATGTAGACCAAGATGGCCTTATGTTCCCAATCCTCCTTGTCTCATACTCTCAAATTCTGTGGTTACAGTTATGCACAATCGAGTCAAGCTATTAATAGTTTTTGTCTAGATATGACATCAGTCTTCTTCAAGGTATTTGCCTGGACCATTATTATGTCTCTATGCATAGATATAATGTGTGATAGACTTCACAAAGTCATGATTTTTTATTAAAATATTCAGGCTAGCAAAGTAATGGAATCTTAAACTGTTAATATATTTCAATATATTACCTATTCTCAGGAGTAGTATGAGATTATTAAAGAAATAATATATTAAGCTATAAAAATAGAAAAATTTATATCTATATTCTCTGCATATATTTATCTTGTTTCTGGAAAAATTATAATCAGATAATAAATATTTGGCAATATGAGATGAAAACCAGTCAAGTGCTTAATCCCACCTAGTCCTAACCCAGTGTGTTCAATAAAACTTAGTCCACTTTCACCCAAACCACTTTTGTTCCATTTGTTGAGGGGATGAAAATATATGGATCACCCCTCCATGCCATATCTTAATTGGTTATATGACCTTAAAATCATTACTTTTGAATTTGAAAAAATATATGTTTTTTTCTACCTCACAGGATTGATCATGACATTGGACCAAACAATGCCTTTTTACAAAGAAACAAAACGAATTTGTGTAATTACTTTGTAATTTGTGTAATTACTTTGTAATTTGTGTAATTACATTCTCACTTCCTGATTGCACAACTCTATACTTTGTTCCAATATTTTCTGTTTCAGTTTAATACAGATTAGGAAAGTATACATCCATCTGGCATATAAACTAATATGTACTAATCTAATAATCTAAGATGTTTTTATTAACATTTAATTTTTAAGGATACCAATAATTTGTATAAAAGTAAGTATTCCTTACTAATGAGTGGTAAATTTCATGTGGTGATAAAGAACAACTTTTCCTGTCAACAACTATGATCTTTCATTGATGAGTATTTAGGGATTATATACATTGCATTTCTTATTTTGTAGTGGATATCCAAACTAGATGGTTAACGTATGATGATAATAACAATAGCAACACCAAAATGAACAAGTAAAGAAACAAAAAACGTTTAAACCTTGTACCGCTTTAGGCTCAAAGTGGATCTTAACATAGAGTCCTTTATTTTCCACTTTCTGGAGCCTTCCTGAAAGGGTATTTTGGGTTTTAGTTGTATTCTAAACATGATTCCTCACATTCTGTGCTTTATTACAGTTATGAAGCACCTGCTACTGCCAAGACGATGGTTTAAATCCCAAGAACAAGTAAATTAATAATCATATGATACATGACAGGTCATATAGCTTTTTTCCTGGACAAATAAACTAATTTAAATATTACTTGTTTTACATTCGGATGTTGAACTTTGTAAATTGTGGTGACATCTAGAAAATTACTTGTTAGGAAAAGATCCCTGAGATAAATTGTTCATAGTGTGAAGGTGCTGTGGTAGCATAAATACAAATATTTAGGAGCTTGATTATGTTCTGATTCTGATTTCAGACCAATCTTTAACTGGATAGTATCATACTCTCTGACTTCTTAATTTGTAAAAAGCAGTGGCCATTTGTAAATTAATTTAAAGAAGTATGTGTATGCTTCACCTTGTTTGACTTATAATAATTTATGATTCTAACATATCTTAAACAGATAAAGAGGAAATCCTGAACGATCACTTAAATAAAACACATACTGATAAACAAAACCCATTGTGCCATATGGCAATTATTCCATATGACTGAATTTATTACCAAAAAAATCCTGTTTGCTCATGCATTTCACAGTTTTTACTGTACAAATCATGTGTTTTTTGGAAGTTTTTCTGGAGGATTACTTGCAAAGACTTTTTTTTTTTTTGGTCTTTTTGAGACAGGGTATCCCTGTAGTCCCAGCTGTCCTGGAACTCGCTCTGTAGACCAGGCTGGTCTTGAACTCACAAAGATCCGCCTGCCTCTGCCTCCCAAGTGCTAGGATTAAAGGCGTGCACCACCATGCCCAGCTCTGCACAGACTTTTATAAAGCAAAATAAAAATAAATCAATAAACTCTACAATTTGTCTTTGACATAGGAAATATAAAGATGTTAAATCAGACTAGAAAGATGAATAAAAAGTGCAACCTACTTGTTTCTAAGTGTTTGTAGAAAAGGTGAGAGCTAGGAAGAAATTTAACCCAATGAACATAACAATCTCTCTGACTGGTAGGGGTAGGTATATCCTTGAATCCAGTATCGGCATCATACTTTTATGAAGCATATTTTATTATTTTTTTTCTTAAGGAAAAAGTGGGTATTTTCTTTCATTTAGCACTGATTACATGAATTCTGTACTGTCAGTTATATTACAAAAGTTTACTGATGTTAGACAATCTTAGTATTGAAAATTTAGACATCATTTTTTAATTTATCAGTCTAACTAGTTTCCTTAAAGTTTAATTTAAACCTTGTCATCTAGTCAATTTCCTTAAATTCCTTTTGGAAATCACACAAACTTGTGCTTTCCTTGGATGGTGACTGAGAAGTTGTTGCTTTTTACATGATTATTTTCAAACACTCAAATAAGTTATATGTGAGATTTGACATTTATGACTCAAAATCATTTTAAATTTACCCTCTTAATTAGGTCACATTAAGAAAGGCACTTTAAAAAATCCAATGTACTCATTCATCTGTGAAAGTGGAAATTCATATTATTACTTCAAATAAAATTACTCTTTGGTTCAGAACCCTTGATGCATTTTATAAGGGCGATTTCATACCGTTTGTACATAAACAACATTATAAATAGCATTCACTGTAACCTTTATTCGGGTTATAAATTTGTGCTTTCATTTTTTTCCCTTTTCCCTCTGACTTCCATGTTTAGAGATATTCATTATGCCACTCAAGTTATATTTAAAATGAGATGCCCAGAGCTGCTTAGGCTTAGCACTCATCGCAAGCCCCATGAAGAACAAAACTGGATGTGAACTCCTTTCTTATTTCCATTTGGATATGCAGTTTGACTTTTTCAATGGAATTGGCAGAGATCCTTCAGACTGAATGGGAAGCAGGACAATAGTGCTTTTCTTTGGCACCAGGAAAAGATGCAAACGAACACAATTAATTTCCTACTCTCGACTTCAATGGCTCAATTCAACTTGGCTTGCTCAGAGATATTTTCAGTGATTGACATGGAAAAGGAATACAGAAAAAAATGGATTTACAGATTTACTCGTTAAGAGTTACAACTCATTTATATATAACCTGTCAGATTTACTATCAGTTAGTGTCTGTAGTTTGAACTCTACAAATATGCCATGACAATTTTTATGCATTTTAATTGCTTTTATTCCATGAACGTAATCTTAAGGTTCATCTTTCTCCAGGATATGTTTCATTTGTGCTGTATAACGTGATGTGATAATATCAACTAGTGAATAAATTTTGCCAAGCTCATGTGAAAATGGAAATTCTCTTTCAGAAATATCAGTAACGGGTTGGCAAAGTAAATTTACTAGGTTGGGTAGATGCCTTGATTGAATTTTTGAGCTGCATTTGTTATAACATTGGAGAAAAAAATTATATATATATATATATATATAGGTAGGGGGGGGGAGTATATAGAGGTATAATATGAATATAGTTATTTAGTGGGGAAATAGAATTTTTTGTGACTTAAACTACTACTTATCCTTCTAATGAATATAAATTGATATAAATTAAGAATCTTCTATAATAAAATGGAACTAACTATAACAAAAGTTATTGATTTTATATAATATGGTTAAGCTTTTTTTTATCCCTCTTATTGAGCCAATTAGTGAATACGTACGGGGTCCCCATTCCTGTTAGAGGTACTTTGACTTTAGAGCCGTAATTCCCAAAGAAAACTATTTAACATAGTGAAGTCAACAATGTTAGCCAGAGCATGGTGGCGCAAGCCTTTAATCCATAGCACGTGGGAGGCAGAGGCGGTGGAATCTTTGTGAGTTCAAGGCCACCTGGTCTACAGAGTGAGTTCCAGGACATCTGTGGCTCTAGTGAGACCCTTCCTTGAAAAACACCAAAAAAAAAAAAGAAAAAAAAAAAAAAAGGAATTCATCATTTAAGGCATATTTATTCGCTATGATACTTTCCTTCTTTGATGTCTAAAGAAGATAAATATTTAGAAACAAAAAAACCCGGAAAAGTGACTAGCTGCTTTTTAGAAGTTATAGTAAACTTTGTCATGGTTGTATTTCTTAGTCAATAGCTTTGACAAACAAACAAAACCCCTTATACTGTAAATATATTAAAAAAGGGGCTGGAGACATGGGGCTCAGCTGTTAGAGTACTGTGGGCCTGTTCTTGCAGAGAGGAACCTGACCAAAGTGAGTTGAATCCAGTACCCCCACATAGTGCTAACCACTGTCCTAAACATGCTCACGTTCCGGAAATTATGACAGAACCCTCTTCTGACACTCGGCAAGGTATTGCAAGGCATAGAAGTCCCACTTACATAGATGCAAGAACAAAACACACTCATATAAATGAAAAAGAATAGAAAGTAAACCTGTGATTTAAAAAAATTGCATGAATAGATGAGATGAAAATAAAAAAATGGGGAAAAGAGTATATTAAAATAAAATATAAATGGAATAGGAAGATAGGGAATGAACATTAAAAATAAATTGTAATAGGNAAAAAAAAAAAAAAAAAAAAACCAGAAAGGAAGTTACATTTCTTTGAATATAATTTACAATAACTAATGTAGACTGATATAAATATATTGTCTAAGGAATATTTAATTTTTGTTTCAGAATTTAATACATGAATATAATAGGTTTTGATCAAATTTACTTCTAATTCTGCCCCTCCACTATTCTTGTACCTTCCCACACCATTTTCCCAGTTTCCTTTCAATGTGGCCTCTGTTATGCTCCCCGTCTTCTAGTGGATGGCTCTACACATGTGCATATAGTGGCAACACTAATTGAACTCAATGAGGTTAAAAGGAGAGTATGTATATGCATCTGTATTGTTTGACAATTTCATACATGTACATAATAGGCTCTGGTCACTTTCATCCTTCTCCCATTCTTTTTTTTAAATTTTTTTTATTTATTTATTTTTTGTATGTGTATAAATGTACTGTCTGCATGCAAGTTTGTGCACCCGTGTCGTGCAATGCCGCAGTGGTCAGAAGAGGGTGTCGGATTCCCCCTGAAACTGGAGTTCTCCTGAAATTGGAGTTTCAGATGGTTCTTGGCAGCCATGTGGGTGCTGGGGATCGAACCCGGGTCCTCTGTAAGAGAGGTCGGTGCTCTTAACCGCTAGGCCATCTCTCCAGCTCCCGCTTCTCCCATTCTCATGCTTCTTCTATCCTAACTTCATGACACTAAGTCCCTACCCCACTTTCATGTCTTTCTGTTTTTCCATTGTTTTTGCTTTATGTCTCACTGGGTATAACCAAGACCACTTGCACAGACATTCATGTGAATCAGTCTACTGGAACATGGATCCATCACCAGTTGCTACATTACTTAAGATAATCACTTCTCAGTGGTCATCAACTGCCAGTAATTCCCAAGGTTGGGCCTTCATGTACCCTACTCCTATTTATGATTGAATGCTCCTAATGTTCCCTGAGTCTTGGAGTGAGTACATGCTCTGTTTAAGGCCAAGGATTCAACAGTCATTTGTTTTCAGCATCTTATCCTTTCATGGGTCTCTGCAAAAACTACCATTTACACCAAAGAGAAGCTTCTTTGATAAAGATGAAGGCTGCATAGCAAATGTCAATTTAACAAAAGAAAGAATGACCTTTCTAGTCAAGTGTGTTGACCAGGTTCACAATAGTAGACATGAACTTCCTCCTACAGAGAGGGTTTCATTGGTATTAAAAATTTGGAGGGCTTAGTATTAAGTACAAATGGTTTTAAAGAACTAGTGATGAGGGACTGGAAAAGTGGGTCAGCAATTAAGAACACTGGTTGCTCTTGCAGATGACCCAGGTTCTGTTATTAGTACCCAAATGGGAGCTAACAACCATCCATAACTCCAGCTCCAGAAGATACAAAGCCCTTTTGGCCTCCTTGGGCATTGCATGCGAGCACATTTATACACATTCAGACAAAGCACTCAGCCACATAAAATAAAAAGGAATAACACTTAAACATTTTAAAATGATCACTGAAGAGAAAAATTAATTGATAAAGATAATGATGAATTATGATGGAGTCAATTAAAGTTATGTACTTCTTAATGTTTGTTGTTTTTGAGCAGGAACTCCCTGTAGCCCCAGCTGGCCTAGAACTTGCTATGTAGACCAGACAAGCCTCAATCTCAGAGACATACACCCGCCTGTGCTTCATGAGAGCTGAGGTTAAAGGTGTGTGTCCTTATGGCTGGCTATCTCTTTTTCTCTTGTAGTCACTTCAAGACAAGTCAGCTGACTCATCAGCTTCAGTTGCTATGCCATTTATTTTGATTTTAGAAAGCAAAAATTAATTTTTTTGGTGAACCAATATTTTATACCTTGACATTACATAGGTATACCCAGGAAAACAAGTGCATTTTATTGATGGCTTTGTTGGTTGTTGATTGTGTATCTCTGTGAGATCCAGGTGTTGAGTGGGAAAGTTTCAGCAGTTATAATATCAAAGCAAAAGATGATAAGGCAATGTATGATCTTATGGAACATGTTTATTTTTTTTTTCTGTTACCTTATTGGAAAAAGACATTTATGCTGGCAGGGACAACACATATATGTTTTGTAATTTTTGTTGTTGTTGTTGTTTTCCTTTTTTTGGTATTTTTGTGTTTTTTTTTGGTATTTTGGTATTTTTTAGTATTTTGGATCTCCCTTCTAGTACCAGCTGTCCTGTAGCTCGCTCTTGAGACCAGGCTGGCCTTGAACTCACAGAGATCCACCCACATCTACCTCCTGAGTGCTGGGATTAAAGGCACACACCACCATGTCCGGCTTGTTTTGTAATTTTTATTAGGACTGTTATGACTGATAGTTTTATAGTTGAACTCAGGACATGCAACATTGAATATTACTTGTTTTAGAAGCATGTCATTTTACCTTTTCCTAGAGACAAATACAAAAAGCCAGTCAAGGATACTTTATATAGTGTTGTGGTGTGTGGTCCATGCTTGTGTGTGCATATGTATGTGCAGGTACACTCCTGGTTGCATGTACAGTGGGAAAAAGAGGGACTATGGATGACCTTGTTGCACTTTGCTCCATTCCCTGGAGACTGGGTCTCTCATTATACCTGGAGATTACTATTTTTGGTTTGGCTGGTGGATAGTAAACCATAGAAATCCTTTTGTCCTAATTCCTCCACAACCCAGCTTTGGAGTTAAATCCAAAATCCTTCTTCACTTTTGTTATGGGCACAGAAAATCTGAACTCAGGTCCTCATGATGTGCAGCAAGCCTTATTTTGCCCTGAGCAATCTCCTAATCCCTTGTATGCCAGTTTTAACTGTAGAGATATATTTATCTAATGAAGATTACAGATTGCTTCCTTACCTTGGTATATCTCAATGCTATACTTTACATTGTGAAGGCAAGATATTGATAAAGACCCAAAGTCTAAGACTAGTAAATGGAGTCACTATAAGGTCAGTGATGTAATTCTAACTACAAACTTAAATATTGGAGACAGACTGTCCCCATGGAAACATTCACAGATTCAGAAGGAAATGGGAGTTCCAAGTAGATAAAACAGTTTATCTTGAAGATGTTTTATATTTTATTTTTTTTTATTTTTTATTTTTTTTTAATTTTTTTTTAATTTATTTCCATATGTGTATGAATGTATTGTTTGCATGCAAGTCTGTGCACCCGTGACGTGCAATGCCGTGGAGGTCAGAAGAGGGCGTCGGACTCCCCTGGAACTGGAGTTCTCCTGGAA
The DNA here is from genome assembly GCA_009823505.1 of Rhizomys pruinosus. Lineage (NCBI taxonomy): Eukaryota > Metazoa > Chordata > Mammalia > Rodentia > Spalacidae > Rhizomys > Rhizomys pruinosus. The sequence continues at coordinate 1,800,518 of VZQC01012550.1, forward strand.
TTGGAGTTTCAGACGGCTCTCGGCCGCCATGTGAGTGCTGGGGATCGAACCCGGGTCCTCTGCAAGAGCGGTCGGCGCTCTTAACCGCTAGGCCATCGCTCCAGCCCGATGTTTTATATTTTAATCAAAAGATAAAAGTGTGTCTTTCAGCTTTTTTTTTTTTTTTTTTTTTTTTTTTTTTTTTTTTTTTTTTTTNCAGGCCTAGTGTATATTATGTGCAATGGAATATTCTCACTCATTCCCTTTTTACGTTTTTGCAGGCTTTATTTCCTTTATGGGAAAGCATGCTCCCTGAAAGTACATAATTTATTTGTCCATGCATTTGTTTTATGTACCATTCAAATTGCAATCCAGGTATGGTGCAAGTGGCCTTTAATCCTAGCACTTGGGAGGCCAGAGGCAACAGGATCATTTGGAGTTTAAAGGCCAGCCTGGTCTACAGTTAAATTCCAGGACAGCGGGTACGGGTAGACCCTGTCGCAAAAAGACCAAAAAAATAAATCAAACAAATGTCATGAGCCAATGCCTTTCCTTGCTCTGACCATGAGTTATCACATATGATGAATTTATGCGTATTGGTTGGATGACTATTGCAATAAATGAGCAACTTAAATTGAGTGAACACACACCTCTTCCATTATATGGAATGTATTTCTCTCAAGATGGATCCTTGGAAACAATTTTTTTTCAGTCATCAAGTGACTTGGAAGGCTAATTCTCTTGAGTTCCATGAATACACACAACACAGCACACTAACACAACATCACACTCCGATCACACTTTCCTTGTTTAAGTACGACTAAAAGCCAGTCAAATGTTATAAAGAGTAGGAAAGATAGAATCTAAAAGAGTAACATACAGTCAAGTATTATCTGCATTATTCTTTGTTTTTTTTTTTTTTTTTTTTTTGTTTTGGTCTTTTCAAGAACGGTTCATATTTTTTTTTTTTTTTTTAGCCCCAGCTGGTCCTGAACGTTGCTTCTAGTAGACAGGCTGGACGTGAACTCACAAGATCTGCCTGCCTCTTCCTCACCAAGTGCTCAGATTAAAGGCGTCACCCAGTGCCCACGCGACATTATTCTTTTTAAATAAGTAGTCCTTAATAGTTACCAATCATTGCACTAGCAAACAACAAACATATTTGTTTGTTATGGAGATAGAACAGCTATAAAAGCAATACTGCTCTCTACATGTTGGTTTTACACAGTAATTGATTCTGAACACCAGCCAAGCCTGATTCTATTGTCATTCATTAATTAAGTCTAATTTTATACCATTGATGGAATTATCACCCTATTGTGGGAATAAATTTAAGGAAATGCAGTGTATTTTAGATTAGTTACTTGTCCTTCTTCTCAACCACAACCGTTTCATCCTCTCTAAATTATCCTCTCCCTCCTTATCAACCAAGCACTGTCAATTGTACAGCATATGTTCGTTGAGATCTTATGCTTTCAAATATCCAATTAAATTGTACATTCATCACTATCATATTGAAGTTATAACCAATTTAGGATAACTAGACTCTAACTTACATAAATCCCCCTGAGCAGTAATCCTCACAGCACCTAGTATACAAGTATAGTGAACACTACTACCATCATCATAAATTCCTTAAAATCTAGTATTAAAGTTATGCTCAATGCCTGCGTTTTGTTAGGCAAAATATTTTGCCCATAAGTTAGCTTACAAAGGGGCAAGCTGTGGGTGACAACAATAATGATTATGACTGTCATTTAACTGATGAGGAAACTCCCAGGCACTTTGTTGGAAAGATCCCTCAATTTGAAGTTATGTGTTGAATTAAGTCATATATGTGTTATATTTTAGGCAGTGGGAACTCTTAACCACTCAACACTATTCTATTGTAAATTTTACTGTTATCGTTTTATCATTCACCTTCAGCAATTACAATTTCTTCCGAAAAGGGTTCTCCTCTTGTCTTGGACATTCTGTACTTTTATGGAGTACATTACTAATTTAAGAATATAAAATAAGGTGATAAAAAGTGAGTGGAAAAGGTTTTTTACGAAGTGCCTAAAAGCTGAAAGACCTACAGCAAATGGTGGTGTGCATACCTTTAATCCCCGCACTCGGGAGGTAGACGTGTAGGCATCTCAATGTACTTTCGTAAGCCAACCTTGTCTCCAGACGTTCGATCTCAGGACAGCTGTACCTAAAGGAGGCACCCTGCCGTCAAAATACCAAAAAAAAAAAAAAAAAAAAAAAAAAAAAAAAAAGAATAATGCAGATAATACTGATGTATTGTTACTTCTTTTGTATTTTATCTTTCCTAATTTTTAAACATTTGACTTGGCTTTTAGTCTTACTTAAAAAAGGAAACTTGTGACTCTGGAGTGTGTGTGTGTGTGTGTGTGTGTGTGTGTGTATTCATGGAATCAGAGAATTAGACCTTAAGTCACTTTGACTGAAAAAAATTGTTTCCAAGGATCCATCTTGAAGAAATACATTCCATATAATGGAAGAGGTGTGTGTTCACTCAATTTAAGTTGCTCATTTATTGCAATAGTCATCCAACCAATACGCATAAATTCATCACTATGTTCTCAATGGTAGAGATAGGAAAGGCATTGGCTTCATGCAATTTGTTTATTTATTTTTTTGGTCTTTTTGAGACAGGGTCTCCCTGTAGCCCCAGCTGTCCTGGAATTTACTCTGTAGACCAGGCTGGCCTTGAACTCACAAAGATCTGTTTGCCTCTGCCTCCCAAGTGCTAGGATTAAAGGCATGTGCCACCATACCTGGCTGCAATTTGAATTCTAGTACATAAAACAAATGCATGGACAAATAAATTATGTACTTTCAGGGAGCATGCTTTCCCATAAAGGAAATAAAGCCTGCAAAAACGTAAAAAGGGAATGAGTGAGAATATTCCATTGCACATAATATACACTAGGCCTGGGTCTATGGTCAGACACGTAAACATATAAAACAAGGCTCAGATATTTACTTTCTGAGTAAGTTATATAGAGAGGCTCGATAATATTTTGTTTATCTATCTGTAAATAAAGATTGGCTATGGGGGTTTGGATGAGGAAGGGTGTCTAAAAATGATTAAGGTATAGTGTATGAACTGCAAAAAATTCAATAAAAAATTATACTAAAAAACCACACCATCCTAGCCCAATTGTGGTCAGATGAGAGATATTATCTTTAAAATGCCTGGTGTGTAACACACCTTCGGCAACTGATGGTCATTTGAACAATATGATGAAACCAGAGATCTCCCATGCAATTTTATCTATCCTCTGCCATTTAAGTTTTACAATGTTTTTCTAAATATATTATAAACTAAATGCATAGCTAGGTGTTTCTAAAACAATATATTTATTAATTCTGTGACAATTTCACATAATGTATTTTTTATCATATTCACCTTCCTTACCCCTTTTTCCTCCAGGATCTACTCCCACCCCCTACACACCCAATCTTCTTCTTCTTCTTTTTCTTCTTCTTCTTCTTCTTCTTCTTCTTCTTCTTCTTCTTCTTCTTCTTCTTCTTCTTCTTCTTCTTCTTCTTCTTCTTCTTCTCCTTCTCCTTCTTCTCCTTCTCCTTCTTCTCCTTCTCTTTCTCCTTCTCCTTCTCCTTCTCCTTCTCATTCTCATTCTTACTCTTATTCTTATTCTTCTTCCTCTCCTCCTCCCTCTTCTTCTTCTTCTCCTCCCTCTCCTCCTCCTCCTNCTTCTTCTCCTCCTCCTTCTTCTGAATTCCATTTAGTTCAATTAGTGTTGCCAAAATACTGTTTGGTGTAATTCCATCTCTTGAAGGATGGTCTACCTACCAGTGATCACACCCTACACAAAAAGCAACTCTTCCAACCAACTATTAATTGGCCATAGCAACTCCTATTTTAATTTTCTGCAAGCATAAACTATTACAAATACTCAAATAGTACACTAGTTTAGATGTCACATCACTATATTTATTATTAAATTCTTTCATGTATGTAAAGCATCTTTCACTAAATTATTAAACATCTGAAATCAAGGGTACATTTGCTTTTCAATACTACAGAAGCATAGTATTATAAGCATAGTAAGTGTTCATTTCTCATGGTCAAATATAATTGCATTCTACAAAAGGTATTTTGTTCCTTTGTTCTGGATTCATTTCAGGGTCTTCAATTTTTTTTGTATCTTATAAATTTAAAAAATCAAAGCTTCAAATCTAAAATAACTCATCCCAAAATCACAAAGAGAAATGTTATAATCAGTTCAAACAGCCATTTTTATATCATAAAACTATTTTTTTTATTTTTTTAATTAATTTTATTTATTTCTGTATGTGTATGAATGTACTGTCTGCATGCAAGTTTGTGCACCCGTGTCGTGCAATGCCGCGGAGGTCAGAAGAGGGTGTAGGATTCCCCTGGAACTGGAGTTCTCCTGGAATTGGAGTTTCAGACGCTTCTAGGCCGCCATGTGGGTGCTGGGGATCGAACCCGGATCCTCTGTAAGAGCGGTCTGCACTCTTAACCACTAGGCCATCTCTCCAGCCCCAACATAAAAACTATTTTGATACACACTTAAATATTTTATTAATTCTAAAAATATATTGATAAGTAAATGTAGTCTTGTTGGAAAAGCATTTTAAAATAATTCTAATTCTCTCTAATTAGGATTCTAAGTATAAGGATTTCCAAAAGAGGTTTATTTAAATTGTTAGCATAGTATTGATTATGGATTAGAAAAATTTAAAACAACTTTTAGGGAAACTTTTAAAAAAGTCAGTAGTGAAAGCGTATGCATGCTTACACATTAGGGAAGATGTCCAGAATTGGACTGAATCTCTAAGCATACCAAATGAAGACAAATGTATTTGGAAATTGAAATATTCCAAACAATGTGATTAGGTTACATTACTAGCTTACAATAGGAAAATGGATTTGATCATTTTCATAACATACAATTACCTATGTCTCACTGGAAAAATAGGACTTCAAAATAATGAAAATCATCATAGATATAATAATGCTAGCTTATGACATTAACATGAGGATGAGAAAAAGAGAGGGAGGGTAAAAGAAGCACTCAGGGAGAAAACAAGCTTAGGAAGCTAAAGATGGCCTTGTTTTCCTTGTAAGATATAACTAATCTCTATTACATCTTTTACAGCTTAGGGTTTGTGTGATTTTGCAATGGTTTATATCTCCTATAAGCTCTATTTTTATTTTTATTTGTTTTGTATGTGTGTGTCTCTCTTTTTGTATGTGTGTCATGTTGGGGGGTGGTCTCTGGAGACCAGAGAAGGAGTCAGATTTATTATAAGTGATTGTAAAACACCCTTTGTGGGTTCTGACAAATCTAACTCAGGTCATCTGAAGGAGCAGAGAGTACACTTAACCACCCAGTCACATTTTAAATCCCTTAGATATTGATGAACGAAACTTTCATAAAATGTACACTTGGTTTTTTGTTTGCATGGATCGTCTCCACCACAGAGTTAAATACACTTATCATTTCAAATAGGCTATATAGATTTTATTTAAAATTTGCAGAATATGACATAGCAATCATGAATCTTAGTCAGATGGTGAAATATTTTGTTGGAAAAGTCATACTTACAGTGTCTAAGTTTATTCGAATGAAAATGGTATACATTTCCTCAAATATGAATAGTTAGTGTATGCTTAATCAAATTTACTAATAAAATATATTCAACTTTCCCATTTCTTAGTTATTTAATATAGGACAAAATTTCATTAAAATGGTGGTTTAATTTGATAAGGAGCAGATGATTTTTATGTTAAATATGTGAATATCATCATAATCTATTCATAATATCGATTATTGCATGTTATTTTGTACCTGCTTGGATTAAGCTACATGCTATGCAGCACTAATGGTGTGAGTGAGGAATTTCAGGTTTTCTCCGGGTAGAATTTTTGAACCATGAAGACAACAAAGCAAGCTGTTCATCACTTTGGCATGGGTGGCATTTTGGGTTTGGCTGCCTTGCTCTCTTAATCTCCATGATTTCAAACATTATGCATTGTCTATTATGTATAATCCTACATTCCATATAGCTATGCTCTCAGCTAACTAGTTAATGATCTGTGTGTGCCAGTTTTATTTTAATTATTTTTAAATAGAGATGTTATAATACATTGTTATTTATATATATAATGACTCCCCAAATTCAGTCAATGCTACACAGGCAAGTTTTTCACAAACTTGAATATCTGATTTCTACTTTGCCTAGGTAGCATGTGGTATCTTAATGTAAAATACCTAAATATATTTAGTATCAGATAGTTAAAATTTGGGTGAATAAATGGATGAGTAAAAACATATACAGGAAAATCCATAGAGTTTTTCATAAGGTATAAAATTTTATCTTCATGAAAAGAGTGAAACAAGCAAGGTCAATTTAAGCTATTTACTGCTTCCCACATGAGAGGTACTTTGTGCACATACTCTCACTTATCTAAGAACATTACATTCATTTTGCTAATGAAAAACTTAAAAGTTTTAAAAGACTTGATTGAGGGCATTGTTCTCAGAGGTTAGTAGTGTAGTTATAAAATTGCAGCTGACTTAAATTCCATAAAACTTGCCTTTTTATACCAAAAATAACATATAGATATAGATTAAGAAATAAAAATATAAGCATTCACATATAAGCATATTTTATATATTTACATAAACATAAATTAATATATAACCATATAAATATTTTGGGAAGTTTTAAAATATGGATCATCAAATATTATGTGCCTCGGAGAATAATTACACTCATTGTATCCTGATGATACGTGCAAGCAATTGTTGAAGTGGAAGCTTCAGGAATCAGAAGTTATGCTTCAAATCTGTGTAAGCTTAATGGTCAAAATCAAAATGGATATCTTCATATCAAAAAATAAGAAAATGACAACAGAAAAAATTTTAAAAATATAAAATTTAACATTTTATCATTTTTGTCTCAGCAAACTTTATAATTTGACTCTCATTCTTCCTCTAAGGAAGCTGCATTAATCTTGTGATGAAGCCATTTCTGAATGAACATAATAAAAATCATCATAATATCTTCTTTTCCAGATGAATTTCCTAAAGCACAAGTTTGCTTCACATGTGGGCAAATTTTACAAGTTAGTTTATGAGCTCACTTCATCTCCGGGTACATAGAATTATTTATTTCTGTGCTTTCCGGTCAATGACCCGTTCCTTTCCAGTAATCTGGACTGTGGTTCTCAAACCTATAGCCAAAGTTTGTCATGTTTTATGGGTTGAAAAAATAATTGCTCTCCTTCTTCTATTTTTATTTTCAAAGTTTAGGGTGTCTTTGCCAAATATTATAAAGTAAATTATGACAGACACAGAAAATTAACCATTTATTTAATTTTATTCTTACACAAATAAAATGACCAAACCCCTGTGTCTTTTCCCTTGGCAGAAACTCATCGGCAATTTTATACAACTTCTTTCCAAGTCCATTTGTGACCCTACTAGGAAAAAAATGAACCTAGAATAATGAATGAATGAATAAATGAATGAAATAGAAATTCCAAAGCCAAAAAGTTTCAGATTGGGACAGTGGGTAGTTGGAATTGTGTATGACCCTTATTTGGCCATGGCAGTTCAGGGAAAGAAATTGGCTTTCATTTCAAAAGTAAGGTGATCATGTAAAGGAAAGTTATTTAAAAAAAAATAAACATTTTAGGGCTAGAGCGATAGCACAGCTGTTAAAGGCTAAGGCTAACAACCAAAATGTTAAAAAGCATTTTAGAGAAGAAGCTGTCAAATTTATGTTAGTTAAGTGGTACTGTTAAAAAGTTAGATAATAAAACCTCGCGTATAAAGAGGGGGATCCTCAATGCTAACATGATTTCATTATATAATAAAATATGACCCATAAGTTCACTCATCAAATGGGATCATTTGTAACTATCTTTTAAGCAAGTATGAAATCAGTTTATAACCACATATCAAAACTTAAGTCCTGCATAAATGAAAGCAAAGATGTCTCTGAAACCTGGTTGTAGGGCAAAGAGCAGGCAGAGGGGATTGTCTAATGTGTTTATTAAACATATAGATAGTCTAACAATGTTCTAAATATACACAGTCCATGGGAAATTGATATTTTGTTTTAAAAATATGAAATATTGGGGCTGGAGAGATGGCTTAGTGGTTAAGAGCACTGACTGCTCCTGCAGAGGACCTGGGTTCAATTCCCAGCACCCACATGGTGGCTAAGAACCATCTTTAACTCCAGTTCCAGGGGAATCTGACTCCCTTTTCTTACCTCTGCAGCATTGCATGGCATGAGTGCACCAACCTGCACGCAGAGTACACTCATACACATAAAAAATAAATAAATAAATAAAAAAACTTTAAAAATATGAAATATTTCAGTTTCCAACATTTAAATGTTGAGAGTCACTACTTATAAGTAACAGCAATATCTACATTTCTTTTTTTAATTTTATTTAATCTTTTTATTCATTATTTTCTTATGTGTATGAATGTACTGTCTGCATGTAGGTTGGTGCAACCGTGTCTTGCAATGCTGCAGAGGTCAGAAGAGGGTGGCGGATTTTCCTGGAACTGGAGTTAAAGACTGTCATCACCTCATTCTTAAGCTAATTTATATAATTCCCTGGCTATAAAACAACATAGGTACAGACTAGATGAGGAAAATATTCAACATGGAAAAAGATTAAAAATCTTTTGTCTTTCTGCCACCTACAAAAGATCTATACGAATTATTGTTATTATCATGTTTGAAATTTTATTTAGAAATTTATGACCACATGCTGAATACTTGTTTCTACATTTTGTACTTTATATTATTTGTACATTTTTAAGCACTTCTGATACATACTTGTAAAGAAATAATTAAAAGCAGAATTATTAAATCACAGGACAGAAAAATTCTAAAGCTTTTCCATTAACATTAGTATACTCGCCTGCAGTCACACTGATCTAATTTCCCAACAGACAGTTTTCTACCCTCTTCACAATCATGTCATTATTGGACATCTGAAATTAGTGAATTGGTCTGTTCACAGTTTCATTATTTTTCTAGTAATATTTTTATGTTCTTATCTACCATAGAACTCAATTTATTATATTTGGGATAATTGCTTGAGTATTGTGATATTTCCCCCAGTTTTGTTACTTAACATTACATTACAATGAATTTGTGTAGTAAAATTATCCATTTTCATTACTATTGTTTTATTGCTTAGAGTATTTTTTTAAATTTTATTTATTTTTTATGTGTATGAATGTACTGTCTGCATGTAGGTTTGTGCACCCGTGTCGTGCAATGCCGCAGAGGTCAGAAGAGGGTGTCGGATTCCCCTGGAACTGGAGTTCTCCTGGAATTGGAGTTACAGACGGTTCTCAGCCGCTATGTGGGTGCTGGGGATCGAACCCAGGTCCTCTGCAAGAGCAGTCGGTGCTCTTAACCGCTAGGCTGTCTCTCCAGCCCCCTACTTAGAGTATTTTAAGAAAACATTACACCTACATTTTTCCGGTGTACTTTAACAGCCATTACAACTTCGTGGGCTCTATAATGACTTCATATTTTAATTTGAAACAATTAGAGACATAACATTTGCTCCCCCCCAAATTTTATCTGAGAATTAATACATCTTGCCACTGTGACCATAATTTCAGTTTCTATATTTTTCTCAATGTTTTTTCTGTTAAGTTTAAGTAGGGCAATGTATTTTCAATATATTTTGTATCTAATAGTCTTTGTCTAATCACCATTTTGTTTTTGCAGAATGTCAATAATTTTATATTATGTCATCATTTATATTAGAATGTGCCACTGACTAGCCCACCGGGGGTCGGGGTCTTAATCGTGGGAGAACAGAGTTCCTTTGGAAAGGAAAACACAGGTTCGGGGATGGCGTACAGAAGAAAAACCAAGAGAGGCTTTTGGATCTGCAGCGATTTTATTGAGCTCAAGGCAGTGATTTTATAGTATATTTAAGAAGAATTAGCAAGGAGAGTTGGCAAACTTTCCAGAACTACTGGACAGGTTACTAACAATTTAATTTTCAGACATTAACAAAAGTACATAGTCATGGGTCATGGTTGGCAGATTACAGCATAATACATTTTTAAGTTTAGACAATGGTCACAAAACCGCAGGCACAAGTCTGGAACAAAACTTTTTTGAACTGAGAGATTGTGGCTTTTTTTTAATTATTACTTTATCACTAAAATAACCTTTACTTTGTGATCTTAAAGTTTTTTTTTTTTTTGTTTGTTTTGTTTTGTTTTGTTTTGTTTTTTTTGTCTCCCAGAGAAATGGCTCAGGCCAATTGTAATGCACCCGGAGCCAATTTTTTAACATGTTTTGCTTTGGTACAGTGTGTGCAATGTCACCATTTACTATTGTATATTTGATTAATAGTTTGTTTTTGTTGTGGGGTTAACAAGCACTAAGGAGGCCTAGCTCTTAACAATTTTTGTATGAAGTTTAAAGTATAGTAAAAGACCCACTACCCATCTATATTAACCCATCTATCTTTTTATTTATTATATGTTCTTGTGAAAGGAGGGGGAGAATCAGGGACCCTTTGTATGTTATTTTTTTTAAAGGAGGAGCCCACCATCTGCCTTTAATTAAATAATGTCTCCCGTCATACACGACTGCCACTGGAATTTCCATTTTACTCAGTAACAGTCATGATATAAAACATCATTTTTAACTGATTATCCTATGTTGAACTTTTTTTAAACAATTTATTAATTTGTAATTGGTCTATGATATCACCCAATGTAATGTTGTTTTTTCAATGACTTTTTGTAAGAATTTTTAAGAAAGGAGGGTTGTACTCAAAAATATTTTTATATTTAATTTGACTAAGGTTTACAAAAAGTTCCTGCTACAAAAATGGCCTAAAACTGGGGGAGGTATTTGGCTATTATTGCCAACTCCCGGAACATCTAGGTAACTCTGTCCTTTGTCTATAAGGAACATTTAATTAAACTTGAGAGAGGACTTTGTTGTATTTAGAAAGTATATTATAACTAAGAAAGACAGCATGCCAAGCCCAGCACCAAGGAAGCGTGACATCTTAGGAGCATATCAGGAAATGGTCAAGGCCGAGCACTCTGCCAGGGACCTCCAGGGGGTCAGGCCCCGAAGGACTTTGCTCCCCCGCCTGCCTCAAATATGACTTTCATCACAGCTCATATGCAGGCGATACTGGAGTTGGTATAACAGCTCTCAGTTTTTTGTTTTTAAGATGCAGTTCCGTCAGATCACGCTTAACCGAGTGGATGGATCTTAGCATGAGTCTGAAAAGGCAAGGAAAAAGGAGTACAGCCATAACAAAGAGAAGTAATACAACTCCAATGAATATAAAATATTGTGTCCAATCTAATGGATTAAGGGCTTTAATTTCACTCTCAAGGCCAGATGCCAGAGCTTTTAATTTATCATTATTTAAATGAGCCTTACTCAGAGTAGCGATGCCTTTCTGCAAATCATCCAAATTATGTGTAATATCAGTATCTTTCCAAAAACTCTGAAGGTGATTTTTAACTTTTTTTCATTGTTTTGAGGCATTATAAGGTAAAGGCGTGACACAAATATATTGAAAGGCAGCATGACATCGGGTCTCCATCCTGGTTTGCTATATTTGCTATATCCTGTCCAAGGGCCAAAACCACTTCTTCTAAAGCATTTATTTTTGACTCTAGCTTTTTATCTATAATGGATTGTTCTGTAAGTGTAACTGAAATATTTTTGTTTATTTCATTTACAAAGTGAGCTGTATGTATTTCCTTCACCAAAGCTGTAGTTGAAAGTGTAAAGGAAGTTAAAATTGCAATAAGAGCAGTAATACCCAAAATAAGAGTAGCTATAAATCTTTTAGGTCTTAAGAGAGCATTAAGTGTTTCTAAAGTGTGCAAAGCAGTATTTTTATACCAAGGATCCTGTTGCAGGTCAACAGGAAGCATTACATATGGTGGTCTCTTTATTAAAATCATTACAGGATACTGTTTATCTATACCAGAATTAATACAATTAGTAAGTTTACAGGCAGTACAATTAATAAGATATGAATTACCAACATGAGTAATATTTACTTGAAGTCTGGATCCTAATAATATAACAAAAGGATAAGATACACAAGCATGGGTAACCAAGGGAATGAGAGCTTTATCAGTGGGTTTTTTCTGTAATATTATGTTGGCACTTGCTGCAAGTCTAAAAAGATCATAATGAGTGGCAGTGAGATTTTTAATTGGGTCCCTGGCAACCCAAATTGGTTCTACATATCCTGGAGAAAACCATCTCTGTAATTTTTGTGTGTCATCTTTATTTGCATAATTTTTATATTTTATGAGACCCGCGTTACTTAGTCTTTCAAAATATTGAGAATGATCATAACCTCCTGATGAGATAGAGAAATCCCAAATTTCAAATTAGTTCCTTTGGGGGTATGTTTTGAAGCAGGTATATATTTAAATCCACAAGAGAGACATCGGGGATGAGTGTTAGAATTACCATTCCAAAATTGATTTATGTCTCTATATTTTTTAGTACACATGGGGAGCGGCATGAATGGAGCATTTTGAAAAGTCTCATTATTAATACGATATTCCAAAGCCATTATTTGTAATTTCCAAATGAACCTTGGTTCAAATTTTTTATCAGATCGTGATGGATCAGGTGAATCAGTAAGAAAGATCCGATAATTTACAGGCAGGCACCCTAAAGGAGGGTAGCCATATAAAGCTAAGCAAATAGGAGGGGAGTCTGATCTCCCTTCAAAATTTAACAGACCAGAACTATTTGGTCTCTCATCATAGTCCTGCATTCCTCCAAGTAAATCTGTATCATTAGTTAATACCTTTATATGATCTGGGTCAAGCCAGCCCACAGGATGAATTAGAGGGGGTTTTGGTATATATGCCCAATAACTTTCCCCATATGTGACAGTAGACTGAGTTGCAATTAAAGACAAAATAGCAAGAAAAATAAACTCAGGCGTCAGCGATTTCTGCTGAGAGGTCACGAGCTCTTTTGCTTTTTTTGTCAGGTATTTTAGTTGAGTCCAAGTCGGCATCTTCTTTGGAGTCAGGGCTTTTAAGGCTTCTGGCGTCATGTTCCTGGGAGACCTTGGGTCTGAGTCCCCATGCAATATCTGAAAAAGAGGGCTAAGTTCTCCTGTAGTGATTTTTAAATAAGGCCTAATCCAATTGATATTGCCTAATAATTTCTGATAGTAAATTCAGGAGCCTCAGGATTTAATCTTTGATCGGCTCCTTCATTCTCCTCTCTTTCTAAAGAGGGGCTGAGAGGCTGCCCCAAATCTAGTTTTTTGTATCCTTTATATTTTTCACCTCTTCCACTTCTGAAAGTGGGGTCCCATCTTTATGGAAATTTGATTTACATTTACTCTTTTAATGTTTGTCTTTTTGGCATCTAGGGCACAACCCAGGAGGGAGTCCTTTTTTGGGATTCTTATTCTTTTTTCCCCCATTAGGGCAGGCCCTTTGTATATGTCCTGTCTCTCCACATTTAAAACATGTGGGATCTGAGGATCCTTGTCCTCCTCCATAAGTCTTTTTTACATAGGCACAATAAATCTGTCCCTTCATTGCTGCAGCAAAGGCCATACCTTGGACCACTGCTGGTGAGGCATCAACACAGGCTTTTATAAAGTCCTGTATAGTCCCTGTCTTTTTAATGGGCCTTATGAGGTCCTGACAGAGAGCATTAGCATTCTCCCATGCTAACTGTTTAAGTAAGATTTCTGTTCCCTCTGATTGTTGCAACATTTTGTGAATAGCTTCCTCAAGCATAGAAACAAACTCCTGATAAACCTCTTCATTTCCTTGCTTTATTCCTGATACGTATAGATATAATGATAGAGTCAGAGTGTCTTCCACTGGAAACCAAGGACTGACCTTCTTAATAAAATCTAAGAAATCCTTCAAAGCCTTTTTTGAGACCTTTAATCCTCTCTCTGCCATCATATGTTTAAATACAGAAAGAAACATATTTTCTTGCTTTGACTCACCATGCCCCATGACTTCAATGATTACTCGTGCTTAACCGATGATCCTTTATCAGTGAGACCCGGGCTCCCTGGCGAGAACCCTCCGGTGTTTTGGAAGAAAAAAAGGAAAGAGACAAAAAAAGATTACCTGTCCAAGTATCCCTGTTCGAAGCACCACCTGCCACTGACTAGCCCACCGGGGGTTGGGGTCTTAATCGTGGGAGAACAGAGTTCTTTTGGAAAGGAAAACACAGGTTTGGGGATGGCGTACAGAAGAAAAACCAAGAGAGGCTTTTGGATCTGCAGCGATTTTATTGAGCTCAAGGCAGTGATTTTATAGTATATTCAAGAAGAAACAGCAAGGAGAGTTGGCAAACTTTCCAGAACTACTGGACAGGTTACTAACAATTCAATTTTCATACATTAACCAAAGTACATAGTCATGGGTCATGGTTGACAGATTACAGCATAATATATCTTTAAGTTTAGACAATGGTCACAAAACCGCAGGCACAAGTCTGGAACAAAACTTTTTTGAACTGAGAGATTAAGGCTTTTTTTTTATTATTACTTTATAACTAAAATAACCTTTACTTTGTGATCTTAAAGTTTTATTTTTATGTCTCCCAGGGAAATGGCTCAGGCCAATTGTAATGCACCCGGAGCCAATTTTTCAACATGTCTTGCTTTGGTACAGTGTGTGCAATGCCACCATTTACTATTGTATATTTGATTAATAATAGTTTGTTTTTGCTGTGGGGTTAACAAGCACCAAGGAGGCCTAGCTCTTAGCAATTTTTGCATGAAGTTTAAAGTATAGCAAAAGACCCACTACCCATCTATATTAACCCATCTATCTTTTTATTTATTATATGTTCTTGTGAAAGGAGGGGGACAATCAGGGACCCTTTGTATGTTATTTTTTTTAAAGGAGGAGCCCACCATCTGCCTTTAATTAAATAATGTCTCCCGTCATACACGACTGCCACTGGAATTCCCATTTTACTCAGTAACAGTCATGATATAAAACATCATTTTTACCTGATTATCCTATGTTGAACTTTCTTCAAACAATTTATTATTTTGTAATTGGTCTATGATATCACCCAATGTAATGTTGTTTTTTCAATGACTTTTTGTAAGAATTTTTAAGAAAGGAGGGTTGTACTCAAAAATATTTTTATATTTAATTTGACTAAGGTTTACAAAAAGTTCCTGCTACAAAAATGGCCTAAAACTGGGGGAAGTATTTAGCTATTATTGCCAACTCCCAGAACATCTAGGTAACACTGTCCTTTGTCTATAAGAAACATTTAATTAAACTTGAGAGAGGACTTTGTTGTATTTAGAAAGTATATTATAACTAAGAAAGACAGCATGCCAAGCCCAGCACCAAGGAAGCGTGACATCTTAGGAGCATATCAGGAAATGGTCAAGGCCGAGCAGTCTGCCAGGGACCTCCAGGGGCTCAGGCCCCGAAGGACTTTGCTCCCCCGCCTGCCTCGAATATGACTTTCATCACAGCTCATACGCAGGTGATACTGGAGTTGGTGTAACAAGAATGTTTCTTACATTTCTTCTTGATCTATCAGGAAGAAAATCTGGTTTTATCCTTTGTTTAACAATTGTGAAGGATACAGATAATTTGTATATTCAGCGTGCTTTTTTCCTATTGAAAGTGTTTTCTTTTCATTACTTATTACTCATTTTTACTTTGCTATGTTACATGTCAAAACAGAGATGCTCAAGAACTGTGTGATTAAAACTAATGTTTTTCAATGTCATAATATTAAATGTATATATCATTACAAGTTTAGGATATTATGTGTCCTCTAAGTGTAGTTTGTGCATTTTACAAATGGAGTTATCCAGGTACAAGAAGAACTAGAGATTGGATGACCTCTGAAACAGTAATAAGAATCCCTTGCTCTACTGAACTACAGAATCTTTATTTTCATTCAAAGATACCAAAGAGTCATAGGCCTGAAGACACAGGGTAGTAGTTTAATTACTGCACTCTGCAAACTCTCTTGGGTTTTATATGTTTGATGCATTTGCCTGAAATTCCGAAGGACTTGTAATTTTCTGTTAGTATGAAAGTGATTTTTAAGACAGGACTTTTCTTCCTCTTTATAGTAGAGAAGAAATTAAAATTGACAGAATTCTATGGCTATCATTAAACTTTTTTTTCACGAAGAAAAGAGCAGAGCGGCTAGTATATTGTGGGGAGTTATAGATCTTTAAGTGCTTGCATCCTACAGAGGCATTATTTCCCGTTCAATTCTGACACTGATGATCTATTTAGCAGTTATTCTTTCTTGTTGTTTTTTTCTCTTTCCTTTGTTGCTTTCTTTGTCACTCATTTGTGTTTACTACAAAAATAACATGATAATTAAAATGTTATAACCCAAACTCTGATTTAAAAATTGGCATATAATTTTGGTAAGGATAAATACTTTTATTGAGATTTATTGGGTATTGGGATATCAAAATAAAAATTCCATGGAATTGCTCATAATTTTTCTAAGTCCACAGTTCAGCAAAGATCTGTACGTTACTTATATGGATATCTGAAAGTGCATGTATATAGATATGATATGAACTCATGTATTTTAACTTAAAATACATTGGCAGCTAAGCAACTTAATTTTGAATTTTTAAATAAAATATATTACTCTATTATGTAGAATCTTACTCTATCACAAGAAATTCAAGTAATCACTACATTAAACCTTAAGATAATGTTTAAATATAAAAATCTGACTGAATTTGCTATTTGCACATGAAATATATTGCTTGATTTTTTTCCCCCAGCTGTGCAGAAGCTGATTTACTGAATGGCATTTAAGTGGCAGTGTGCATCACAGATGTGGATTTGGGAATCCACACTCTTATTTACATTCTGTGTGTCTAGAGTCTCTCTCTCTCTGTGAAAATATGAATTAAAATGTAGAAATCATTTTGTTCTGACTGAACTCCAGTGGTGACTGGAGGTGACAAGAGATAAGGGGGCAGAACCCCTGTGGCTCTGGGAGCTTGTGAGAACTTGGCATGAAATGTCTCCTGTTCTGCTGACTTGCAGTTTCTTAGTTGACATTGTTCCAGGACTGTGATATCCTTCAGGGTTACTTGAGGATTTCATTCCTAGGCCATTGACCTCTCTGGAGTAGTGACCATTTTTAATAATTACATTTCCTTTCCAGTTTTTTTCTCTTATATTTCTCTATGTACTTTATTGTGCTACTTCTTTACGTGTCTCTTTACCTAGATGCCTCACATCGGCCTGATGTTTGAGTTACACCAATTAGGCCAAGGAAGGAAGAACAGCTTAATGAAATTTTCAAACAACCAAATAATGAAATTGTCAGTATTTGCTGACTTTAGATGATGACAAGCAAACAAAAGAGGGGAACTATTTTAAAAGATTTCAGTTATTTATATTTCCACTTGAAAAAAATAGTAATTCAAGAGTTCATGAAATTAGAGGGAGTGGGGGACATGGGAATAGTTGGAGCAGGGAGGAATGGTTGGAAAGGAGGTAAATGCTGTAATGATGCATGAAATTTAAAATAACATTTGGGGCGTAAATAAAAAAATATTTCTGGATAATATTTTGACAAAGTTTCAGTAAAAAAATCAGCATATTACTTTTTGGTACATATAGCATTTTTACTATTATTTCATTTTTATTATTTCTTAAGTCAGTAATAGCTCTTATATACATGATTTTCATGATGAAATATTTTCATGTTTTAGTAGGCTTTATAATAATAAGTTAAAGTCATTCATGATTTAAATATTCCTATGTGCCAAGAGATTGACAGTTCTAATACTTTTACTTTTAAATGTTTTTATTGAATTATTAATCAAATTTAGACTCTCTGCTCCATCCACACCCCAAGCCTTAGATGTAAATGTCCTACTGTAAATGTGTCATTTAGGGTTTGACATGTCCTAGACATATATTTTCTGCATGAGATCAGTTGCGGAACACTTTAATAACCTCCAATTGATGAAAAAAGAAGCTTCTTTGATGAGTGGTGTATGGTATACTTGTCTGTAAATATAAGGATTCCTATATAGCATACAATAAGAAATTTCATTTAACTAGAGCTGTACCAGACAAAGGGTTATATATAGGACTAATACCCTCTCCATCATGTCTATTTACTATGTTTATAGTGCTATCCATGAATTTCTTCCCAATGAATGATCTTAAGTCAAATTAGATACCTTTTTATCACCCCCTACACAACAGTACTACTTATGCATCAATAGAAATTGTTTCCTGTTGCAGTGGTTGAGGTTATTAGGTTTTATAGCTGGGTTGGACCACTGATTGATTTTTTTCCCCTTAGCAGCTTGCATAGTGTCCTCTAGTTTATGAAAGCCAGTCTTCAGGGAAAATGTTTCCAGGTCAGGTCCAGCTCCATTGGTCCAAGTCCTGTGTCAGAATTATGTTGTATATTCAGCAATAGGTTCTTACCTTCATGTTCTGGGAGGTAATCAAAAGCAGTGGCTATAGCCTGTGTGATTTTGCTAGTCTCTTGGAACACCTTGACCAACAACTGGAAGGGAGGTTTCTTCTATCCTGCACTGTGTGTCTTGTTACATAACCTTCAAGTATATTCATGCACTCATGTTCAGACATTCCATGCATACTTTTCAGGGGGTGTTGAATTAATACATTTCTCTCTGGTTTTTAAACCACATAAGCTCTATTTAGCTCTCCTATCTCTCCCTGTCTAATCTCCCTCTTCCTTTCCCAGTTTAATTACCTCATTTCTTCTATTTTCCCCTAGATAATATATGTCTCTTATTATCCTCCCTTCTTGTGTTGATTAAATATATATCATCTAGTGTGGCCACAATCGGCAGGATGTTTTTCCCTCCTAGAATCAGGCTGACAGCTTCACAAGGCTATATGTCTCCTCTGGGCAAGAGAGAGTTCCTAGGCTGTGCTTCTGGCAAGGAGGGGGGAGGGGACTACAAGAAGTCACCTGATGAGAAATGAAAGACACAGACTAAAACGGATGGTCCAGGAGATAGACTCAGTTTTATTCATGCCAGCAATATGTTTATATACTAAAAGCTACTGTGCTCTGGGCAAGGAAGTAGGGGGAAGGAGGAAGGGAAGGGCAAGGCACCTTGGTTCCTACCAGGGGGCTGCAGAGCTCCTGTTTGTGCAACCAGTAAACTAGAGGTGTGACATTTTGCTCAATACCTTAAAGGAAGGGGCCATCCAGGTCTGGAACTTTGCAGAGATAGGTGAAGCAGGAAATACTGCCTTATTCCAACCTCAGGGAGATAACTCAGGAAGCCCCAGGACAGAGTATGCAGTTCCTTATCTCAAGTCAGACAAAGTTTCATTCCTATACTCTTGCTTTTCTTCTTTCCCTTTACCTCCATGGTTTCTTCTATGTCTTCCCTACTCCCTTCCCAGTTGATAACATGTGTTTCCTACCATTCCCTTCTCTCAGTCTCTTTCTTTGCATTTATTTCCATGCTTCCTTTCCATTTTCTTTGTACTGTTCTTACAAAATGATTTTTAATGTGTAAAAAATCATTTTAATATAAGCACAGAGCTCTGAGCACTGACTTGACACTGAGAGAACATCATTATTATTTTTATTAACATTATTCCAATTATAGTTCTTATATAACATTATAAAGATTTAAAGTATTAAATAAGAATAATTTAATAAATGACCATGCTACTGGTCAGCAAGCCTAGAATATCATAAAATCCTAATGTTGGGCTCATAAGTGTGTGCAAAGAAACTGTGTTAAGGAAGATGTCAGCCACTTCAGAGGCAACCGGGAAAAAATCATAGTCTTAGTGACTTGTCTACTCTAATGTTTTCTTTTAAACATAGTTCAGTGATTTAAAATCACTGGGAAGAGTATGTTTGAACTTCTAGAATTCTGTAATAGATGTTATACAGTGTCATGAAGCACTGGGACCCATTATTATATTTCATTGTCTCTTTTATTACCTGAGGGTAAGTGCAGGCAATAGAACAAGGTGACAAGCTCACTTTTAACCTTTGCTAGAGGAAGAAGCTAGATGAAGAGTTGAAATGTATTTCGAAGTTATTATCCTCAGAGACTCCTCACTTGCTGTCCCTTTGCAGTTACTGGCTTGCGTGTCATCTAGTGTGTGGTGTCAGACCCTCATAGCAAGTTTTGCTTTGTCCTGTTGTGTTCTCCACAGGGCACTTTACCTGAGTGATGGCTTTAGAGAATGCATTTTTAGATGGGTTAGCTGTCCCTACTGTGCTGTTGGCTCAGAGGAATTGTGCTCAACAACAAAATAATCTCTATTCTGAATATTGATAGTCTTTTCCTTGTATAATTTAAAATAGTCCTATAAATTCTGTCCTTTGTCATACATTTTGATTATAATACACTCCCTTAAGTTAAATTTAGAAAAAACATGTAAACATAATTAAGAATATGATAATTTGTTGAATTTTACCTCATTATTTGACATTTTTAATATCTTTAATGGCAGATTGTTTTAAAAATTCCATTGATTTGAGTGGAATCTTTGGATTAATGAGGTCATGACAGTTATTTGACATAATAGGAAAAACTACGTAGGAATTAATCTTGATCTGAACAAGCCTTACTCCTTTCTAGGACAAAATTGCAAAACAGGTACATAACACAGATGTGACAGAATGTTTGATGAAAACTCCAGCACTGACAATATGCGTAAACTCATAAGACCTGATTCTTTGATAATCTTGATGCCTCTTCTTTGACTAAAGAAATTGTAAGGAGGAAAATATTCCACTGAAGAAGATATTTAATAAAAATATTT
Source organism: Rhizomys pruinosus (assembly GCA_009823505.1). Lineage (NCBI taxonomy): Eukaryota > Metazoa > Chordata > Mammalia > Rodentia > Spalacidae > Rhizomys > Rhizomys pruinosus. Next base: position 1,821,337 of record VZQC01012550.1, read on the forward strand.
TATGATTGGTTATCTATGTCTTTTTAAAAATAGTGGAAGAACTAATATATCTACATGATTCACTTTCTAATCCAGTCTTGTTTGCTTTGTTTCATATTTCATTTATACTGATAGATCATCAAGCAATATTTGGATGGTCTGACTTATTTGCATTTCTTATTTGAAGATATTTTAACTGTGCTTCTGTATGTCCCTAATTCATGAAGTAAGAATAAGGTAGGAATTCATATTTTAAATCTGACCCTCTCTGTTCTTTGCGCACTCAAATTTCTATATTCAAGAACTTTTGGTCTACATTGACCATGCAGCCTATGGGGTTTCAGTAGATTCTAGGTTAAGCAATTTTAATCAGAAAAATGAATGGATAGATTCTATTTAATTCTAGATATATAGATCAATAGAACTGAGCGATGCTTGAGAGATCACTTCTTCCCTTTCTTAAAAGATGCTTGCTGAGTTTCAGATTCAGAGATGATATGTTTTATGTTCTTTATTTATTAATAATTTATTGTGTACTAGTCTATAATATCACTTAGTATGTTCTTAAGTAAAATGTTAATAATGTATTTTACTTATTTATTTCATATCTTGATAGTGAAAGTGTTTTTGGTACTTAAATGGTAGGTTTCAGATTCACCAATTAATTGATTTTTAAAAAATTTATGTGTCTGTGTTTGACCAAATGTGCAAAATTGCTTTTGAAAAGCTCCTCTAGCTTCACAATGATATTTTTAAGCTTTGTTCATTAATGAGAATATCATTTACCAAATGTATAAGGACATTACTTTAGATTAGTTAATTTAAAGGTACTTAGTGTGCTTACACAGCATTCCGGAGCCCTTGCCTGACAGTATGCCCAGATGGAAGTGCTTCAGATCTGCACTAGGTTTTCTTGTTTCCAACAGTTCAGTGTGTTTAGTTTTTTTCTTCATAAGAAAAGCATATAAATGCCTTTTTCCACCATATATTTGCTTTAGTGTGGGTACTAGGATGTTGAAATTAAAATGAAATTTCCTTTTTCTCCCTTAGTAAAAAGCATAACTGTAGATCAAATGGTTATAAGAGCATAAAGTTCTCTTAATGGCAAGTTGTAAGAATTTTTTAACTACTATCATAAAAAAGCCCAGTTTCTATTATAGGCATAATAAGTCCCCTTTTTCTCAGTGTAAATATCTTAACAAGAAAAGTGTATTTTCCATTTTATCCTGTTGCTATAATTTGCCTATTATTTGATGCTTTATTTTCAAATTGGTGCTGCCTATGCATGTAATTCGTTTATTTTACTGCAAACAAAATCTTCAAATTGGCTATAATTTTCACCAAGTTAAATCAGAATTTGACAACTCACTTTTGGTTAACTTTGAAGTTTGATATTATTTCAATTTTGAAAGTTTAGAAGCTTCTTCTTTCTTTTTTTTTCTTTTCTTTTTTTGGTATCTTTGAGACCGGGTCTCTTTATAGCCCTAGTTGGCCTAGAACTCCCTTTGTAGACCAGACTGGCCTTAAACTTACAGAGATCCACCTGCCTCTGCCTCCTGAGTGCTGGGATTAAAGGCCTGCACTACCATGCCTGGCTTAGAAGCTTATTCTTTAAATTGTGCCAATGAAACATGTGAAAAACGGAAGGTAAGAACAGGAAAGTGACTCACATCAGCTTTGCTTTACATGTTGCCTATTGGACTGCTTTTTTTCAGAGCAATTTCACACTCACCACAAAATAAGGAATGCACAGTGAGTTTTCATATATGTCATGTTGACATAGGACATAGTCTTCCTAACGTCGTAATCTCATGTTGGACTTGTGTATTCTTTCCATTTACTGACAAAATAAGAAAGAAAGAAAGAGAAACAGGGTGGTAGCACATCTGTAGCCCTACAATGTAAAACAGGGCTCTGTACTGAGCACTGGGGTTGATCTGAGTCTTATGGTAAGAAAAAAGAGAACCTCTGATGAACAGTTAAAGAAATGTGAGCTCAAATTTGCCCTTCTGCCATGCTGATAAAATTAATCAAGATCCCAATCCTGGCTTTCTAAGGGTTTTCGTTGTATGGCTGAGTACTATATCCATCTACTGGCAAATTCTGTCAAGAAAATTCAGTTTTCTCATCTCTAACATGGTACAATAATATGGCTGAATTTAAGTGGAATAACTATTTTGAGTAAATTCTGAAAGAAATCCTCTAAATTTTGAGACTAGAATGCTTTGCAAATGGCATGATCTATTTTTATGAACTGTAGTTTTGTTTGCCACACACATACAGTTTTCCTATGAGAATTTGCTTGAAACAATCACAGAAATGCTCTCTAGTGAGAAAATGCAATGTAAGAAACATTTTTCCCATGGCCATGCACACAAAACAAACACATACACACAAAACACACAACCACACACATAAAATACACACATCAAACCAATAAATTCACACGTACACACACAAACTACATATACACAAACACATACACAGAAAAACACACACATATAGTTACATTATATAATTTCTCTATTAATGTAGATATTAATGTAGATATTAAGTAATGCATTGTTTTTTTATCTGACATTATTTTACTTTTCTCTAATTTTATAAACAATCCAGATCAACATAAGAACTGATAATAATGATCTTAATTATATTATATTCCCTCAAAACAACTTAAAATGCCTTATGAGTTTTATATTAAGAAACCCATCCTTCTGTTTTGATCCAGCTGTAACAGTTAATATACAATTGAAGTGAATTCAACTGAGGTAGACTGAGATTGTTAAGACACTGAAATCCTTGGACACAGCTGTATTCCATGCTGTCTGAATAATTGGAATGCGGTAACACTCGACTGAGTCACACCACTAATGCCCACTTCTGCACTATTCATGCTTCAGTGAAGGTGGTAAAAATGAACAAAACAATTTGAACGAATATTTGTCATCTGGAAAAAAGCCCTTCTAAGCTTTTTAAATCAAAATACATGTCATAAAGACAGCCAAATGTTTCACAGTTTTCCCATCAGTTAGGGCAGACAACTTGATTTTCAACTATGGGTTTCTGCTCAGTTCTTAAAATACTATGGCTTCTGATTTTAGTCTGAGATTTTTTCATAAGTTCTGGTAACTCCACTAAAAAGAATAAACCACATTTACTTCTAAAACTAGTGTTGCATTTGGTTTGATTTCCCCAAGCTAGGTGTTTATAAAATTACAGGATTTGTTAATTAAGCAATAGAATCATGTTTAGAGACCTAGCCTGACATTTTTCCAAACCAGAAAGTAAACAAAACAATTTTGAAAGTTGGGGGCAGGGGAGAGGAACATACTTGTTAAACATACTTGTTAAATATGTTTTTCCACTAAAAAAGGAGAGACAAAGACAGACAGGGACAGAGACAAATAGAGACAGAGAACAAAAGCAGTTGTGAGCTCTTTTTTTTTTTTTTTAATTTTCTTCCTTGGTAGGTATCATAACAATGATGGACTTGATGTGTTTCTTGATATTTTCTTGTCCCCTCTGTCTCATAGGACATGCTATTTAACTTTATTTTTTTTATCTTGTGTGAAAAAACAAACATAGGTGTTTAAGTGTAGAAACCAATGATAAATGCTAAAAAGTATTTTTCACGTACAATACTTTGTAGTTAACCCATAAATATCAATTCCATCCTTTCCTACTCTGATTAAAGCATAATTATTAACATGATCAGAGATATCTATATGCTATCAATCAACTTCTGGTATACAGGTATAAATGATGATTCTATGAAGAAGGATTTGATAAAATATTATCTAATTTACAGGAAGATTTAAAGATAAGAAGTAGATAGTAGAGTTATTTAAAATACCCCTGTTTCCGGGGCTAGAGAGATGGCCTAGTGGTTAAGAGCTCCGACTGCTCTTGCCGAGGACCCGGGTTCGATCCCCAGCACCCACATGGCAGCTGAGAACCGTCTTTAACTCCAGTTCCAGGGGAATCTGACACCCTCTTCTGACTTCCGTGGCATTGCACGACATGGGTGCACATACCTACACGGAGACAGTACATTCATACACATAAAAATAAATTAAAAATAAAATAAAATAAAATAAAATAAAATAAAATACCCGTTTGCCAAATTTTCTCACTACTTCAAGACTTGAGTTAGTGACGCTCATTCCTTCTGGGTTCTACAAAGTTCCTGCCCATTTTGTCTTTGAGTACCTAGGCAAAGTTCTAACTGCTGTTTTGGAATTAGAATACATTCCACAGTTCCCACTATTTCATGTCCTTGGTATGGAATAAAGGAGTATAAAAAATTTTAATTACAGCAGCTAATGTATTTGTTCATAGTCAATAGTCATACTTGTAGAGGCTGAGGAGAAAATTTTTGCTTTATTATTAGATTACTATTTTTTGTAACCAAATTTGTGCATTCCATATTTAGTACCTTTCTAATACCTCATTTTCAAACTTCCATAGAATCAGAAAGTAAATTTGCCATGTTAAATTACATATACCAGAGGGAAATTAGAAAAAGGATTTTCTCTTTGGTGAGATTGTAGGTCCCTGACTGGACATTATTATGAAAACATAACATTTTGTCAAAGTTACTCCCAACAGGTCAAATGGCAATAGCCCCGATGGTGTTTGTGAATTGGCATGGCCCTGTTGCAGATAGATTTTTTTGCTTTGGCACCTGGGATACTTTTTTTTTTTTTTTCTTTTTTTTGGTCTTTTTGAGACAGGGTCTCCCTGTAGCCTCAGCTGTCCTGGAACTCACTCTGTAGACCAGGCTTGCCTTGAACTCACAAAGATCCACCTGCCTCTGCCTTCCAAGTGCTAGGACTAAAGGTTTCACATTTTGTTTTGGCAGCTGGAATACTTTTAACTGTACTGTGTTTAGGTAGATGCACGAGTCTCCTAATGCCAGTCTAAAGTGGATGTGCTAATTGTCACCTAAATGACTTGAGTATTTTTATTTTGATGACTATTACTCCAAGGTGTTTCCCCTTAATTGAGAACCCTGATATTATTCTTGACAATCTTAATTTTGCACCTTTAAAGGCAATGTAAACAACCACATTTTATTTTTTCATTTAACTAATTAAATTGTTTCTTATAGCTATTTCCTGAGTTGAAATGGTAACAACTGGCAGTTCTCTCTAAATCTTTTTTACCTCCTATCCAATCAGTGTGATGGCTGACAGTGTATAACTGCTTAATCTATAATTTGCTCAAGGATTTTTCTCCCCTTATCAAGTGGTTTAGCAATCTGCATCACTAAATATTTGCAGTTCCTATCAGTGAGTGACTCTGATGACTAGTGACATCTCAGAATCTTAAAATCAGTGTGAGAAGCAGATTCACACTAGCTGCATATTACTTTTGTATAAGATACCTAACAATGCTATAAAATTCAACATTTAAATTGGAGAGTACAATACCTGGCTCCAATGATAGTCCATATTCTGTTTTGGGGAAGGAAATAAAATGAAATAATATCAGAGAAGTCATATATCACAGTTCTGTTCAGATGACTACTTTTTTTTTATCCTTTTGAGAGAGTGTCTCCCTTTAATCCCAGCTGATTTGGAGCTCACTACGTAGACAGGCTGTCCTCAAACTCACAGAGATCCAATTGCCTCTGCCTCCTGCCTGCTGGCATTAAAAGCATGCGCCACCATGCCCAACCAGGTGACTACTTTTGCTACAAAGTGCTCTCCATTCCAGGAGGCTCAGAGCAAGAGTTCTAATCTCTGCCTTCTCGCTTTAGGAATGAAGTTCCAGGAAGAGTAATGTGGGCAATGGTTTAAATCCCCAGCACACATTAAAAAGGGAGATTTTGGTGACATCTTTTAGGGTTCCCCTTGACTGTAATTGCATTCATATATCCCGATACCACTGTTTAGTAATTATCTTTACAATTAAATACAAGTTAAATAGTGAAATTAATAATGATATATGACAGCAATAGATTAAATGGTACTAATTTTGGAGGCAAAGCAGATAGATAGCTTAATATTGACAAGAATCTGCCAGGGTTAAAAACTGGGATTGTTGATTATATATATATATANATATATATATTATATTAAACCTGGCAAATAATAGATAATTATGTATATTGACATTTTACATCTTATAAAATAAATGAACAGCCATCTAAATAAAAACAATGTTTTTTTAAATTAAGACCAGAATAGAAATAAGTTTAATTAACCAATACTTACAGCATAGATTGAAATAAATCACCATAGAAACTATGGAATTGTTATTAGTGATATATATTATATATATATATATTATCAGAAAAAATATCATGTCTAGGACATACTTGAGATAATATGAAGTAAGAAGTTCTGCCATCCTTAAATCATAGTAGAATGTCAATCTATTGATATATGCATAAATTTTATGTTTAACTCTTATAGGATTATTAACTTCTTATTTACATAAACTGGTCAGTTAATAGAATATAGATGAGGATGAGCTATGAGGGATCTCAAAGAAACAACACAGATATCCTTGCAGGAGATTCTGAACAAACTCAGAACTATGGCAGTTGCCTCAGATTCTGGAGCAAGTAAGCTAAAAAATCTACATATAACAGCAAGAGAACAACATTGGCAGCAAATTCCTCAAGTTGTAGCAATCCACATATTCAACAAAAAATGATAATATTTGTAGTTTAGTTTTATAAACTTTAGCTTTTGTAATTCATGACTACGGATTTAAGTTTGCAAAATCTATATTGCATTAGCTTCATCTCTTGCAATTTTCATGTGGATTTTGTGTAGCTAAAACACAGATATTATTTTGCATTTCAGTGTGACGTACATTTATAATATTTAAGTCATTTAAATAAAGAACATATGGGAGTTAAATTCCTTTGCTCCAAAGGGATATGACATTCATTTAAATTAATACTTCAAATGTGTTGTGAATTTAAAAATTCACTGGAGATGAAAGAATGTAAAAACATTTTAAGAACCACAATAAGGAGAAAAAAGCTGAAAATGAGTAATTCTGTGCCTGCTGCCAACACAACATGAAGGTTTGAGGAAAAGTACAATGAATTCTTAAAATTGATAGCATATGTTTAAATCTATAATCTCTGTAACGTTAAATAAAAATAATTTAGGTGAAGATTGTGGAAGATTTATTATGAGTATGAGTTCTACCAGATCTTAGCCATATGATCTTGATCAAGTGTTACCAAATGCCTATCTTTGTTTCCATAAATCCTTTAGTTCAATGATTTGCACTTATGGGTAAGACAAAGAAGTAGAATTTAATTCTGAACTAACCTGTAAGTTCCTGACAGATATGATTTCCTTAGTTTGATAGGATTGAGGTTGAAAATTTAGTTCCTGAAAGCAATAAGGGTCATTCCATGTATTTGGAATCTGTATGCTGTACTTAACAGGTGTGACTTACTGCAGGTCCAGTTACACTAAACATTGAATCCAGAAAGAGCGCTAAAGAAATACCTAAAATGGGAAAAATCTATTAGGTTTGTTGACAGGAATATTGCTATAAACAGCGGAAAACGAGTGAAAAATGCTGCTGAAACTTAACCAAATATAAGGAAGAATATCATGTTTTCAATAGCATAAAGCGAGAAGAGAGATTTTTTTGAAAAGTGACTTTCTTTGTACCCTTCAAATACCTTCACTTATATAACACAGCTCAATAATTATATTTTACAAGGCGACAATTAATTCCAGCTTAACTTTTCAAAAAATCCTACAAATTTTCATGGAACTCTATATTGCTTGAAGCAAGTATCCAAATTTAATTGTCAATTATATAATTAGCATTGAATCCAATGTCTATATATTGTATATGCTTAAAAATACCAAATATACATTAATAAAATGTAATGAATATAACTTGAATTTTTAAAATTTATCCATAAGAAGCATATACTTAGACGCATGGGCACCATCTCAGCCACAGTGCAATACTGGGTATGTATGTTGAGGATTAATTAATAAATAACAAACATTGCCTGGTATAGTGTCACATGCATTTAATCCCAGCTATCTGGAAGCAGAGGCAAACAGATCTCTGTGAGTTCAAGGCCAGCCTTGTGTACATAGTAAGTTCCAGGACAGCTGGGGCTACAGGGAGACCCTGTCTCAAAAAGACCAAAAATATAGAAACAAATCAATAACTAACACTAATGTGATAAATAAAACATAATTTTATGAAAACAGGCTATTATAGTTCTGAACTTATATCAAGTGAAAAATGAGTAAAGTGATATTTTAACTTCTAATTATGCATCTACTTCCACAATATTTCTTTTTGTTAGTATCCTCCCTGTGAATATATTACAGAATATCAAGACATTGTCAATTAATCATTAATTAGTATAGTCTAAAACATTAACAATTCACTTGTTGAAAAGATTTTGAATAAATGTAATGAGTATACAAGAGAAACATTGTGAAAGGTAGAGTATATTTGTTTAAATGCTTTTATAAGAAGAAAATTCTCTCATCTCTATATGTTTTTTTAATTTCACAGTTCTTAGAGTTCTATATTACAAATAAATATGGTTGTACAGATATAAGTATAAGAGAAACTGCAATCATTGGCTTTCTGGCAGTATTCTTTTACTTAAAATTAATGTAAAATTGTATCTTTAAAAATCTCAGAACTACTTAAAAGCATTTGTTTGGTAATAAAACAGTTCTAAATAATTGTACCTGTTTCTTAATTCAAGTTTTCTGAATTCTGATGTTATATTATGCTTCAACCTATTGAATTATGTCTTTTCTATTAAATGAGTAACAGTTATATTACTTTCTCATGTCTCCCTAAGACCTCCTAAGTAATAGTGATAAATCTTTGTAGGCAAGAACAAGTAGAACACTGTGCCAGATGTTTAATTCTCATTATTTGAGATTTTTAGCTCATCATTAGAAATCTCTTATGACTTTTGCCAAACATTGGGTTTATTTTATATCAAACCTATAATGAAAAATGTTGGCTTAAGACCTAAGTGGGGAAAATCCCATTTTGTCATTGACAAAAATCTTCATGTAAGATGGATCTCTGGCATGTAGCAGATACTTGATAAGGGTTAGTGAATGATAAGTGAGATGCAGACTACACTTGATTTAGAATATCGTCTGAACTTGCTTGAATATCTCCTCATTGAAGCCGGTCAAAGCTAAACTGCAATCTAAAATGATGTGAGATGTCAGGGACCCAGGTTAATGTAATGCATTAAATAACACCATGACCTCATTCACAAAACGAGAGATAAATGTCACATCAAGCCATTCAGGCAGAAATTCTTATTCTTTAGGTAATAACTCTGAGAGAGTGAAAAAAAAAAAAGACCTTATGAAATAGACCAAATCTCCTCTCTTTCACATTGCAGAGTAGCAGCGATTCCTAATAGCGAAGCTCAGCAGCTTTTTGGGCTGATCAGGCTATTTTGGTGCTATATCAAGAGAAAATTTTGACAGTCTTGGCTCACAATTTAACCTCCTTCAGAAGTGTTACAATCTGGTTGGGGAATATCCATGGAATACTAAACATCTATCTTCTTTTAAACCCAGCCATTCTCACATAAATAATAGCTGTATTTCATGCATGATCTTCTTTTTGTTCTGTTGCTACAGAAGCAGCCAACTAGGCAATGAGAAGCAAAAGTAAACTAGCATATTCCCAGTACTCTTGGCATCAGTGATGGAAATGTCTTTGATTCTTAGGAAGATGATCCAAAAGAATTCAGAAGAACGAAACGTGTTGGCCTCTGTTGTATAAGTAAAGTCCATGTAAGGGGAGAGGGTCATGGATAGCTAGTATTTGCCAACTGAGTAGAACAAAGCTTTTAGGAAATATGTTTCACAGCTCCAAAGCATGCTTCAGCTCATGGAGACTAAGAAATGAGCATTTAAATGGTTTTTAGCACTCAGGGCTTGCTTTTTCCATTTATCTTCTAGCAATGGTTAAATTACCTACTATATTAAAATTTATTTCTTAAGGAAGATTAGAAAGTATAAACCTTTCTCTCTGTAGATTAGCATAAAATGTGGTCTGTGGCATATTTATAAAATTGGTAGTAAGACGATTTATTCTTGTATCCTTTAATCTTTGTTCTCATGGGGAACATATCAAATATTCTTCTAAGGTATAAAATTCAGAATCTGTACAGAGGGATTTCACACACAGGTTTTTCTTGAGGGAGTAGATAATTCAGGTGCTGTATACTAGTAATGCACATATGACATGATTATGGTAGCAAAAGCTGTCTGTTCTCCATAGTGAGTTCCAGGACAGCTGGAGCTACAGGGGAACCCTGTCTCAAAAAGACCAAATAAAAAGCTTGAGTGAATTAAAAATTAAAAATTGCTCCATGAGCTTCTCGTTTCCCCCAAACATTGTGAGTCCTTTTCAGTGTACTATAATTTACAATCTTAGAGATGGGTTAATGTTTCATTCCTTTGTTTCTTAAACAACAGAGTAAATTAAACTGGCCTCGCATTTTGCTTTCACGGCCTAAGTGACACTCTGTACCATGTATTATTCCTCAGCTTTAGTGAATCATCATACTTTTCTGCTTGGATCACTTTGCATTTTTCCTCATTTTAAAGTTGCAATGTTTGAAAGAATCTGTGAGAGCTCCGTTATAGTGGAGGCTTTCCCTGGGGTCACCACCTTTGGGATATTGTCATCTTTATCAGGCCATTTTGGTCATTCATTCTGAAAACTCTTCCTTCACAAAGTTCCTGTTTGCAGATGTAGAGTCACTTAAACAGTTACAAGTATCAGCAGTACCTCATTACACACAGTTGGATTTTAGCCACATTTCACTTCTGATGTTATCACTTTTTTGTTTCTTTGCTGTACTTTGATTTCTATTGCCCTATTATATCTTAAAGTAATCAGTTTTGTTTGTAAAATATCACATAGGCTTATCATTGGCAGACAGAAAGAAACAGAATTATATGCTTTCTTTTGTGAAATTAGAAGTGCCAACAAAGTGTCAAGGGTATTACTATTGTAATTCATGATCTGAGTAGTTAGTAGCTAAATGTGTACTGTATAAGATCTCTTCATATTGTGCTGTCCACAGCTAATACAACTTGCTCACTGAGATCTGGGTCATGTTGTTGGGAGGTTTCTGTTATATTTAACTATCTCATGCTTACTAAAACTCAGACATATCAGATATATTCAGATGAGGCCTGACTTTTCAGATGAATTATAATTGAGTTACATGATTTAAGATGCCTTGTATTTAAAGAATAAAACCTCCTTACATTCATAATCAGAAGGCAAACACCAATAATCTATAATGGTATATGGCTCATTTTCTGGTAAGTTATACCTATAGAAAATGTTCCTAAATAACAGTTAATAGTAAATTTATACATAAATACAACTAGCGAGAAGGGTTTTCATTATCAAGCTTAGTTTCTCAGTATTGTCTGCAGTGGTCGATCTGCTCAGGTTTATTCTCTCCTTATAATTCTAAATCTTCACAGTACCAACTCACCTGAATATGTAATGTGATTGTGTGAAATTCATTCTTGTTAATGGTGTTAATAAGAAAATTCATGGTGCAATGGAGATATCTATCCTCTCTCATTCTCTATTGGGACTTTGTAGAAAAGTCACTTTTCCACAAAGTCAAGCTCATTCAAAAGGGAAAAAAAATACTGGAATATTTCCAGTATGGCCAAAAGAATTAAAGCAGATTAGAGCTGAGCATCTTATTTTTAGTTGGGACTGAGTCTCATGGAATGCAAGCTGGACTGGGATTCATTATGTAGCTGAGGATAAATTGAACTTCCAATCCTTCTTCTACCTTCTATGAGCTGAGATTGCAGGGTATACTATCATTTCTAAGTTAGGGGGTACTGCTGATCAAACTCAGGGTTGCATGCATGCTAAGCCCAGAGTCACAAACCAAGCTACATCGTTGTCCAAGAGTTAGGTCTTAAAAAGTATCGTTTTTAATGAAAATTAACCCATCACATAATTTGCTCTTCCTTTTTCTGAAATACTTATTTTAAGGTCACAGATGTCAGTTATTATGATACAATTGCATAATATTTTCTGTTGTTCTAAATTTAAGTTCCTAATTTTTTCAATATTGCTTAGAAGTGGCCAAAATTAATTCTCTGTAAGTACTTATCTTCTACAAGTCACGTGGTTGCATTTTATATACATTTGAAAATTCTTGCACCATATTAAGTGGATACAATTTTTATATTTTTACTTTATCCCATATTTTTGCATTAGTAATATTTCCTATTTCTCCCCTCCTATCCATTACCACCTTTCTTCCTTTATTTCCTCCCTCTCTCCCTCCCTTCATGCATTCTTTCCCTGTGCTCCTCTGTACTGAGTATTGAACAGGGCTTTTTACATCGTAGGCCAGCACCTACCACTGAGTAATATTCTCTGGCTAGTAATAATCTTTCTCTAAGGACATAAAATATTTCATCTTTTGTGATTGTAAATCTCCTTAGGATTATCTGGACAAGAATAATTCCATCAGGGAGCCACGCACATCATTGTTATAAAATTTCATTCATAAAATGAAATTTTCCTTTAAGGGAAAACATAGTCCTCTAATAGGGGATTTTGTAAATTAGACTTATAAAGTCTAATCAGTAAAATGCTCTCAATATAATATTATATTTTGGAAACTAGTGGGGGAAATGACATGTCCAGAAGCTTTTATCCATACCTTTCTAGATTTAGTGGAACCACATGTGGCTATAAAATCTTAAATACTTAAAATGATATTTTACAATTTCATTGGAATTTTATAGACTATATTAATTATACTATATATATTATATATATACATATATATAAAATAATGGAACTTTTCTCCAATGATTCCTGAGGCCTTGAAAGGGAGGATATAAGTGCACCATTTGTGGCTGAACACTCCACGGTCCCATTCTCTGCACACTGATTATGGGTTTCTGTGTTAATTGACATCTAAGTAAAAAGAGGCTTTGTTGGTGCATCTTAGTTGAGAGTTGCACTAATCTATGGGTGTAAAAATAAGTCAGTTTAATATTATGTCTAATTAGTTGACTAATAGTAGTAGATTCTCCATTGCATCCTTTGAAAGGTCTAGTCACAAATTATTGATGCTGTTAACTATGCCAGATATCAACTCCATCTTGTGAAGTAGGCCTTAAACCCAATCATAGGGAGATTATTCCTATAGTATTCATACCACTATTTTACAAGTTGGCATTATCTTGCTAATAAATTCTTTATTATAAGTTGCTTGCATCTTTCACAGCTTATTATATTTCTCCTTTGGTAGGATGTGCAGGCCTTCTGGTCCTATTAAAGTTATCCAATAGAGATGAAGTTTCAAGGTCAGCATCTGCTTGATTTCTCCTCAGTTGTTCTATAACTTACCTATGCAGTGTTATCAACAGTGTCTTAAAGTCATGTTCTGATAACCAAGATGAATGTTTGCTCATGTTCAATATTGCTCTATTCACAATAGACAGAGAATGGAAATAACATAGAAGAAGTCCATCAACTAGTGAATGGATAATAAAAGTATGGTGTGTTTATGGAATATTATTCAGCTATAAATACAAATTAAATGATGAAATTTGCATTTAAAAAAGATGAAAAAATCATCCTGTTTGAAGTAACTCATGCTGAAACTCAAAAATTGCCTGTTGTCTCTCTAAGTGGATGCTAGCTTTGTACCTTTATATAGTTTTGCTTCAGTACAAAAATTCATAGAGGTCAAAAAATTAATAAGGGACCAAGGGAAGGAGGTGGTTCATGGGAAGAAATCAGTGGGTCACATAGACATTAAAAAAGATCTCTATTTTTTTTTTTTGGTCTTTTTGAGACAAGGTCTCCCTGTAGTCCCACCTGTCCTGAAACTCACTATGTAAACCAGGCTGGCCTTTAACTCACAGATATCCACCTGCCTTTGCCTTCAAAGAACTGGGATTAAATGCGTGAGCCACCACGTCTGACAAAAATCTTTATTACTTAGAGTATTCACTGGTCATGTTCATAAGCTGATCACATGCTTTGTATACTTTAGAATCATAGAAGCTGTTTCTAGAACCAACTTCTTTTGTGCTTCATGGGTGCAAATGTGTGGATTTGGCAAAAGCAAGAAGATACTGCGGCATATTGTATCAAGGAGCATTCTTTCTTTCCTCACTCAGTCTTTGGACCACATTTCTCTCATCTTTAAAAAAAATATTACCAAATAAGCAACTTTTTGGGCAGAGAATAAAAAAATAGAGTACAATCAGGAGTTTCATAATTAAACTTAAAATGTTAAAACCTTAAATTTGATTACTTCCAAATACATGCATTATTTTTAACACATTTCGTTTTCCCAGTTGATGGTTGATTTCTCATATTAATATACAGAGCATTCTTACTCATAACTCTGGTAATATGTTTCATTGCTCTCTCAAGTTACTTATTTTATTATTAAAAGAAGGCAGCAATCCAGTTGACAACATCTAATATACCAAACCCAGTTACTGCATCCACAATAACTTTTGTTACTGTAACAATATTTAAACACCATGCTAATTATGAAAAACTATGAAATGGAAATTGACAAAGCTAATAATTATGTATTAATAATAGAGAAGTTATTAATCTGTATATTCTGGCAGAATGAGATGCAGACTATAAATTCAGTTCATACAGATTAATATTTCATTTTTTCAGTTTTCTTTACTCTGTTCCAGTTAAAAAAGGAAAACTATCTAATTCAATAGCTTCTTTGTAGGTTGGTAATTTGTGATGCATCAGAACAATTTTGTTTTAAGCATACAACAGTTTCTTTTATTTACGTAGTAATTTTTTTAATTTTTTTAAATTTTATTTATTTCCGTATGTGTATGAATGTACTGTCTGCATGCAAGTTTGCGCACCCATGTCGTGCAATGCCGCGGAGGTCAGAAGAGGGTGTAGTAATTTTTATATGTGAAAAGTTTTTTATATATTTTTGCAGCAATGTAGAGATGTGGAAACAATAAGAAGTACCATTGACATATATAAAATTATAATTAATTTTTTCAAAATGATTTTTCAAAAATGGAAATACAGACTAACAGCTAAACAATAGATATAACTTCAATTTAAAGAGTAAAACACAACTAAGTAGATGAACAGAAATAAATGCCCATACATAGATAAAGAAATTAAGCAAATGGTTTATTTTCACACTTAAATACCATTAAACTTGAGAAAGGAAGAAAATGTTTTACCTTGTAACAACATGGACAAATCTGGAGGACATATTCTAACTAAGCCAGTTGCACAAAGAAAAGTACCACATGTTTTTACATATACATGGTGTCTGAGACTCAAGCACTCAGAAATAAAAGATAGAATGGTTGTTGTCAGAGGCTAGGATGAGAGAAGAGTAGGGAGTTATTGATCAGAGGGAACAAAATTTCATTATGCAGGATTATTACATCCTTGGGATCTACTCTTAAGTTCTAGTTCCTATTGATAATTATACAATTTTTAGTTAAATATTTTATAAGTGGAGGGATCTTAAATGTTCTCATTATACATACACACAAAAGAAAGCAATAATTAACAACAGAGGCAAAAATTGTCAGAGGTGGCAAATACATTGATGACATAGATTGTTCTGATGTTACCTGAGTATTCACTTGTGTCTATGCTCATGTTATTTTTTATGTGTTAAATGTAAACAAGTTTTCATATTTAAACCAGGCATCAAGGAAAATTAGAAATTTCTGATGAGTGAAAATAAGGCACAAATATTATATTTAGGAATTTAATATTAAATACAACACTAAACATAAGTTATAATTTTAAAACAGTATTTACACAAATGAGAGTGAATACAGAAATAACAGATTTTTTTTTAAAAAGATAATGAGTTTTTTGCATTTTCCTTACAATATAATTTGATGGCATTTAAATCTCCTACCCTTTCCATACCACCCCTTACTGACACCAGTCCAAATTAAATTACTCTATTATATATATATATATATATATATATATATATATATATATATATATATATATATATATACACACACACACACACACACACCACACATGTAGGCCAATAGACCCTAATTTGTGTCTCCAAATGTCCTTCAGTATGGGTCCATCTATTAAAGCCTGTTTCACTACCAAGAAAGGTCTCTCTTTCCCAGCAGCCATCAGTTTCCAATAGTTTCTCAGGTAGGTTCGGGATTTTGTACCCACTTCCCCATGTCTGTGCTGGGATCTTGTCTTACATTGTCTTACATTGGCTTACATTGGCTTGTGCATGCTGTCGCCATTGCTATGAGCTCATATGAGCAGATGCCTAGCTGTCTGGAAACTTTCTTTGTGGTCATCCTCCACCTTGGCTATTACAATCTTTCTGTCACCTCATCTGCAAATATCCCTGAACCACTGGAGGCAGAAGTTTGATGAGGTCTCCAATTCAGGGATAAGCACTCTGCAGTCTCTTAATCTCTACACATTGGCAAGTTGTGAGATTCTATGTTAATCACATGTGCTGCATAAGGAAAGTCCTCTGGTGAGAACTGAGAACTGCTTTAAGTTATGGGTGTAATATTAAGTCATTAGAAGTCATTTAAATATTATGTGTATTTATCAGAATAACAGTATTGGGCTTCCTGTTGTAGTCTGTGGTCTGTCTAGCCATGTTTTCCTAGGCCTGCTATGAGTGTCAGGTATGGGTTCCATCTTATGTAGTAGACCTTGAATCTAATTAGAAAGTGATCATAGTTGGATGCTAGTTTGAATTCCTAGATATGCATGTTTCAATTTGAAAGTCCAAAGGATTTGTCAGGAAACAAATAAATGGCCAAGGGTAAGAGAAGCTCATGGGAGAGGAGATAAAATACAGTAATATAAAGGGGGAAACAGAGGGAATAGATTAAGAAGGGTTATTCTGGTAGGGAATTGGAGGGCAGGGCAGAGGAGGGAGTATAGGAAGGGCAGCTAGCATTAAAGGCCTTTAGAAAAAGCCATATGGAAAGTTACCACTACAGAAGCTTCCGAAAGTACATTCACAAACATTGTAAAGGAGATTAAACAGAGTTACCTCATATTACGGAGACAATGCCTCTACTAGACACCACAGGCTAGCAAAGTAAAAGCCCAATGCCAGGGGTAGACTCCCTTCTCTGAAGCTGTTCACCAGGGGTCCCATAGACCATCAGGCGATACTGATCATTACCACTCACTAGAACTTGACTGGGAAACTCTGTTGCTAAAGACACTGCATACATGAGCTGTAGAAAAATCAAGGAGAAATTGAACTGCTTCTGATGTCAACATTTCATCTCTGCTCCATAACTGATAGTACTGGAAGGCACTATGCAATGCTACCAGGAGAAAACATTAATCGTTAGCTTTATCCAACTGTGGGTTTCTTTGAGGCATGGATGTTGGGTAACTTAAGACCTTGTTTCTGTTCTGCCAGTCTACCCTCAGCTCACACTGTTTTTTGATCAATAGCATAAATCTTCCAAGTAGGACTTTTCTACTTTGCTTTCTGTTGCTGTGATAAAACACTGACCCAAACCAACTTGGTGAGGAGAGGGTTTATTTGGCTGACAGCATAGAGCATCATCGTGTATCCAAGCCAAGGGGAGAACACAAGGCTGCAGCTTGAAGCAGAAACCAGAGGAATGCTGCTCACTGGCTTGTTGCCCTGGCCTCCTCAGCTAGTTTCTTAGACAGTTCAGGCCCACTTCCCTAGGGATGTACCATTCGCAGTGGGCTGAACCATCGTGTATCAATTAGCAATCAAGAAACTGGTCCACAGACATTCCCACAGGCCAATCCGATGAAGGAAATTCCTCAATTGAGGCTCCTTCTTCCCAGATGTCTAGTTTGTGTCAAGTTGAAAAAAACTGGCCAGCACAATGATCCTGATTCCAGGAATAGATCTGTTTCAGCATCATTGTGGGATGGGACTTGCTAGTGACATGAGAACAATGACTTTGGTTCCCTACTGAAAGTGAAAAATTTCTAGATGGCTCAGTGGTTAAGAACACTGACTGCTCTTGCAGAGGACCTGGACTCAATTCCCCGCACCCACATGGTGGCTAAGAACCATCTTTAGTGCCAGATGTGGTGGTACACACTTTTAATCCCAGCACTCTGGGAGGCAGAGGCAGGTGGATCTCTGTGAGTTCAAGGTCAGCGTGGTCTACATAGTAAGCTCCAGGCCAGCTGGGACTAAAGTGAGACCCTGTCTCGAAAATACCCCCCCAAAAAATTCCTACAAAAATAGTGGTAATAGGGAATACTTCTGATTGTGATAATAGGGACACACTTCTCCATGACATCACACTTCTCCATGACACCACACTTCTCCATGACATCACACTTCTCCATGACATCATCATGACATCACACTTCTCCATGACATCATCATGCTCCTCTTAGGGTAGAAGAGATGTTGAGCTTCAAATGGCCACCAACTACTAAGGTATTAAATCGCCCATTGTTTTTGTTTTGTTTTGATTTTCATTGTGACATCAAACTGTCATTACATTATACAAAATAATAAATTGTAATTATGGAGATGCTAGCATCATGGACCTCATGAAAGTATATCCTAAGTGATGGAATGATTTTCCCAACTCTTTAAAAGGATGTTCTTATTCACAGTTACTTATTTTGCCCACATAAAATGAAGTTTATATAATGTCCTGTTAGAATAACAAAAAGAGAAAATAAGCCTTTACCAATTCATGACTCATGTATTGTGCTGATAGCTTTAGTTGTCAACTTGACACACTTGGGTTGAGGGAGCCTCACTTGGGGAATTGACACCACTGGACTGGTCTGTGACCTGGTCAACAATTTTCTTGATTGTTGAGTGATGTGGGAGGGCCCAGCCCACTGTGGATAGTGCCAGCCCTGGGCATGTGGTCCTGTTTTACATAACAAAGCAGGTTGATTACAGGTCAGTAAGCAGCTTTCCTCTCTGGTCTGTACTTCAGGTCCTACCTCCAGGTTCCACCCTTTAGTTCCTGCTTTGGGCTCCCTCTGTGGCCCTAGAAGTGTAAAACAAATAAACCCTTTCCTCACCAATTGGGTATTGGTCAGAGCTTTGTCATAGCAGTGGAAGGCAAACTAAGACACTTGTCAACAGTTTTGTTTTGTTTTGGTTTTATGTTACAACGTAAAATCTTAAAGGGGAAACCCAAAATCTATGCCTGACTTAGAAGAGTTTTAAACAAATAACCTATAATTATCTGTTGTTATAAAATCAGTCATTTGCTTTGGCTTCATTTCTGTTGCTATTTGCTACAAACCCTAACCAAAAAGCAACCTCAGGGAGAAAGGCTTTCTTTGGCCTACAATTCCAGGAAAGCTGTCATTTCAGGGAAGTTGAGGCAGGAACTCAAGCAGCTAGTCATATTACATCCACAGTCACGAACAGAGAAAAACCAGTTCACCCAAGCTGCCTGCTTGCTTCTCTCGTTTAGCTTTCTTTGAGTTTATATAGCTCAGGGTCCGCTGCCAAAGAATGGCACTACGCACACTGGATTGCTCAATTAACAGCACAGTCCCCCCCACACCCACAGCCTAACCTAATCAGGATGATACCTGAACTGAGACTCTACCCAGGTGATTGTAGGTTTTGGCAAGTTGACATTTAAGACTAACCAGTATATCATTCCAAGATGGTTCAAATTTGTATTTATTCTTTTTATTTTATGTGTATGAGTATATTGTCTGCATGTGTGTATAAGTGCAGCTGTGTTATGCAGTGCCCGAGAAGGCCAGACGAAGGTGTTGGAATCCCTGGAACTGGAGTTCAGACAGTTTTAGCAGCCATGTGGGTGCTGAAAATCAAACCCAGGTCCTCTGCAAGAACAGGCAGTGCTCTTAATTCCTGAGCCATCTCTCCAGTCCCTCCAAAATGGCTTAAAACAACAGTGTTATTCATTCTGCTTACAAGTTAGGACGTCTCAGCCAAGATGGCTCATCTGCAACTTGTGCTACCTGGAGCAGCTCAACTTCAAGGATGGGTATCATAGTGGCCTGCAAGTTGGTTTTTATCATTGCCTGGGAGCCTAGCCAAGGGTTTTGGCCAAACACTTTGGCTCTTTTTCATGTGGATGTCTGTGCTTGGGCTTATAGCATGAAAGCTGGACCAAGACTGAACATAACCAATCCTGCTGAAATATCACCTCTCCTACCTCCTACTGGTCAAGCCATCACAGAACTGCTCTACACTGAAAGGAAGGAGAAATAACCCCACCTCACAAACGGGACAGTGACCAAAATGGAGGCAGCCAAAGTCTGTCTTTAACCTTCAAGGACATAATGATTGTTATCCCTAAGTATGTTCCCTACAGAGATAGCAGCACCTTGAAACTTGTCAGAAATACAAATTCTCAGAGCCCATCCCACAGTTGCTGACTGAGAAAGTCTGATTTACTCTAGTTGATGGTTTTTCTTGACCCTAAATTTTGCTGAACTGATTGATAAGCTTAAAATGAATTTGGTTGGAGTAAATAGCTCTGTTTACTTACAAGAGAGAATAACAAATGAAGCTGAAGATTTGCATTTACTTGAAGTGATGCACAATGTTTGCATAAGAGTTAATATTGTAAGAATATTTATTGGGACTTCTACATAATAGATTTGTATCTCCATGGTGGTTAATCTTTAGTAAATATGATTTCAGGATCATGTTGTTTTTACTTATTATGTACTAACTATCTTATTAAATTCCAATTAAATCTATTGTGGACTACTAATTTAAAGTGCTCCTAGAAGGACTGATGACAAAATCAATTACTGGCATGGAGCCCTAGTGGTATTTGGAGAAAATGGTGGCCTTTTGTTGTTACAAAAAGAGGCTTTTTTAGCAATTAAAGTTATTCAGTCACTAAGCAGAGTCTATAAATAATCTCTAGGATTGTGTCTATAGTGTATTTACTTAAAGAAAAGTAATAAAACTCATGGCCAATTTTGAGGGAGATAGTATTTATTATAGTAATACCTTGCCATTACAGTTCATAGCAATATGTGTCACTATTGATTTCTCTAAGCACCACACAGAGCATGCTCAACAAAAGACAGAAAAATTATAGAAAGCTCACATGAGTCAAAGATAGTCATACCTGTGCCAATTAATAGAGCCCTAAATATTTCTGACTTCAATACCTATGAAACCCCTCCAGTATCACAGATCTATCTGATTTAATTCTTTTATTCTTTATTTTTTTAAAGGCAGCACTGTATAGCCCCAGCTATCCTGGAACTCACAATGTAGACCAGATTGGCCTCAAGCTCAAGAAGATCCACCTGTCTCTGCATCCCTAATGCTGAGATCAGAGGTGTTATATGACCACGCCCAGCTCCTACATGATTTTAATGGACACAGGAAGGTGTCAGCCTATAAGAAAAGGCCCATTTATGTTCAGTGTCTTCCTTTCAAGAGAACATATGTATTCAATGGATATTATAAATCCTTCTTTTACTCAAAAAGCTTCAATTTTTTAAGTTTCTTCTTAAGAGGCAAATCATTAATCATTTGGACATGTTCTCGGCCTCTCTCTCTCTGGTAGTGTTTAGTAAGCTCATAGTCTACTGTGATGTTTTAAAATAAAACTTCTCTGAGTCTCTCTGTTGATTCCCTCAGGGAAGCAGAATAACTTCTTCCCCTCAGAGGATGTTGTTAAGACCAGGAAATAGCAGCATTCAGAAGCCTCAACCTGGACCCCTATGGTGAAGTTTGAAGGAGCCCTTAAAAGCACTACAGATATTCAAATAAAATGAGATCTAAAGGGAGAGGCCCGCAAGAAACAGTGCCCCTAATTACCCAGAGAAAATAGAGGTCAGGAGGCATGAACTTCTTTCTTCATGGTTCCAAGCCAAGGCCTCTGAATAGTTCCACTTTCTGCTCTCTCCTCCCTTACAACAGGTCATGAGATTCTGTACTTTATATTCTTCTCTCTCCACTCCTTTAAGATTTTATTCCACAAGTCATTCACACCACGTTGTGATAGTGCTCCAGCCTAGGTAATCCATTTTGTTTTAGTGACTCCATCTTAATGGACGAACCCTGACCCAGAACAAATCCAGGAAGAGCAAGCTGGTTATCTCGACCTTTGGAATCCCCTCTTCCCAATGTCTTGTGAACACCCACCTACCTTATCTTTTGTAGATGTTTTACAATTGCCTGAAGCCCATCCACTTCTTATTACAATAATCCTGCAGCAGGCAGGGACTGAGGTTATTATCTGGGACTGAGGTTTTTATTGTCTGACTGGAATTTCTCAAAAAAATTTACCAGGGAATTGTATTTGCCTTTATAAATCTAACTTGCCTCTGAGTCGGTGCCATACCCTCCCAATTCAGACCTGGGGTACAGTCCTGGCCAGTCCAAATTTAAAACCCAATCTGGAGTCTGTGTGCTCTCTTTTTCTCCCAGTGGTCTGATACCTTAACAACACTGTGTCACCAATGATAGAAACACCCCTGTGGGTCAGGCACAAGCAGCATAAATTTGCAATTTATAAGAGTCTCAAGAGAACAAGAGGCAATGGTCAGGAAAATGGGATTTGAAGAGCGCTGTAAGATGCTAGGACAGCTAAAAGAACCTAAAGCCACATGAGATTCAAAGCAGAATGAGGGACTAGAAGGGGACAGTCACCCTAGCACAAGGATAGCAACAGAAAGTCTGAAGCTGGGCAGACCTCAGCTCCTTTTTCTGCATTCTGAAATACACCAGTGGTGACAGTTCCCTAGATTCTCTCTAAACCTCTATTGCTTATGCTGGGAAAAGAAGGTAATGACACTCCCTTGCCAGCATAATAGAGATTGAATGGGATTTGTATGTACAGTCCCTCATAGAGTGTCTAATGAATGGTCAGGGCCTTTATGTGTGCTATTTCCTTGTTTGTATGTAAGAGCAAGAATACCGATGAAAGCAAACACCTGCTCCTCCATGTATAGCACCTGAACAATAGCCATGTGGCTGCAAATATGCAAATAAAAGCCTATCAACACCCATCTCCTTACCTCTTATTCCTAAGCTTATGAAATACTGTTTCGGTCATCAGTTCCACAGGGGACAAGGCAAAGGGAATTCCCTCAGTTGTTTCTTCTTTTGTCTTATTTCAGGTTGTCTACATTAAATTGGCCCTGAAAGTCAGAATGTATTGAACCATAAGCTGTAAATTAGGGATTCTCTAGCTGATAAGGCTGCAGATTTCCCATTCTGCCTATTCCATTCAGGCCTACCCCCCTTCAGGCCTCCTGCCTGCTTTCAAACCCCACTGACATATGTTTTTTTTGTGTATAGCACAATACAAGGAACAATAATGTAACATGATTCTTAACTAGCAGCTGCCTAGGTGAAAAGTGCCATTCCAGGCACTCAGTGTACAAAGCAAGCACAGAGCCCACGTCTTTATCCAGATGGGGAGACTGAGGTAAGAAAGGAGGCCAAGAAAAGCAGCAGAGAATAAATTAAGCCATCTCTAGACTTTGTTTTTGGGGAACTGATTTGCATACTTGCCTGGGGAATTCTGAATGCTAGATATCCCATGGGGCCTCACTTGCATTGCATAATCCTTGTGAACTTTGGGCTTTGCCTGAGAAAGGACTTTGGGGTTAACTCACATGCCCTACATTCTAGCTTAAAAACCTCTTGGAAAGAGGGGTGATTGTTCCTGAACTGCAACACACCTGGGAGAGGAGACAGCCTGGCCAGGGAGTTCATCCATACTTCCCTAGTGATGGAAAGGTTGCTGCTGAAAGAAAGGAGATGTGCTTGTTAGGATTCCTAGCGTACAAGTTGGCTGGGGAAGTCCCGGAGCTAGAAGAATCAGCAGTATTGGAAAGGGTCTGACTGGTACCAGGAAGCCCCACTTCCAGGCCCAAACAAGGCCCTGAAGAAACTGAGCTTCATGTCAAAGCAGGTCTTTCCTCACCATACCACTAGGGTATCTCCAACTCTCTCCAACTAGGCCATTCTCAAACCAACAACAGGGCATCACCTGGCAGCTGGTTAGAAATGCAAAATTAGTGTTCCCCACCCAGACCTACTGAATTGGAAACTTCAGGAGTGGGACACAGGTCCACAGGCCCTGTTTGTAGCAAACCATCCAGGTGTTCCTTTCACTCATCACCTCTGGAGAAGGAGGTGAGCTCTAGTCTTTCTCTGATGAATTGCTGTTTGTAGGACATTCTCCTCATTGCCCAGTAGTTGGTCCTTTGAAGCATCCACAAAGACTCTGGAAAATGCCTATCTCATCTATATTCTAGATACTTCTACTCTAAACCATCCCCAGTGAAGAACTGAACTGTCCACTGCTAAAGCATTCAGTAGATATGCTAAGTTATTCAGCAGCATTCCCACACATAGCTTACAACAATTCTGTCCCTTCCTTTCTTCCTCCTGAAGTTGTATCCTTATCAGCCCTGGCTGATTAGATTCTCTATTTTCCCACTTCTCCCTCTTTCCAAATTAATCAAGTCCTTCCACAGCCTTTCACTCTAGAGAGCTTACAAATGAATTCGCTTCAGGCACTTTCTATGTTTCAGTGCCTTTTCTCTTTATGCAATTTTCTGGTTGAAGTCAATACACCATATTTGTTGGCTTCATTGACTGAACAGGGAAGAAAATAAAGCTCTGCCTATGTCGTACAGATGAAGACAAATAGGTGGAGGGACAACTGCTGTTTCCTAAATTTCTAAGATAGGTGTGACTGCCAAGTGGGTGATTCTTTAAAGGATGACTTTCCCTGGCAGAGAGTATACCAGGGTTCTTCACACACTTTACTAAGGAGGAAGAAAGCACCCAGAGAGGTCAGGCAGAGAATATCCCATCCAGAGATGCAACAACATGATGACACAAGGGACCTGCAGTATATTTACTCAGTGGTACCCAGAGGGTCACAGAAAGGAACATAGATAACAATTGTGATGGATTTGGGAAGAAGATGGACCAACTTCACATCCCATCATTCCTGAGTATGAGGTGAGTGACTATTAAACAATTGTGTTAGTTTTCACTGTAAACTTGACATAAACTATAATCATCTGGAAAAAGAGAGAGAGTCTTAATGAGGAATTATCTAGATCAGGTTGTCCTGGGCATGTTTGGTGGGAGTACTTAATTTTCAGTTGCTACAAGAAGACCTAGCCCACTGTGAGCAGCACCCTTCCCTAAGCAAGGAATGCTGAGTGATATAAGAAAGGTGGCTGAAACCAAGCAAGCATGCTTCCCCTCTGTTCATGATTGTGGGTGTGAAGCGACTACCTGCTGGGGTTCAGATCTTGACTTCCCCACAGATGGACTGTTACATGGGATTTTAATCCAAATAAAACCTTTCTCCCCAAAATTAATTTTGCCAAGGCATTTTATCAAAGAAAATGAAAGAAAATAATCAACCATTCCCTCAATTAACCATCTACAAAATGATAACTAAAATCACTTACACCATAATATTGTTAAGCAATTTATGTGGTAATCTATGGAAATATACTTAGGTGTGTGCCAAGTAAGGGTTGGTACCATTACTTTCTTTCAGTAGACATTCCTTCCTAGACATCATGAGCATTTTACATCTTCCTATTGCTTGTGAAATAAGCCTGAACTTATTATGTGAAAAGCTAGCCTTACTTTGAACAGANTGTAATCATAAAAATTTTGATTATTACTTTATTTTAATATATCTGTTTTATGTGATGAAATATATCCTTTTCAATAATTCTACATGAATCCTCTACTCTAAACTTCCCTTCTGGTCTTTGTCTGTGCTTTTACATGCTATAGAGACGTGGTAACTATACTGCTTACATGATTTCTTTAATCACCCATAAGTCCTGACTTTTTCTTATTGTTATGAAGGGACTTTTTATAGCTTTTATTTGTGGATGTTTTCCAGACTAGCCACTGCAGAGCTATAATAGAGAATTGTTTTCTGAGTTATTGGAAAGTTATAAAAGATGTGGATATAAATTTGAATAAAAAGTTCTCAACCATAAATAGTATATTAGCTTAGTATCTCAGTCTCACTCTTTAATAAAAACCTTCAACAACTTATTAATGTATATTGAGTTTCTACAAGTTAATGGTTTAATTGTTTAAACCTTTTGAAGATAAATGAGATGTGGCTCTTGTCTTCAAAGAATGAGGGATTATACGTGACATTCTACTGAAAGCTTTCAGGAAAATTTACAAGCTGGAAAGACTAAAAAGGAAATACACACACAAACACTCTGTGGTGTGTGTGTGTGTGTGTGTGTGTGTGTGTGTGCGTGTGTGTGTGCTTGTCTTGTCCCTTTATAGCTAAGTAATATTTAGACAGGTGGCAAGAGAAGTAGTACACAAAAGGACAGAACTGTTAACATGAAATGTTCTTTGAGAAATAAGGTGTCATTTCAAATTGTCCAACACCAAGCTGGCTCCTGGATGGGACGAAGTTTGCAAGTCATTTACTGAAGGATAAATGTGAAGGAGCTAAGCAGAGAGGGGCAGTGTTGATCATGCTGACCTTTGTAAGTACAGGTGAGGAAGGAGAAATGGGAAGGGTAGACACAAGGCAGTCCTATGAAAAATGGGCTGGGGTGTTGGAGAGATGGCTCAGTCGTTAAGAACACTGGCTGTTTTTGCAAAGGACCCAGGTTCAGTTCCCAGCATCCACATGGTGACTAACAATCATCTGAAATTCCAGTTCCAGGGGATTCAATGTCTTCTTCTGGCCTCTGTGGTCATTACACAACATGGGTGACAGGCAATTCACTCATACACATAAAATAAAAATAATAAATAAAAGAAAAATGAGCCAGGAATCTAGGGCATCTGAGAGTGAATGCACAGTCATTAATACCTCAGTCATGTCCACCATTTGCCGGGAAGAATCCTGGGACAGAAACACTGAGCGACATCCAAAGTCTATGTTCAACTATGGCTCCTTAAACAAGTTTGAAGACCGGAGTGACTTATGTTCATTGATATCCTATATGTTTGCAAAAATATCAAATGTGTATATTTAGCTTGGACATACAGAGTACAATCCAAGAAAGAGCCAGGATCATATTAGTAGAGGTCTGACATTGTTTTATTGATAATGTGAGCTTTCTCTAAATCTAAAGCATTGAGCTATTTGACTTTATAAGGGAAAGTTATTTTGAAGGGGGGGGGGGGGGGAAAGGGAAATAAGCCTGAACTGAATTGGAAAAAATGTATGAAATGCACAAAGCATCAATAAAAACTAATTTAAAAAAAAAAAGAAAGGATTCCTGAGGGCCATATCTAATATATATACATATAACACATTTTAAATAAGAGCAGGTTGACTATACAAATTCACTTTAGTATCTACTATAGAAACTCAATGCAAAAATGACATAAATGTTGATAATAATAGCTGAAATGAAATGTCTGTGAAGTAAGTTTTATAATTAGCTCGAGAACAGATAAAACATAATATGAATGAATGGGAAGAAAAGTGGTTCTAAGTTAAAATCTGAATCCTTAATCCATGTTCATGGCATCCTGTAACTCATTATTAAACCATAGGTTAGCTGCCAGTATCATTTAAAACATCAATGGTATGTCTTACATAAAGAATAAAAAATGGAAAGGAAGACAAAAATGCATTTTTATTAGAATTCACTTTTGAATGTGATGGAAATTACAAAAAATATAAGAGTTGTGACAAGTGGCTTATGTGTTTCATGAGAAAAACATACTACAGAGGACCAAGAAAAGTGAAGGAAGTGGGGAAGTTGATCTTTTAACTAGGGTGTTGGTGATACTTATGAAAATGCTTAAAAATGAATAAATAAATGAGTAGCTGACAATGCAGGATTGTAGTTAACTAAGGGAGTGGAAGAAATCAGTAAAGTTGAAGGCTTGGTGTGAGACAATTCTGAATTCTGACATGTTCAGTAGACAGAAAGGAGATGTGGCAGTCTGAGGAAAAGTGTGTGACAGGGTAGAAAGTGGGAACAATTTCAGAGATCTCCGAGTGATAGTAATTAGGAAATGAAGATAGTATCTTTTAGACCAAATTACAGATTGGTTGTTGAACATCTGAGGTATGTGCTCTGACTTCTATCTTCATTCTTCTAATTGGAGAACAGACTGTAGACATTGAGTTCATAAAGAGGAACCCCTCATGTGAGGCTATGCACATACCTGGAAAGGGGAGCTAGTAATGATTAAAGTAGGAGGAACTGAGATTTTGAACATGGTAATCAAACTAAATTTGACACTAGAGTTCACCACCTCATTATCCATATGTAGAAGTACTTCTTAGAGTTTGGAGCAATGATAATAAACTGATGTCATATATGACTTTGAATAAGAAAATTAAACATTGTATTAACCAAACAGTGAGAGGAGCTGAAAAACTTTGTTGAGCATATAAGATATTTGATCCTTTCCTTTTCCAGTGGTCTTTAAAACAAATGTTTTGCTTTATGAAATTTTATCATCACTTCTCTTAATTTCAGAGAAATTAATAAGCATTTTTCAGTTTTCCCTGTCAAAGGTTCTTTATTCCATTCTTCACAGAATGGTTCTTGGATAAGAAACCATTCATTTGAGAACTCTTTCCTCAATGAGCACCCATATTACAGATATCCTATTTGGCAGTGTGCTCCCATAGGCTCCTCTGTGTCTCCTATGACACCTAGTGCTGTGTGGCTCACACCAATTAAAATTTTAATTTCTCCTTAGCTGAGCAACCCTTTATACAGAAAGACATTTCTTCTGTTGTTTCAGTATAACACAGTCGGATTTATTAATCAAGGACCCAAGCTTATAGAGATTCACTATTTAAAAGAATAATTTATCATAACTTTTATCTAATATCAAAACACACATGGTGTGCTATGCTAAATATCCATACATGAATTCTCTCACAAGTGGAGCTATTTCTTGCCAACTATTAGAGATCAGTAACTAAAATAGTGAAAACAAAACACAAGGTAAATTCTGACACAAAGAAAATGGGCATCATGATTTTATTATTTGCATCATTTGTTCTGTTACTCGATCATATTCATCATTTATGTTATGAAACCCTTGAAATATAAGATATAAATTGAATACAATTCGTGATAAAATAATCACTTATTTTCATTTTTAATATAAAATTTCATAAACAATTAGCATTGAAATTACATGTAAGGGTTTAGTGTGGAGTTCAATGCCTAATACCCCCAAAATTAATAATGAAATTTTATCACTGCTTTATATATTTGAATATTTGTCTCTATTTTTCATATCTTTCTAATTTCTAATTTATAAAATAACAAAATTGAGCTGTTGCTTTTTTTAAGAAAGGTGTTTTCTATTTTTATTTTTATTTTATTTTATTTTATTTTATTTTATTTTGTTTTATTTTATTTTGGTCTTTTCGAGACAGGGTGTCCCTGTAGCCCCAGCTGTCCTGGAACTCACTCTGTAGACCAGGCTGGCCTTGAACTCACAAAGATCCGCCTGCCTCTGCCTCCTAAGTGCTAGGATTAAAGGCGTGTGCCACCACACCCGGCCTGTTTTCTATTTTTAAAAATTATAGTGTAAAAATATTGGCTTATTATTTTCTTGTCATTCAGTTATTATTTACTCAATAAATGAAAAAGTACATTTAGATAAGTTCTACTAAATAATGACATGAAATGAATAACCATTCCCAGTTAAAGAAAACAATGAGCATTTTAAAATGTTTGTACAATTAAAGGAAAGATGCTCTGGATTCTGTGTGCAAATGTTGTACAAGGGTTTAGAAATCAGGGATGATACCATCTTAACTCATTATTTAAAGTAGTGGAGAAGTTTCTGGAGCCATGATGGAAAGCATCCCTTATAATAAAGATCCAGAAAAACAATGGTGATTCCTTAGTCCCTCTAAGAACAGTGAGTGATATTCATGCAATGTTATAGCAAGGGACGGCAAAGCATGTTTGAAATTATTGCTCTATGCTGCCGCCCTTATGAAATTCAGATTTCATAAAAATCACACTTATTTATTTGAAGCAATTACTTGAATTAATTCAAATATAAAATTAAGAAGTCAGAATACTCTCAAATACTCTTCTGTTCTATCTGATGAGCAATAACAAAATCTACATGCATCTATTTCTTTTAATTCATGTTTATGTCAAAACAGAATATTCTCATTCCTCTTGTTTATTTCCCTCTTTCATGACTGACCTAAATAGACTTCTTATTTACACACCTACAAGAAGAACAGTAATCTTCCCTGGGGAAATACAATTGTACTAGATTTAGGATAACAGAGAAGTTCTGAGCGAAACAAATCATTACGAAAGAAAAAAAAAAAAAAGAAATGGTGAAAGTGAAAGTGATAGAAGAAGTGGAACATATCCCTTGGTGTCCTGAAATAGCGTCATCATTTGGCTATCTGCTCTTGAGAATCTTATTTTAAACGAAAACTTGCATCTTTTTTTTCTTATCCATATCACACAAATTTACTAAGGGATTGCAAACAGAAATGGTCATGACGACAGACTTGTTTCCCATGGGAACAATATGTGGCACATTAAAATATAGGTCTACACTTAGAAGAGCAAATCCTTGTCACTCTTTCAGCTTTACAGTGTATCTGATAAGGTACCAAGGGATTTACTCTTTCTAAATGGTTAAAGAAATGGCTGGAGCATATATCTCTCTGGTAGAAAACTTAGCTAGCATCTATGAGGCTCTAGGTTTGATTCTCAACTGTGCTAAATATGGGACATAAGGGCTGGAGAGAAGACTGAGCAGACAAGAGCACTGGCTGCTCATGCGGAGGACCTGAATTTGGAATCCCATCACCGACATGATAGCTAACAATCATCCATAACTTCAAGTTTATGGGATATAATGTTGTCTTCTGATTTCTGCAGGCATTGAATAACATGGGAGCACTTAGACCCATGTAGACAACACACTCATAGACACAAAAATAAAAATATGAGACATAAATCAGATTCAACTCTAATATATACAGTATCTGTTGATAATCACAATGCTCCTAAAATATTTTATCTTATTTTTTGAGTTGGAATCTTTTGAATATTAATACTAGTATTAATAATTTTATACTTAAAGAATTGTTATTTATAAACTATAAATTATTAATTAACTAGATATTGGTACAAAATATTTCCATCAACATAACTTTTAATAATTTTATAGCTTATTGGAATGATTTTTTTATTACTTGCATGAATTTTTTCATTCTATATAACAAAAAAAGCTATATAGTAATAGTATTTCAGTCAATCAATATTCTATTGGATTAGTTTTTCTTTTGAAAATACTCTGTAGACTTCACTGTTATAAAAAGAGAGAAGAGAGAAAAGAGGGAAGGAAGGAAGAAGAGATAGAGAGAGCACCTCAGTCCATCTTGGATGATATAATGAAAATACTTTAGAATGAATAATTGGATAATTTAGCATGTGGTAGGGTTTCCTTTCCTGTTATATAAACATTTCCTTCTTTCCTAATATTTAATTGGAAGAACAGATGAGGGGCATATATCCCTTGTTTGGTCACTAATTTAATTTATAAGGATATTTAAGACACAAAAGTTTCCACCACTTTTTTTTTTTTTTTGGTGTTTTTGAGACAAAGCCCTGCTGTAGCCCCAGCTCGCCTGGAACTTGCTCTGTAGACCAGGCTGGACTTGAACTCACAGAGACCTGCCTGCCTCTGCCTAATGAGTAATGGAATTAAAGACCTCTGCTCCCAACCCTACACGTTTCCACCTCTGTTCTTAAAAATACATTTATTGATGATTTGTCTATCTCATACATTACCTTTCAGTCTAATTTAGATACATTCCCTTCTCCCTGCCCCACCTCACTCCAGTTCACGCCTTCTGCCATACATGTCTTGCGTCTTTCTCTCAGGCTTTCCAACGTTTCTCACTGCAGAAGCTTGTTGTTTAAGGCAGAGATTAACTGTATCAGTCAGTTCATTGACCCAGTCTTTATGTTCTTGTTGTTACCTCCCCTTTGTATTGCCTCAATATATGCCTATATATCCATCATATATGTATCAAAATTATGACCTCTGAGAATAAACTGTGTGTTAACTCCAAAATATGTTTAGGAATTCACATTTTCCCCCTTTAATTTTATATTACTCTAAAATATGAATACATACCTCCCCCCCATATACAGTAATTACAGAGTCTGAAAATAAGTGATAGGTCAATTCAAGAGCTTGTTAAGAGATTCACATTATAACAATATAGTTGCTTTCAGATTAAAAGAAAAATAACAGCAATGTTGTTCAGCTTGCCTTTCAACTGGGGATTGGGTGTTAGCATCCACAAATGACGGAAATTATTCACTGTTTGTTTTTCTTGGACTGTGTTACTTCACTTAGCATAATGGCTTCAGGTTCCATACATTTACCTGCAAGTTTCATAATGTCATCTTTCTTTACCACTGAAGAGAACTCCTTTGTGTAAATGTACCATAATTTTGTTATCTCCTCTTCTGTTGAAGGGCATTTGAGTTGGTTCCAGCTCTTTGGTGTTGTGAAGATTGCTGCAATAAACATAGATGTGCACATTATCTGCAGTAGGATGAGTCTTGTAGGTATATACCCCGGACTGGGTATATGACTGGGTCAGATGGATTTTCCACACTGCTTTTCATAGTGGTAGTACAAGTTTATATTCCCACCAGCAGTGGATGAGTATTCCCCTTTCCACAACCTTTCCAGCCTTTTGATGTCTTTTGTTTTCTTGATCTGAGTCACTCTTATTGGAATAAGTTGATATCTGAGAGTGGCTTTAATTTCCATTTCCTTAATTATTAATGATGTTGAACACTTTTAACATGTTTCTCAACCCTCTTTACTTCCTCACTGGTGACGTCTCTGTTCAGCTCTTTACTCCATTTTTGAGTCGGTAATTTGTTTTCTTATTTCTTTGTTTTCTGAGTAGTCTATATATTATGGATATTAATGTTCTGTCAGATGTGTCACTGGTGAAGGTTTCCTCCCATTCTGTGGTTTTCTCTTCACTTCATTGATTGTTTCTTTCGCTATACAGAAGATTTTGATTTTGATGAAGTCCCATTTGTCAACTGTTGACTTTATTTCCTGTGCAGCTGCTGTTTCATTTAGAAAGTCTTTTCCTATGCCTATGTCTTGTAGGTTGCTGCCAACTTTTTCTTCTATCACCTTCAGGGATTTGGGGTTCACGTTGATATTGCTGATTCACTTGGAGTTGATTTTTGTACAAAGTGAGAGGTACGTGTTTAAATTTGTTCTTCTACAAATGGTGATCCAGTTTTGCCAGCACCATTTGCTGAAGATGCTATCCTTCCTCCACTGAGGTTTTCTTTTTAAAATTTGTCAAATATGAGGTGGCTGAAATTGTATGAGCTCAAGTTTGGATCTTCAATTTTGTTCCATTGTTAAACAGGTCTGTTTTTGTGCCAATACCAGGCTGTCTTTATGACTATGGCCCTGTAATATAGCTTGAAGTCTGGTAGACCAATACCCCCTGTATTGTACTTTTCACTCAGGGTTGCTTTATTAATTTGGGGTCTTTTGTTTTTCCATATGAATTTAAGGATTTTTTTTTCTAAGTATGTGAAGCAACTCATGGGGATTTTGATTGGGATTGCATTGAATCTGTATATCAATTTGGGTAGAATGGACATTTTATTATATTAATTTTGCAATCCATGAACATGGGAGGTCTTTCCATCTTTTGATGTCATCTTCAATTTCCTTCTTCAAAGGTTTCCACCTCTTAATACCAATGTTTAGGCATAAGGATTTGAAATTAGGAAGTTTGAGAATAATGTTCAGTGTACAGTAGATAGATATGCAAAGAAATTTTAATTTCGAAGGGATGAAGTTAAGGCTATAGTCCTACACTCAGGAAGGCAATGCAATACAAGAGAAAGGTAAGGACTCAAGTGTTCTCATTAGAAATGAGAATCTCTTACAGCAATATCAGAAGTGATGTTCTAGAAGTATTTTATTTTAGTGAAATGAAAATATATATTAAAAACATCCATGTTCTTTTTTTGTTTTGTTTTAGGGTTCACATTTTTCCCTTTAATTTTATATTACTCAATAATATGAATACATATCTTCTACCCATAAACAGTTATTACAATGTATGAATATAAGTGGTAGGTCAATTCTAGAGCCTGTTAAGAGATTCACATTATAAGAGCAAATTTGCTTTCAGATACAAAGAAATATAATAATAAAGTTGCTCAGCTTGCCTGCCAACTTGGGATTTGGAGTTAGCATCCACAAATGAGGGAACCGATTCATCCCTCTTCTCCAGACTGTGGTGACTGTGTTACTTGACCTAGCATAATGGCTTAGAGTTCCATCCATTTACCTTCAAAGTTCATAATGTCATCTTTCTTTACCACTGTATAGTATTCCACTGTGTAGATGTACCACATTTTGGTAACCCAATCATTAGTTGAGGGACATTTGGGTTGGTTCCACCTTTTCCCTACTTTGAAGAGAGCTGCAATAAACACAGCTGTGCATGTATGCATCTTTGTGGTAGGATGAGTCTAATGGGTATATACACAGGAGTGGTCAGGTGGTAGGCTCATTTTGAGTCTTGTCTTTTCAAGGATTCTCCACACTGCTTTCTATAGTGGTAGTATGAGTTTACATTCCTTCCAGCAGTGGATGAGTGTTCCCCATTCCCCACAACCTTTCCAACATTTGGTGTCTTTAGTTTTCTTGATTTTGGCCAGTCTTATTGCAGTGAGATGATACTTTAGTGTGGTTTTAATTTGCATTTCCCTAATTATTAATGATGTTGAACACTTTTTAACATGTTTCTCAGCCCTCTTTACTTCCTTACTGGTGAAGTATCTGTTCAGGTCTTCACTCCATCTTTTGAGTAGATTGTTTTCTTCTATTTTTTTTTCAAAGCCAATTTTTATTGAAGCTTTGTGCGTTTCATACAAAATTTCCAATCAAATCTACACCCATTCCCCCTTCCTTGCCCCCCCCACCCCACCAGAGCTCATGCAATCTGTCAAACAATTTTTCATCTATTTCTCAGCCTCTTTTAAAAAATTTGATGCAGAAGTTTACTGTTGCAAGCAGAAGTTCACCGTTCCAGTCAGTTCTTGGACCCAGTCTTTTTGTTGTTGTTGCTGTTGTTGCTATTATTCCTTCCAGTTTGCATCACTCTAAAATATACATATATGCATCAGAAAAGAAAGTCATGTTCATTTTTTATTAAAAATTAAAGTCATAGAAATCTTGTCTGCAGTAAAGAAAACTATCACATTTTGAACCCTAAATCATACATATGTAGAAAATACAATTTATTATGAGTAGAGGAGTTTTACATAAGATATTGGTTGAATATGTTAAGTATAAATTTTTAATGTGAACAAATGACCCACTAATGTTCTTTGTCAACAAATTTTCCTTTTTATGGTATATGCCTTTGAAAATAGGAGATAGACTTCCTTGCATGCTAGACTGCTTTACCACAAGTAAATTCTGTGAACACTTCAATATCTTCCCTCTTGTTAGTGATAATATTCAATTCCATGTTCATCTATAATGTGTCTTTTAAATATTCTTAACCTATTCATTTGAGGTGCTGAAGAATATTTTAACCTATATAATTATAGTCAAATAAGATTGTCCTTTAATTATTCCTTTTCTTTCTTATTTTCTTGTATTTATATCATTATTATTTTGTATTTAAATTAATTACATACTGGAAATATCCTGGCTAAGTGGTATTGGACACAGAAGAGAAATGGTGAAGGGTGTATAATAAAATGTTATAGACAATTTAATATTAAATGAAGTTGGGGACAACTGTTCCTTAGAACAAAGAGCTCTGAGTTTCTAATTCCCAAAGATTTTGTTCGCAGGGATAAGGTACTTTAAGGAATTATTCAAGAACAATAGATAGGCAAATCAAAGCACATTATTTTTCTGTTAGATCTCAGGAAAATATAAGTAGCAAAATCTGGCCTGTTTTCAAGGAATAGATCAGATGTTTACAAAGCAGTATAAATAGGGCATAGTATTTAATATAATCTAAATATTAGGTACACTGTGCTTCAGATCCTGCATCAGTATATGGGTATATATACATGTTTATCTGATTTTGCTATCATGGAAAGTCTTGTCTGCTAGTGACTTTGCATATAGGCCAAGTATGCATTCAGGATAAACAGAACAGTGGTCAACAAGATGAACATATTTCTGTAAAAGCAAACATATAGCCATGCTATGAAAGGAACCATGCTATGAAAGGGTTTTAACTTAATATAGGCCTTTGTATTTATTGATAGATTATATAGCTCAACATTCATGTTGTGAGAAATAAAATTATTGTTTTCACATATAATGCTAATATTAATTGTTCATTTTTTCAGTAGCTCCAATAACATAATGCCATATATTTCTAATGCTTTTAAATATGTTACATGACTAACATTTTCCCGAATTTTGAAATACTTTGTTACTTGATATGTGAAATCTCATCAAAATATCAAGCTGGGCATGATGGTGAATGCTTTTAATCCCTGCACTTGTGAGGAAGAAGCAGAGAATCTCTGTGAGACCCAGGCCAGCCTGGTGTACAAAATGTGTTCTAGCCTAGCTGGGGGCTGCAGGGCAACCCTGTCTCAAAAGACCAAAGTTTCATCAAAATGTCATAGTAAAGCTATTATTTTGCAAAAGGGTGAGTTCCTTGGAAACTCCTAGGGCCACTGTTTGAGGCCCACACACTTGGTTCTGGAATAATACTTTTTCAAACTCTGATTTCCAGATGTGTGTGTGTGTGTGTGTGTGTGTGTGTGTGTGTGTGTGTGTTTGTGTATTGTATAGGCTTCATCTTGGATAAATCAGGCAGGTATACCCAGAAATGACAATGTTTACAGGTACTTTGAATGATTACTGAGCATCTATTAGTCTGTATCTTACATCTTTCTCCTAGATTTAAGGAAATATCTTGAAGTTTATCAAGTGAGCATGCTCAGAAATAAGTATTTTTTCTTCAAGGAAACCCAAATTTAATTTCTCAATTTTGTTGTATGAAAAATGCACTAAAATTGTTTACCATTGAGATGAATCATATACATACTGCTTGCATCTGACCAGTAATTACCAATGTTTGTAATGTAATTCAAATACTGAAATTTATTTTTTTATTTTAGTTTCTGATTATATATTATTTCATAGTGGAACATATGTTGCTTACAGAAATTTTGGAATATTTACCATAATTTTACTAACACTTTTTATGAATTCTATAACCCAAAACATTCCTTCTCATCTTCTTCAGTTCTGGCATGGTTTCTTCCCACTTCCCACAGTAAAAAGTTCGTAATTGCTATTAAAGAGAAGAGCATGCTCTGACATCTCTACCACAAAGACATTTTAAAAGAAGAAAAGCCAGTACAGGTCCTATTGAGGCTTCTGATGAAATGCTCTTACGCACAGTCTCATCATGTAGGTCAGAGTGATCTTGGGTATGTGATTCAACCTCAGCCCTTCTGCTGACATTAAAGGCTTGTATCACCATATCTCAACAGATACATCTCTCTACGGCTTTGGAGGACAAAGTTTGGAAAGTAACATTCCTGGTGCAGTTTGCTTGATTTCCTTCAGCTTAAAATAACCAGCAAAGTTAACATATTTGGGGATATTATGTTCTGAGTATCACCTATAAATACCCAAAGATCAACAGTCAAGCATCAGAGGACATATTTCACAGACTGAAATGGACTAATCTAAAACTACATTTTCAACACAGTTACATTAACTATATTGTAAATCTTATACTATTCCAGAGGCCTATGAGAATACTGAACCACATATTATCTTAAATATCTTATTTTTTCATCATTTATTTTGTTTTATTTTTTAATATTTTATGTATTATATTTATTTTATGTGTATAAGTGTATTTCCTGCTTGTTTTTAAGTATAACCCTGCCATGCAATGCCTTATGGCCAGTTGTTAAAATCCATGTGGGTGCTAGACACAGAACTTAGGTGCTCAGCAAGGAGAGAGAATACTTTTAACTGCTAAGCTATTTTTCTAGCCCTTTGAATAGGCTCTTAGAATCAAATAATTGTTCTTAATTTTTTGTTATTGTCTTGATAATTTTTTATTTCTAAAGGAAAATTATTCAAAGCAAACAAGCATGCTAGTAAACTATTAAGACAATTTCATTTTTTTTACAGATGCTTTTAAAATACCCTTATCATTGTATTGTACCATATTTAACTTAGAATGAAAATCAGATTGTTTTATTGTTTAAAATTTTACTCGTTTAACTAAACATGACATTAAATGTTGAAATCCACTTGCTCTTTATAACACTCAGTCACTCTTGTCTTTTATACTCCTTTATTTTGTGAGTTGGTAGGTGGCAACCCTTCACTTTGTATAATAAAAGACCACTGCCAGTGTTTAAACATGAAATAGCAAACACTAAACTTTTTTTTTTTAATTTTTTTTTTTTTTCTGTATGTGTATCAATGTACTGTCTGCATGCAGGTCTGTGCACCCGTGTCGTGCAATGCCGCGGAGGTCAGAAGAGTGTCTCGGATTCCGGGCCTGAGCTGGAAGTTCTCCTGGAATTGGAAGTTTCAGACGCGTCTCTCGGCGCATGTGGAGGGCTGGGTGGATCGGAACCGCAGGAGTCTTGCTGTAAATAGCGGGTCGCGGTGTCTTATACGCACTATGGCGATCTCTCCTGCCAGCCCCAAACACCTAACTATTTTAATAAGTGCATCTACTGGTCAATCACTTATGGACTCTTTTTGCTAGCATTCTACATGTGGAGCTTGAGGGAGAACTCAAGGAAGTCTAGATATCTATTTCTTACTTGAAATAAGGAAAATTGTTGTTGTCTAATGAGCACCAAAATTATGGTCTTGTTTGGCAGAGGCCTCTATTAGCTAGACGAATAGTATATGGAACTATCTGAGTGTTGTCAGATTATTGCCACCATTATCATAAGAAAATACATGAGAATCTAGAAGTTTCATGGAGCTTGATATCCATTATATATATATATATATCATAGTATATATATTATACTATATATATATATATATCTCCACAGGATTATCATCTCCAGGAAGTGGAAGCAAATAATCTGCATTTTTAACATCACTTGCATGCAAACTATGATTTAAGGTACACATGTTTTAGAAAAAAATGTACAGAGAACAAATTTGTAAACAATTATTAGATTTTACATTCAAGAGCTAAATTGAACAAATAATTAGAAATACCCACTACAGATTGCAACACTGTTTATAAAAAGGGAGCTATTAAGATGCATAATTTATAGAGTAAATATACATTAAAGATGAAAATAATGATTTTGCATGTACTCTGTATAATTATTTGCTAGAACAGCAATCGCAATACTTAAATGAAATAGGAAAGTTTCATACATAAAGCCTTTGTTTTGCTTGTTCCATGTAATCACTATAAGCAAACACAGCAGGTGGATGGCTGAAACAATTGGAAGCCTGGGAGAATGAGTTTGTGTAAAGGCCACTTTCATGCAAATTGTTAAGTGTTAGCATTTTTCACACTTAATATTGAAATACTATCTACCTACACATGCTGTTCTACTGATTTCAGGAAACTTTTGACTGATTTAAATAATTTTTTTTGGCATTTTAAACCTGTGAAGTTGAAATGGTTTTCTGTTTTTCTTCAAAGTAGTTATGCACAGTAAAACCTAACATCATATATAACTTAGTTCTTATAATTTGTCTTTTAACATTTTTTTCTGCTTTCGATAGGCACCATTACTAAGGACTTGTTATTTCTTTAGTCTGTGATAAAATAGTTTTTTTTTAATTAGTTTTTATTGATGCTTTGTGCATTTCATACATTTTTCCAATTCAGTTCAGGCTTATTTCCCTTTCCCTCCCCCCCACCCCCACCCCATCCCAGATCATGCATTCTGCCATAACTGTCCTGCATCTTTCTCTCAGTTTTTTTTTTTTTTTCATATTTAGCTATAAAGTGATAATCCATGAGTACAAGCATCCTTCATGCAAAACCTATCTGCAGGCTGTTGTGCCCAAACACCTACAGCCCCACCATCCAGTGGGGGGTGACAGGTTGTTTGTTCAATCAAGTTGATCAAATGAGTGTCCAGACTACATTGCTGTAGTTTCACCATTCACCCCAATCGCAGCCCTTACATTCTACCACGCCCCCTCTTCCGCAGGTTGATAGTTTTAATCATTAAAAATGTAAAACAACCAAATCTATTTCACTTAAGTACCTATTTTTATTTTAAAATACAGTAATTTCATTGTATCCTAGCGGAAGTTCTGATCAAATTCTAGAAACTACTAATTATCTTGATGCATTCTGGATTGGAAATTGTCAAGAGATGGAAGGAAGCTGACGACCTATGTCAAATCCAGGTCTGAATTTTCCCTTGACTTAACAAGGATGAAAGAGAGTCAGAACTAAAACATACTCTTATGAGTGTGTGTAAACCCCACTTTATTTTGTATGTGTATGAATGTACTCTCTGCATGTACGTCTGTGCACCTGTGTCGTGCAATGCCATGGAGGTCAGAAGAAGGTGTCCAATTCCCCTGGAACTAGAGTTAAAGACAGTTCTCAGCTGCCATGTGGATGCTGGGGATTGAACTCAGTCCTCCGCAAGAGCGGTCAGTGCTCTTAACTGCAAGGCCATCTCTCCAGCCCAGTAAACCCCACTTTTAAAGGCCCAGAAATTTTCTGCAAAGCATAGCAATCAACACCATTGGTTCCATATTAATTAGTTTTCTCAAATATGTTCCCATTAGTATAGTTCATTCTTAGCTTCCATATGCAGGAAGATGCAGCAACTTAATCAGAAAAATTTGCTTCACATTACACACATGCAATGATTTCTTAATCTTAAGTTTTGAGGTGTGTACAAAGAAATAAGTAAAGGACATGGCTTCTTCCTACACCTACAACCCCACAGATAAATGCAAGGCCATTAAACAGGCTGGAAAGATCTAGTCCTTTGCAGACAGGTGGTTGAAGTTTTGTTTTTACTTCTTATATCTTTAACTTGAAACTACATGAGAATTATTTAAGGTAATGTGAAAATGAATAGCATTTCAAATATATATTTTTTCTTGAGTGCCCCAAATAAAGGTTGGTATTTCATTTAATTTTTGTTTGTTGATATTTCAGATGAAGTTATAAAACAAAGTATTTTATACAATATCATTCATTTAAAAAAGTACCTCTTGGGGTTGAGAGATCGTTCAGTGGTTAAGACCACTGGCTGCTCTGGGTTTAATAACCAACACCCACATGGCAGCTAACAACCATCTATAACTCCAGTATCAGGGGATCTTATGCCCTTTTCTGATCTCCAAGGGCATTTCAGGACACAGGTGCAAATCCCTATTTAGGCAATATATACAACATAAAAATAATAAATAAAATATTTTAAAAACTACCTCTTGGTTATGCACATTCCAAAACTTCATTAACAAATAAGGTCTTGAATAACCTTTACCTAAAATGCTTAGTAACAGATAACATTCATACTATGAATTTGTTGCAACTCCTTATATGTGCATGTACTGAGCAAGCAGAGCATCCTCAATCTGAAAATGTGAAATAGAAAAGTTTCAGAACTCAAGGTAGGCATTTTTATACTTTAAAAGTTTGAGATTTTGCATTTGCAGTTTACAAATATTCAACTTGCACTAATGTAGGAAGAAATTATGAACATAGAAGTTAAATCTATTTTACTTATGCTGTAAAATGGGCATCCAATGTGAAGCTAGTGGTTGTGTTTAGTGTTTATTCTTTAAATTGTATTTTATTAATTGTATTCTTTTTATTTTATGTGTATGAGTGCATACATGTAATTGCACCTGTGTATCATGCAATGCCGACGGAGCTCAAAAGAGGGCTTCAGATCCTTAAACTGGATTTAACATAGGTAATGGCTTGTTCTTAGCTGCCCTATGGGTGCTGGAAGTCAAAACTGGGTCCTCTGAAAGAGCAGTAATTAACCCATGAACCATCTCTCCAGCCCCTGGTGTTCGTTCTTATTTGAATTTAACTGTAGTAACATTTTCAGCTTTGTTAACCTGTCAGGTGCCTTTAAAAGGGCATGAGAAAGTTCTGGGCTTGGTAGAGCACAGTTAACCAGAGGCATGTGGATCTCTGTAGGATTGAGACCACCATCTTCTACATAGTGAGCTCCAGGACAGCTACAGGTAAACCCTGTTTCAAAGAAAGAAAGAAGGAAGGAAGGAAGGAAGGAAGAAGGAAGGAAGGAAGGAAGGAAGGAAGGAAGGAAGGTAGGAAGGAAGGAAGGAAGGAAGGGAAGGAAGGAAGGAGAAAGAAAGAAAGAAAAAGAAAGAAAGAAAGAAAGAAAGAAAGAAAGAAAGAAAGAAGAAAAAGAAAGAAAGAAAGGAAGAAAATAAAGAAAGAAGGGAAGAAAGAAACTATGAAATTTACCATTGTTTACAGACCTGTGCTATAATTTGAAGAATGAAATTATTAATGTAATACATTAGTTAATACAACAAGCGGAAGACAGATTCATTTTCTGTCAGGATAAGTCCCTACTCTATTTCAAATAAAGGACTAATTTCACATTTACAATGCATTGTATTTATTGTTTTATATAAATAGTTGCTAAGGTAAGTGTGCTACTTTGGTAAAGGTTTGAAAGAAGGTTTTATTTTTCTACTTCTATTTTGATGCTGAAACAAGAATAAGGTAAACTTTCTGAATTTCATTTTACTTCTAAATTAATTACAGATAATACTCAAAGGAAGGCATTATGATTCATGTAATCAATATGTAGACTTGTAATTTTCAAGATATTTTATATATGTAATTCTCTTTATTTCTAATTAGACTGCTGCTATTTTAACTATTGGATCTTACCATTCAACATTTCTTAATCAAATTCATGCTCACCCCTCACCCCCCCTCCCTGTCAGAGCTCATGGATTCTGTCATACACAAGTCCTGTCTTGCATCTTTTTCTCAGTCTTTTATAAACTTTTTGGTGCACAGGTTTACTGT
Source organism: Rhizomys pruinosus (assembly GCA_009823505.1). NCBI lineage: Eukaryota > Metazoa > Chordata > Mammalia > Rodentia > Spalacidae > Rhizomys > Rhizomys pruinosus. The sequence continues at coordinate 1,864,362 of VZQC01012550.1, forward strand.
TTTGGTCAGTTCTTTTTGAGACAGGATCTCCCTGTAGCTCTGGCTGTCCTGGAACTCACTCTTTAGACCAGGCTGGCCCTGAACTCATAGAGATCCACGTGCCTCTGCCTCCCAAGTGCTAGGACCAAAGGCGGGCGCCACCATGCCCGGCATTTATTTATTTCTGTATGTGTATCAATGTACTGTCTGCATGCAAGTTTGTGCACCCTTGTCATGCAATTCTGGTCAGTTCGTTGAATAGGTTTTTTGCTCTCTTTTTTGTTCCCATTTGATTTTATATTATTCCAAAATATGCATACACACACTCCAAATGAATCAAAGTTACAAAATCTGAAAATAAACTATAAGTTAATTCCAAAGCCCATTTAGAGACTCACATTTTAACCATAAAGTTGCATGCAGGTAAAAAGAAGTATAACTTTACATTCTCTCTTTTTCTCTAGAAAATGAATATTAGTATTCTTTTTTTTTTTTTTTAATTAGTTTTTTTATTGATGCTTTGTGCAGTTCATACTTTTCCAATTCAGTTCAGGCTTATTTCCCTTTCCCTCCCCCCCACCCCCACCCCATCCCAGATCATGCATTCTGCCATAACTGTCCTGCATCTTTCTCTCAGTTTTTTTCCATTTTTAGCTATAAGTGATAATCCATGAGTACAAGCATCCTTCATGCAAAACCTATCTGCAGGCTGTTGTGCCCAAACACCTACAGCCCCACCATCCAGTGGGGGGTGACAGGTTGTTTGTTCAATCAAGTTGATCAAATGAGTGTCCAGACTACATTGCTGTAGTTTCACCATTCACCCCAATCGCAGCCCTTACATTCTACCACCCCCCCTCTTCCGCAGGTTGTTCCCTAGGCTTAGAAAAGGGGCACAGGTGGATGAGAGGTAAAACAGTCCACTCTCTCTGGAGCTGTTGACTTATATAGATCACACCATAGGATTACATAAGGATAAATTATGAATGGTTGTAGCATGTATCAAGAAAAAGAGAAAATATTATTTTACAAAATATTTTTAACTATTAATTATAATCCTTCTTTTCTGGAAACCAAACCTGGGTCCTCTGGAAGAGCAGTCAGTACTTTTAACCACTGAACCATCCTTCCAGCCCCTCAATTATGATTACTAATATATTTAAAATTACATAATATCTTGAGGCTTCACACTCAAGATATTTATTAAGTACTTATTTCAAACCAATAAATATAAATAAACAAATAATAAGACCATTGCATTTATTGTTGAAGTGAACTATATATTTTCTTTGGTTAAAAACTGACTGACCCAAATTTATAGACTGCTTTTTAATGACTGTCAAGTATTCCTCTGAGTTGTTGGGCTAAACATGCACATATTTATCATTTCTATTTCAAAAGGATGTGTGAAACAACCTTTAACCCACACATCATTAAACACATTTATTATTTAAGAAATACATTTCTTAAGGCAGAGATATGTAGTGAGAGCAAACACATTTGATGAACTTTAGTTAATACAGCCAGCAAGTTCTCCAGGATATTTGTCAGAATTAACTTTCCCCGGAAATGTATATTATTTTTTAAATCATGATTTTGCAGTTTTCTCTTCTTAAACATGTATTGATTTCTATTTCCCAGCTACATGGCTAAATATTCTAATTAATCTCTATCTTATAAGCTTAGCCTTGATTGTTTTAAAATTGAAAATCAAAGTCCAGCCAGAGGAATGATCACAGCAAACTCTCATGTTTTCATATCAATTGAAAGAATTCTGCTTCCAATTATCCTATCAGTTATTGGAGTCATAGTTGCCTCATTTTAAAAGGAGTATTGAAAGTAGGCAATATTTATCACTAGAATATTGAAATTAAAAAATAATTGAGGTTGGGTGTGGTGGCAATGCCTTTAATGGAAGCACTAAACACTTGGGAGATAGAGATAGGTGGATCTCTGAATTCCAGGTCAGCCTAGTCTACATAACAAGGTCTAAGACATCCAGGGCTACAAAATAAGTTTGTGTCTAAAGAAATGTTAACCTAAAATAAAAATAAAGTCATTTTTTAATCAGAGTCGGTGTGATGTGTGTAACAGCCATGTGATATCTGGAGGAAGGCATTTAACAGAACCTCTCCACCTCCTCTCTTTCTTACATTTTTTTCTGGCCCCTCTTCTGAGATATTACCTGAGTCTTTGGAAGTAGGGAATCATACACATGTTCATCTATGCCCAGCTCTTACAGTTACTTACATTCTCAGCACATTGAACAGTAATAAGTCTCTGCATTAACCGTTAACCACTGCAAAGAAAAGCTTATCTTTCACCAAGGTTGCTTATCATTATCTGAGCCGTTATTAGGAGTTGATGCCTATGAGGAGGTAGAGTCCCTTTTCATTAGGAGCGAGACCATTTGTATGTTCCCAATAGCTTCAGTGATACTCAGTGGGTTAAAAAAGAATAATGATAAATTAAATAAATATAAAAGGAAGACATGAAGCAGGGAGGAATCCTGACAAGAATTGGAAGGGGAGAGGGCTGGGTATGATAAAGATTTGTTATATGTATGCAATTTTCAGAGAATCAATAAAAAGTAAATTTGATACTGAGTTATATAAGTATTTTTTTTTTTGGTCTTTTTGAGACAGGGTCTCCCTGTAGCCCCACCTGTCCTGGAACTCGCTCTGTAGACCAGGCTGGCCTTGAACTCACAAAGATCCGCCTGCCTCTGCCTCCCAAGTGCTAGGATTCTAGGCACGCGCCACCACGCCCGGCTATAAGTATTTTCTAAACTGTAGCATTTTGGATTAATTAGTGGAAACTTGCATGTGTGTATGATTAATTATCTTCCAAATTCAATCTAAATCATTTTTCTTAGAGCTGCAGTTCAATTAACATCTGAAGCTAGAACGTAATTGTAGACAATTGAAATAGTTATGAAAGTGCATGTATGTATATAATTAATTGAAACATAACTACTTTTTGCCTGCTATTTTAAAAATCAGTCTAATAACTCCTTGCTTGGCACATAAAGAAAGTTAAAATATTTGAATCCGTTCAGTGGAGGCAGTTGGGATAGGAAGAACTCTTGCTTCTGTCACTGTGTAATGGGCTTACAATGAGGAAGATCCTATGCATGATTAACATAGAGTAAGCATGCTTCACTTCAGTTTACTGACAAAACATCAAATCCTCTGAGTTTTATGTGAGAACTAATCCCAAGATCCAATGTCAGTATAATTCATCCAAGACAGCTTAACTATTTATCATCTGCTCTTAAAACAAGTAATCCCTTAGGTTTATTCAGATTTCATACCTTCTATCTGCCTGTTGCTCTATCTATTTATCATCCACCCCCTTCCACCAGTATACGCATACACACATATTCTCCCTTTACATACCCTAAGGGGTTGTTGAAATGTATGCGATTTGTTTCTCTTCACGATTTTAATAAAATATAAAAGTTATGCTAGGTCAACAAATTATATCTTTTAAGAAGGTATAAAACTGGAAAAATATGTAGGGGAGAGACATTTACTGTGATTACTAGACTGGAGTCTCAGTAGGCTGGGATTATTATAAGCAAAATTGATTTTGCTCATGATTTGATTTTAATATAGTTTTAATATAGTTTATCAGAATCATATTCTACAAGGAACAGATATTTAATTTAGAATATTATGATGAAAAGAGTTCAGTTCAGAGAATTTTATTGTATTTGATAAGATAAAAGCACTGACTATTAGATTTTTAAAAGTACTCATCATCCTATAGCCATTTAAATAATTCCTATGCTGATAATATTTATATTAATTCTTGAAAATATTGATTCTCTTGTGTTGATACTAAAGTTGTTTTTTACTATTTAGTAAGTTATAAAGTTATAAGTTATAAAGAAAGAAACAAGGTTTTTCTTCTAATCTAGAGATTTTAGAGAAACCACTTGTTTTCAAATGAGTTGGAGCTGTCTAGTCACAAGCTACAATTGAAAACAAGGGTCTATGGAAACCAATCTCCTGTAATTTTCCACTCTACTGTTTTCCAATATCAAGGAGCTAAAATACTTGGCAATTCTTATGATCTTGCTCACCAGTGGTCTCTAGCACTTTAACAGTTGGGACCAGATGGAACTATTTTCTGAGGTTAACATTGAGGCCAGGAGAACTACCCAAGCAAAGAGCAAAAACAAAGCGAAGATTCAGAGAGTGGAAAATCATATTTTTATTGAATAATTGAGGTAAAATGTTCTTGCTCTCAATAATTTCTTATAGTCTAGGTTTTATATCTATTATCTTTCTCTTATTTATCTAGCTATCACATATATTTATCATACTTATGTATTGTGGTTCTATAAATCTATGGTACATTGTTTTGTGTTGTAATTAACTCCAATACAATACAAACATTTATGTTTGAATATGTGAGAGAGGGCTCCTTTACTGTAAATAAACAAAACTATCTTCTAGCCCTGTGTCATTAACTCCACCTCCCTCTGCCTAGAGAATGCTGGGATTAAAAGTGTGCACAACTATGCCTGGAAACATTTTTCAATGTGTGATTCAAAAATCTAACTTCATCCAGATCACAACCAGATGAAATTATATATTCATTATTGAGCAAGATAGGAATCTGGTGTAGAACAGAGGGGAAGGGAAACCACAGTTAGTGATATCTTTCAGGCTTTGAAGCCTTAATTTGAGAGCCTCGTGCTCATTTGGCAAGATGAATAGAATAACAGCAATATGTCTATGAGGGATCCTGTGCGCTTTAAAATTATGCAAAGTTGGTAAAGCACATCCCCAAGCTTAGCTCATAGTAGGCCTTTAGCAAGTAATAGCTGTTGCTTCTTATTCTCTAATTCTTGGTTCTTGTGTAGGAAGATGGACCCTCACCAACATTATGCAATGAACTATGGGTAGAAGTGAAGCTCTGAGGCAGTTCATGCAATTGCTTATAACAAATTGTCCAGAACTTCCCTAGGTCTTGGCAACAGATCAGATACATGTCGTACCTGATATGTAGGATAAGGTCTCAAAGTGAGTACAGCACAGCGTACCTGTGGTGGCCTCTGAACCATAGTCCAGATGCCCTGTGGAATGTGAAACATGAATAATGAACACATCTCTTTTGTTCTAAACTATTATGAAATTGAGACTTGATTGATGAAATTGCCGTGTGATTTAGTCCATCTTGATCTGTACACCTTAAATATTATTAGTATGCTCACAGGAATATGATTCGACTTTAATTATCTGTACTACATCTTTTTCAATTTTTTCTTTTCCCTTCTTCTTCTCTCTCTCTGTACCTCCACTCCCCCCGCCCCCCGCCCCTTCCCGTTGTTCAGCAGGCTCTCACTTAGAAGTCCTGGCTAGCCAGAAACTCGCTATGCTCACCAGCATGGCATCTAATTCTCTGCTTACTGAGTGTTGGATTAAATGCAAGCACCATAACACCTGGCCTACTTACTACTATTTAGGGCACATATGTCTGTTGCTTCCACAGTTTTGTTACCTTTCCCAGATTGCTTCTCTTCCATTTTAAAAGAAAAGGCAATCAATTTGGTTACATCTTTTTGTTCTGAAACATAGTAGAAAAGACTTAATACACATCATCAACTTAACTGACCTGAAGCACCATTTACTACTTTGTTCTCATTTGTCTCAGAATACAGATTTTGATGCTTCCTCTTTCAAAATAATTTTAATTCAATTGATGCTGTATGTAACAAATCTGTGTACAGTTTTGCAGGCTAAAGAGGAAGGAACAATTCTTTAAGTACAGTACTCCAGATGTGGTACAGATCACACAATTGTTCCCACTTCCCAATCATTTCCTTTTCTTTTCCTTTTAACATATATCTGCCTCTGCAAATGTGAGAGAACAATAATCAGTGCGATGTTGGCAGCCATACAGCCAAATGGTAGGAGATGTGCTTGTCTTTTATACTATCTAAGATGGTTAACATTATGAAAGAAATCTTGCATCCTCTACAAATTTCTGCCATGCCATTCTTAGGAACTGCAAAGAAGGCTTTTCTTTTGTCAGATGACTCAGTAGCATGCTTCTGCTCATTCAGATAAACACCGGAATTTTTCCTGCAATATCTTGAGAGATGTGGGATACAGGGCATAAGCTTAAACGTGCCGTGTTTTTCTGTTTTTTAATCTATCTATCTAATCTCTCCAATTTCTTGTCTGTGTTTCACTATCTATTTGGAGCAAATAAGATTGATAGTGGTACCTTGGTTTCCTGTCACTTGGGGCGGGCAAAACAGTGTAAGACACATCACCCAGGCCGAATTAAGGGAGCAGTCTTGTGGCCCAAGCCTTATCAGTAATCTTTGACTTCCGCCAGCTGGAACCGCTGGAGTGTTCACTCCATCTCTTGTTTTCCTCCTCCAGATTCAGAGTAATGAGAATTCCCTCTCGGTAACAGCCTGCGAGTCCAAGACTGAGATTACATCAGTTCATTTAGCTGGGCTTTGCAGGCACTCCTTGGCAAGAATTGATTTCCTTATTTTGGTCCCTTGCTTTTGGATTCGGCCCAAAAGACAAATTCGAGGAAGTGAATTCTGCCCTCACAAGGTCCGTTTCAGATAATTACTGAAAATGTTAGAAGGTGTAAGGTAGTAGGAGGTTGTCTTTCTTTATCTGCATGTGCACTCAGAAAATGTCTATGATATACTAAAATGAAGGGGGGTGAAGGGGGGTGAAGGGGGCCTTTCTTGTTTCCTTTTACATAGTTTTTGAGAGCTAGTGGAAGAAGAGACCTGACAAGAATGAGAAAGTGGCATTTATTGATTTGCCTTTCGAATATTTTTCATGTTTTCTAGAAATATCCCAAAAGGCATGAGTCCTGAAATCATACAATACAAAGTAAATACTATTTATATCTATGTATTAACATATATATCATGTATTTTTAAAAAATCAGTCTTTTCTTCATCAGTCCTGATGTCATTTCAAATAGGTACTTGACAGTTTCCAATACAGCTACATTATATTTGAATTCAACAATTACTTCATAATAATCCTAGATATCTGCACAGTGATATGATTAAAACATTGTTTCTTTAAAAGGCCTTACACTTCAGTTGAGGCTGTGAAATATACACAAAAGTATTACCTGCTGATCACTCCTGTGGTTGTAAGCAACCTGGCGCATTAAGGGAAATTACCCCTGGACTGCTTCTAAGAGAAACAGCAGAAGACGTGGGAAAATAAGGACCACTGTCTGAAAGGGAAACTTTGGCTTTTTGTTAGTTTTACTTATGCTATGCAACATGTATTATAGTTTTTCATAACTCATATGATTCATTATAATTCCATGTAAGTAGAAAAACAGTAAGTAGGGGCTGGAGAGATGGCTCAGGGGTTAAGAACGCTGACTGCTCTTGCAGAGGACCCGGGTTTGATTCCCAGCACACACATGGTGGCTAAGAACCGTCTTTAACTCCAGTTCCAGAGGAATCCGACGCCCTCTTCTCACCTCTGCAGCATTGCACAACACAGGCGCACCAACCTACATGCAGACAGTACACACACAAAAAGAAAGAAAAACAGGCCGGGCGTGGTGGCACATGCCTTTAATCCTAGCACTCGGGAGGCAGAGACAGACAGATCTTTGTGAGTTCAAGGCCACCCTGGTCTATAGAGTGAGTTCCAGGAGAGCTGGGACTACAGGGAGACCCTGTCTCGAAAAGACCAAAAACAAACAAATAAACAAAAACAACAACAAAACAAACAAAACAATAAGTATAGTTTTTTTAATTAATTTTATTTATTTTTGCATGTGTATGAGTGTACTGTCTGCATGTAGGTCTGTGCACCCATGTCGTGCAATGCCGCGGAGGTCAGAAGAGGGTCTCGGATTCCCCTGGAACTGGAGTTCTCCTGGAATTTGAGTTATAGACGGTTCTTAGCCGCCATGTGGGTGCTGGGGATCGAACCCGGGTCCTCTGCAAGAGCAGTTGGTGCTCTTAACCACTAGGTTATCTCTCCAGCCCCATAGTAAGTATAGTTTTAAAGTGGCACAGTGGAGAAAGGCCCTTTTCACACATGGGTGACAACATGAGTTTGATCCCCAGAAGCCATGGTGTAAGGATAGAAATGACTCCCGAACATTGTCCCTGACCTCCAGTGGCATGTAGTGACATGTGCATAATCTGCCTAAACACACATACACAGCAATAATAAAATAAATTAAAATTCATTTTTCATTTATACAAAATAGAAATTTATTTTCTTTTTCTAAAACTACAAACAGGACCCACTTATTTCCTTACTAATGACATTTTGCAGGGGTTTGGATTTAATGATTTTAAAGAAGCCTTTACATAGCCTAAGTGACATATCTAAAATGCAACCTCTATACCCAAGGCTCCAAGGCTCAGAGAAAATCCAGGAAGAAGTAGAAAGAATGTTAAGAGTCTGAAGTACAAGACATCTGCTGAAAGTGAATGCATTCTGACATGATATTGGAAACTACATCAATGAAATATCCATGTATGGTATTCTAATGAGATCTGCATAATGACAAAACTAATTGATATGGCAAAGTAAATGGGAGACTGTCATAAGATCATATGACAAGATGAAGTGCTACAGGAAATCAGTGAATTTCAAGAGGAAATATCAGTTTTCTCCAGGGAGATGGGAAGCTGGAAAGAATGGGAATAATGCTAGGAAAATACTTATGAATGAATTCTCAACAATAATATAAATTTAGAATTAAAAAGAGTGATATTATAGAAGATTAAAATACTTCAAATAAGTATGAGTATGTTAACAAATCTCCAATGGATGGGCACACACTGAAGGATATTTTGAATCTATATGTAATAGACCACATGAAATTGGATCACGGGTATTAAGGAGAAAGTACAGAGGTGAGGGGATCTAATTAGAATCAAAATATATCACATGAAATTCTCAGAAATGAAATCAAAAAGGAAAAAAATTAAAAGTACTTTAAAGAGTATACATCACAAAGATTTAAATACATTTGTATGTCATTTTATGACAAGAATGAGCTTTGAGAATTACATTGCTCAAGACTTTTGTTATATGAATGTCATAGAGAATATTTCCCAAGTAGAGATGGTATAGATTGCATATAGTGTATATAGTGTATATAGTGTATATAGGGGTATATAGTGTAGCTGACTACTCATAGAGCACAATACTGTATAGTATGATACTATACTCTGGGATATGATACTGTAGGGAGCTGTGATACAATGGTAACAATTGTTTATTACCATAATATGATATTGTAAAAATTCAGCATAAAAGAATTTTAAAGTGGTGTAAATGTACAGAATATTTTCCATGAGTAGAAAACCTAGGACATAGCTTGGGGAAAATGACTAGATGTGAATTTGAATGCTAGGTCATCATTGCTTATCACTACGGGCTTTAGAAATAATGTGCATTGAGAATACACTATATATACATATATTTTGTACTCTAATAAATTTAACATTTTCTTACTATAAATTTCTTTATATAACCTTTTATAATTTTTATTAAGTTTTGATTCTTTTTTAATAACTCTGCTCTTAAAGTTCAGGTACATTGTTCTTTTTTACAAAATAGTTTTTTTCTTTATATTCTGATTTTATATGGTTGTATTTATTTTTTAGTAAAATTCGTCTTTATTTATTAAGACTCCTGTTAAAAACTAAGTTGAGGGGACTGGATAAATGGATCAGCAGTTGAGCACTGGCTGCTCTTTAAAGGACAAGGTTTGAGTTCCCACCACCTACATGGTTTCTAACAAGCTCTACTTCCAGTTCTAGGGGCATTTGTAGACACATGCTACAATTATAGACATGCGTGCAAAATATTCAAACACATAAAATAAATAAATAGATATTCAGTAGATGACTGTTAAGTCCATTTGGTGTACCATATTGTTCAGTTCAGATGTCTCTCTGTTTAGTCTTTGTACATTTGATCTGTCCAATGGGCTCAATGGGGTATTGAAGTCTCCCACTATTAGTGTGGTGGGATTAATCTGTGCTTTGAAATCCTGCAGAATTGTTCTTGTGAAGTTTGATGCACCAGAGTTTGGTGCTTATATATTTATGATTGTGAAATCTTGATTAATTGTTCCTTTGATAAGGATGTAGTGACCTTCTTCAACTCTCCTGATTAGTTTTAATTTGAAGTCTATTTTGTCTGATATTAGAATAGCAACTCATCATTGCCTTTGATCCCATTTGCTTGAAATATTTTTTTTCCTATCCTTTCACCTTAAGATGGTACCTGTCTTTGAAAGTGAGGTGGGTTTCTTGCCAACAACAAAAATATGGATTGAACTTCTTAATCCATTCTTCCAGTTTGTGTCTCCTGAATGGGGAGTTCAGACCATTGATATTTAAGATTAATACTGAGCAATGTACATTCCTTCACTTTAATTTACTTTCTGTTTGCATTTTTGGTCTAAGTTTGTATTTCCACAATTATACCTTCATTATTTACTTTCTTTTGCTGCTTGGTAACAGTTGTTCCTTTCCTCTGTCTGTTGAATTGCTTTGAGTATTTTCTGATGGGTTGGATTTCTGGACATGTATTCTTTAATCTTGTTAATGTCATGAAAGATCATTCTTTCTCCTTCAACTATAACTGACATTTTTGTGGTAACCTAGGTTGGCATTTATAGTCACTTAGAACTGGGAATACTTTGGCCCAAGCTCTTCTGGGTTTTGTCATTTGCATTGAGAAGTCAGCTGTAATTCTGATGGATTTCCCTTTATATGTAACTTGTTGTTTTTCTCTTGTGGCTTTCAGTATTTTTATCTTTGTTTTGAGCATCTAGCATTTTTACTATGGTATGGTGTACAGAATTTCTTTTCTGGTCTTGTCTAGTTGGTGTTCTAGTATTTGTATATTCTTCTTGTATTTGTATCAGGAACCTGGCAAGGCTCCCCCCCCATCCCCACTGCTTGAAATGCTCGCTAGAGCAATAAGACAAGACAAGAAAATTAAAGGAGTACTAATTGGAAAAGAGGAGGTCAAACGATCCCTTTTTGGAGGTGACATGATAGTTTCCTAAAGGGACACCAAAAACTCCATCAGAAAACACATAGGAAACAATAGTTTCAGTAATGTGGTGGGATACAAAATTAACCTAGAAAAATCAGTAGTCTTTCTTTATGGCAATAACATGCAATTGGAGAAGGAACAAAAGACCTTCCCATTTACAATAGCCTCAAAAAATAAAATATCTAGGAACAAATAATTAGGGAAATGCAGATTAAAAACCACTTTAAGTTTTCATCTTACTCCACTAAGAGTGGCTTTGATCAAGTAAACAAAGGATACCAAATGCTAGAGAGATTATGGGAAAGGGGAACACTAATTCACTGCTGATTATGGGAAGTCAAACTCATTCAACCCTGTGGAAAGCAGTGTGGAGAATTCTTAAAATACTCAAAATGAACCTACCACCTGACCCATTCATACAACTCCTGGGTATATACCCATAAGACTCATCCTATCACAGAGATACATATACATCTATGTTTATCACAGCTCTCTTCACAATAGGGAAGAGCTGGAAGCAACCCAAGTGTCCCTCAACTGACTAATGGATAAAGAAAATGTGGTATATCTACACAATGGAGTACTATTCAGTGGTAAAGAAAGATGACATCATGAACTTTGCAGGTAAATAGATGGAACTAGAAGCCATTATGCTAAGTGAAGTAACACAGTCCTAGAAAAAAAAATGACATTTGGTGTCCCTCATTTGTGGATCCTAGAACCAATCTATATTTATAGGGCAAACTGAACTAATTTTCTTTATTTTTAGTAAATATAATACCTGATGTGACTCATCAACTTGCTATGCAATTTAATAATGTAAAGCAATATTTTTTTCTTTACCTGCATATAAATCTGTCAAAATGTGAAACCCTAAACATGTTTTAGAATTAACTGATAGTTTATTTTCAGATGTCATAAGTTTGGTATATATGTGGCATATATATATATATGCATATTTTGGAATGATACAAATCAGAAGGAACTACAATAAGAAAAAAGACTGTGTCAAAGAACTGACTGAAACAGTAAACTTCTGCATTGAAAAATTTAAAAAAAAGACTGAGACAAAAACAAAAGACCTATATGGCATAATACATGAGCTCTGGCTGGGTGGGGGACAAGGAAGAGGAAATGGGTCGGAATTTGATTAATAAATATTGTATGAAATTCGCAAAACCTCAGTAAAAAAGTTAAATCTCCAAAATATGCCTATGCATATATCACACATTTACCAAAATTATGATGTCTGAAAATAAACTTTAATTACAAAATATGTTTAGGACTTTCCATTTTAATTTTATCTTACTCTAAAATATCCATACATACCCTCCATGCATATACCAAAAGTACAAAGTCTGAAAATAAGTGGTAGGTTAATTAACAATAAACTTCTGCTTCAAACAATAAACTTCTGCATAGAAAAACTTTATAAAAGACTGAAAAAAAAGATGCAAGATTTGTATGACAGATTGCATGAATTCTGATGGTGGGGGGGCATGGAAAGGGATGAGTGTAAATTGGCAATGATGTATAAAATGCACAAACCTTCCATCAAAATATTTTAGAAAGTTAAATCTTTGGGCTGAGGCTAAGAACTGCAAAAAAGTTAAATCTTAAATAAGAACAAAAGAAATTTTAAAAGCAAAAATCCCACCATATATATTTTCCTAGGCCTATACAGTAGTACTGCTGTTACTGTCAAAGTCTCCTTCTTCTACATCACGTTCTCTTTGAAGGTCTTCAGGTTAGTGAGACTCCTAGAGCTTCCACCCAAGAGACAATAATGCCTTCTTTTCAGGGGCCGCCTTCCTTTGGTGCTTACAATGAATTTCATTTTTCTGTAAGTAAAAAGAATAGTCAACAGAACAATTAAATGTGTATTATTCAGTAGCATATTCATTTATTATCAATTCTTGTGTTCTGTACCTAACTATGTGTACCAAAGATCTATACAACTGGCAGCATAGGTTTGTTTTCAAAAGCATTACTTTAAGCCAGGAGTAATATGTTGTACTCTGCTACTAGGGTGGCTGTGATGTAACTAGATGACAAGACATTTTTAGGTCCATTACACTCTTCTTGGACCATAGACATGTAAACGATGGCTTCTTGACAAAAAGATGACAGGATGTGTGATGCATAACTGTCTCATTCATGGGAATTTATGCAGAGACAGGGAATCAGGAATGGATGGAGTACAACTATGTTTTTTTTTTTTTTTTCTTTTTGACAATCTATTTGGCATTGCAACTGTAAATGTTGCTGTCAGGTTGATTTGTTGATGCTAATTTGGGGAGAGAGGAGGATGCAGAAGCTAAATAACTTATTTGAATGATATCATATTTCTATTACATTGTGATAATTGCCAGAATTGTGGTGCTGGCAGCAAGAATAAAAATGAAGGAATTGATGAAACTCATTTCAAAAGAAAGCAGAAACAACACCCAGATCTTAGAAAATGATTACACATAATATACACATGATAAAAAGGAGTCAAATGAGGATTATTTATGAAGTGTCATGACAGAAAGAGAAACAAACAAATAGATTAATACAATATCTTCTGCTGCTGGTTGCAAAGGCTTTATAATTGAAATTTAGCTCTCCAAGTTGTGAGATTCAGGGAAAATCATATTATTTTCAAGGCATTTGTTTCCCTCTAAGTAAAATGGGAGTAATAATGCATAAAACATGGGGCTACTGCAGAAATTACATAGACTAAGGCAGGAGAAAGAGTCACGATGAATTGTGTTTTTGTTTTTTTTTTCTCCTATGTAGTGCCACATGGGGCGTAGTCACACTGTGGAGATGACCTCATGAAATCCTTCCAACAATCTGCTGAGATGTTTGTTTCCCTTTGCGACTTATAATAGAGAAGGTCAAGTGCAGTAAGCAAACAGTCCAGGGTCAGACAGATAATGAATAGTATAACTGCAGTTTATATCCGAGTTTCTGACCTCAGAGGCACACTCCCTCCTACACAGCTCTCAATAAGTGGCATTTGTCTTCTTTACAACCACTGATTGTGAGGCTAGTTGAACACAGAATAAAAGTACTGGGTTGTCATCCCCATGTAAAAGCAAAGCAAAACAAAACAACTGTGCAATGGTATTCATAGATAGACACAAATTGTAAGTGATTTAAATGCTCTGAAAACAGTAAACTTCTGAGAAGCAAATAGTTTAGTGGTAATTCCTATAAAATTAAAAAAAAATTATAAGATCCTCAGTACAAGAATACAATCCAAAATATTATCCTCTATAATTTGATTAGGTAGATTTATTTGTGCCTAGATATGACATATATGCCATCATGTTCTTGGATTGTTTTTTTTAAGCATTTTTTAAATTAAGTTCATGCAATTTGGTCTTGATGGTATTATAAAATTAAAATTTTTAATTTTTAAAAAATTTTTGAATTTTTAAATGAGATTTTAAAATGTATTTTTATTGTTATTAAATTTTCCCATAAATCATACATCATTTTTCAATCGAATTTAGAATCACTTCCCTTTCCATGCCCCCCACCCCACATGAGAGCATCTTGGATTGTTTTTTAAAGTAGCCTCATGATTATTTTAAATGATGTCTTCTAAATTGCCAGACCTGAATCTTTCATCAACAATCACCCTCCATAACATATTACACTCTACATTTTGCATTATACTTCCTTATTCCAGAATTTGAAAGCTAATTTTAATTTTGCAATTTTTAAAAGTCATCCATACAGTACTAAGATATATCAGGCAGTTGATAGCAATTGCATGAGTGAGGGAGGTTCTGATAGCATGGTGATCAGACACCGGTGCAACCACTCTTAGGTTTTATACGAAAACAGAGAAGAACAAACTAAAGGGCAGAGTATTGGTGGAGATTTTGGTTCAGAATGCTTGAATGCTCGAAATGAGTGCTCAGACGTTTTGGAGAATAGTCATGTAAGAAGAGGAAGGAGATGCACAGCAAGATAATATATGGTATTTTTGTTTTCCACTCATTAATGATGTGGTGTTAGTCAAGTACCCACTGAACGATTTTTACTCAAGAAATTCTGTACAATTTCTTAATAACCTAGGCATGGTAGCTCACACATTTAATCCTAGCACTCAGAGGAAGATGCAGGTGGATCCCTGTGATTTCGAGGCCAACCTGATCTACTAAAGGGAGACCCTGTCTCAGAAAGAAAAAAAAAAAAAAAAGTATATATATATATATATATATATATATATATATATATTATATAATTAGAACTATAACGGTATTAAACAACACCAAGTGTGTTTCAATGTGTTTGTCATCAACAGAATCCCTAACATACATTTGCTGGTTCACTTTATCTGTTTAATTTTTAAGATGCATCTTTGCTAGTGTATCCATGATGCCTTCTTTTCTAGAATCTCTTTCCAAAGATCAGATAATGCATAGAAAGCTATTATTACAATTATAATGTATTGTTGGAGAATTACAATTGAGTGCTCCATACCACCTCTACCTGACATTTGTCATAAGAATGCTATTATGTCATTTTCCATTACAAGGCTTTCAAAGCATGAAAATCTCTGAGCTCTCATTTACAATGATATTTCTATGAGGGGAATATGTATAGTTCAATTACAGTTCCTGGTTTATTGGCAACAGTGTCCTAGACTAGACCGTGGCCCTGACTGGGCAATGTAGTGAAAAATGAGAATCATTCTTAGTACAATGGAAACTTCAAATGAAATTGGGTGTATATCCACAGCTGGGAGTTTCATGCTTGGCACAAGGGACCATAAGGTCAGTAGAGTAAGATAAGGAGAGTTCAGTCATACCCTGCAGTGAAGCTATGATTCTACTTTTTAGCTCCTGCTTAAATGGCTAG
The DNA here is from genome assembly GCA_009823505.1 of Rhizomys pruinosus. Classification (NCBI taxonomy): domain Eukaryota; kingdom Metazoa; phylum Chordata; class Mammalia; order Rodentia; family Spalacidae; genus Rhizomys; species Rhizomys pruinosus. The sequence continues at coordinate 1,880,249 of VZQC01012550.1, forward strand.
AACATATTCTTGTATTATGTGTAGCCATTATGTGTGTTTGCTTGTACATACCTGTAGATACAAAGAAGTGAACAAATAATCTTAATTTATTATACACTGAGAAGTAGAAGTTCTGAAGTGATAAAAATACCTTTATAGAGAAACCACAGTTTGCGGATTAGCATGCCATCCAAGCATCTGTGTCTATGCTCACAGCTTAGCTTGACATAATAAGTGGTACTGCTTATAAATGCCTGTACATCCAATGCTTGTCTTTGTTAATATGACTAAAAAGGGTAAACATGGAAACCTGTCATCCATGAAAGGAAACACCTGAACAGACTGGAGTCCAAAATGACAACTCCAAAGAAATTAGACTGTTTTCTTCTCACCCACTTGTGCCCCTTTCCCAAAGCCCAGGGAACAAACTGCGGAAGAGGAGGCGTGGTAGATTGTAAGGGCTGTGGAGAGATAGGGGTGAATCATGAGACTACAGGAATATAGTCTGGACTCCTGATTGATCAACATGTCTGTGCATACAAGCTTCTCCAACTGGTCTATGGGAACCTTGGGTTGTTCAAAATTTGGACATAGATACTTGCAAAATGCACCAATTACCTGATTGTATGACATAATGAGTGACGTCAATGCTATCTGCAAACAACTGTGTCATTGTATTGTAGAATCCCTTAAAAATAAATTAATTAATTAAAAAAGAAAGAAAAAAACTGAGAAAAAAAAACATCTGTTCAAATAGTAAATCTTTTACAGTATTTGTATTCATTCTTTGGAAATTTCGCACAATGTATTTTGATCATATTCTTCCCTCTCTCAATTCCCAGACCCACCTCCCTACTCACCCAACTTCATGTTTCTACCTTCCCCCACATGGAATCCAGTATGTGCTGTCCAAATACTGCAGTGTAGAATCTGCTTTTGGTTGTGATCTACCACTGGCCACACCTTTAGGAAAGCTGACTCTTCTTTCCCAGGTGCTATCAAATGTCAGTAACTTTTCTGCTAAGGTAGAGATTTATGACCACTTACAACTTCCAGGATGGAATTTTGTCCGGCTTAAACTTGACCAGAATAAAACTTTTACAGTGCTGTAATAAAAATACATATCTGATACTGTAAAAATAAAAGATTTTGGCATTATAGTTACACATGAATTTAAAAGCCATTTTGACACATTTCTATTTAAATTTGATACTGAAAATACATAAGAAAAATTAACTTTGGGATTTTTATTTACATATTTGCCATTACAGTGTTTTGGGAAAAATATCTGACTGATAGAATACATCAAAAACGGAATTGTAGGCAAGAGAGAATAGCAGAAAAAAGACCACTAAAGTTTATTATTTGGTACCATGGACACAGATAGTTACTGGCCATAATAACAATTATATTAATTACTCTAAGACCTAATGTAGGACATCCTTAATTATCTGTAAATCATTGTCTTTACAGGAATGACAAGAACATTTAAGGATAATTCAATAATGTATTAATAGTCACACTGATAGTCATTTGCAGAAAGATTATTCTTACCTATATCTCTGAGTTAAATGTCTGTTGGTATGACTTAATATACTTAGTTTTGTGCTTTGTTATCTGCTTCATATCTATATCTACATCTAATCTATTGGTATCTATCTATATCTATATCTACATCTATATCTAATCTATCTATATTTATCTCTATCTATATCTATATCTACATCTACATCTACTTCTATATCTATCTGGTTTACATACTACTAATAAGGATTCTACTGGAGAGGTAGGGTATGGTTGTCATACCAGCACTTGGGAGGTAAAAGCAGAAGGATTAGGAGGTTTAAGTCCTGGTTCCACTAATAGGGAGTTTGCAGTTAACACTCATCTACATTCCTAAAAAACAAAACCAAAAACAAAAACAAAAACAAAGAATAAGCCTAGTTTAATCCTGAGAATAAATGAAAATTCTTCAAATATAGAGAATAGCCACGTGGCAACACTACTTTAACTACATTTCATCTTTGGATGACCAATCATGGATCTATGACCTGTAACATGAAGAATATGAACATTTTCATTATTTTTAAGAATTGTCATGCTGAGAATTTCATTTCTCAGTCATTTCCCTGGATCAGTTCAAAATGGACATGCATATAAAAAAGCTAATTTTAAATCTAACCAAAAGAGGTTGATTAGAAAAACAACTGTGCTTCCCCCTGGATTTCCCACTTATTTTATCAAGCATTCACTAAATGCATGGTGAGTTCATGTTAGTTAGATAGGTACACTGCCAGATTCTGCCCTGATCCTTACAGAGCAGGAAGAGTTCCCCAATGTTTACAAAGGCAGTTCTTCAGAGAGGTAATATGAAAAAGAGAACTGTGTATACAGAGTCCTAGCATAATTTCTCAAAAAATATCCACCAAACGTAAAGGGGGATATTTCCCACTAATGACTTGGCAATTTTTGCCATGTGATTATATAGTAGCCTGAACTGTAATATTTTTGTTGTTATTATTGTGGAGTGGAGAATGGCACAAAGACTCCCTATTGCCCCATCTGAGCTCTAACTTATGTGGATTAAGCTGGCCTATATCTCATAGAGATCTACCTGCCTCTGCCTCCTGAGTGCTCAGAGTAAAAGCATATGCCACTACATCTGTTCTTTAGTTGTTTTTTTTTTTTTGTTGTTGTTGTTGTTATTTTTGAGGCAGGGTCTCCCTTTTAGTACCAGCTGTCCTGGAGCTCACTGGCCTTGAACTCACAGAGATGCACCCACCTCTACCTCCCGAGTGCTGGGATTAAAGGCTCGAACCACCACACCCTTCTATCTTCTTAACTATATATTTTAATACTTAGCATTGATTTCAAAGCTTCATCTTTGCTGGTTAGTTTTTATCATACCAGGTGGTACTATCCATTTAGAAAACAATTGGCAAATGACCCTTGTGTACTTTGTATTGACTGTGCCATTTAATGAAACATGTTAATGTTTTTGCAATGTTCCATTTTACAACCGAAAAAGTAACACAATTCAATGTGCTATGATGGTTGTACTATGTGGTACTTATGTGTTCAAAACAACTGTAATTTTAAATCATTATTGTTTTGGGTTTTATTCTCTCAAAACATTGTGAAGCATATTTAAGCTTGCAGACCCTCAGATTTCTTATATGTAGAGAGAGAATAAGAAAAACCATATAAATATGTGCCATCTGTTATTATAATAATATATGGTTTCTTTTGAGGAGTGACATTGAATTACTTTCAATAAATGTTTGATAATAGTACTGTTAGAGTTTCTATTCTATAAGCTCTACCTCTTCAAATAGAAAAAAGCTTCCATAAAGAATATTGATGATAACAGCGAATGTCAGGTGGCCAGAGATTGTCATATATTGCCTATTCACAGTTTTGATTATTTATAATTTACCATGCTACTGGGATGAAAGTATAGATTAATGTACATGCTCTATTGTAGGTGCAAAATCAACTTCAAATCCTCTTCTTGAGCTGCTGTCAATCAGTCAGTTTCACAGTGCCCATTGAGTTCCATTCAGCAACTAATCAGTACTAAGCTAAGAGAAATGTGTTTTGAATAAAGATGTCAATCTAGAGAACACATATCAGAGCTGCTGGTGTATCTAGGCTAAGCTTCTGGGATTCCTAACCTCTAAAGCACTTCAGAATAATTATCTCATGGCTGGATACTCAATAGTATTTAAATATATTAACATTTAACAAAAAAATAAAATCATGAAAATCCCATTTGTAATGATTTGTTTTTAAATTAATTTTATATATTGGAATAAACCTGAGCATATATGAAATATATCATTGTAAAATATTTGCAGAATAAAGAGCTGTACATTTCTACACATACATTTAAAATATTTTATTGGATTTTTGTCCATTTCATATAATTGATCTTAATAATATTTAGGACCCCTATTGGAATGTCCCCTTTGCACCCCCAACCTGATAGCACTTAATGTATATATATCTGATCTATAATATATATATATATTATATATATTTAATATGTATATAATAAGTGTTATCTATATACATGTTATATATGCACTTTTTTTTTTTTTTGATCTTTTTGAGGCAGGGTCTCCCTGTAGCCCCAGCTGTTCTGGAACTCACTCTGTAGACCAGGCTGGCCTTGAACTCACAAAGATCTGCCTGCCTCTGCCTCCCAAGTGCTAGGATTAAAGGCGTGAGCCACCATGCCTGGCTATATGCACTTAATATATTTTTACGATATACATCATGTGCTATCTGGTCAAGCATTGTTACCCAGACATCCCTCAATGCAAATTCATCTACTGGAATTTAGTGAGACTACCTAAGAATCATTACATTAAAGAAGATCTGTTCTCCCTCACTGCACAGTAATCAGTTGCCTTGGCTAGGTTTGTGGCCTACTGCACATTTACCCCATTTTATGCTGGGTTTTTGTTTGATTGACTCTGCATGGGTCTTGTGCATGCTGTCACCATTTTTGCAAGTTCTCATCAGTATGTTCCCAGGGGCCTGAAAGCCTCTGTTTCCTAATGTTTCTGCACCAACATTGACTTTTACATTTTTTCTGATCGCTCTTCTGCAATTATCCTGAACTATGTAGGGTGAGGTTTAATAAGGAGTCCTATCTAGGCACATACATTCTGAAGTCTATTATTCTTTAAAACTTGGCCATGTGTAATGGAGAAGAAACTCAAGAGAAAATGGATGACAAAAGATAGGAAATACCAAGAGGAGAATAGGGCTATTTAAACTGGTGAGGAAGGAGGTGGATTAGATAAGGAGAAAGAGAGGAAAGATAAATATAGCTTAGTTGGTATAAAAAAGCCAGAGGGGAATGCATCAACTCTAGCTCCAGCCCTGAACAATCAATACACATACAATACCTGAACATGAGTGCATGACTCTACCCGAAGGCTATATAACAAGGAACATGGTACCAAACCAGGAGAAACCCAATATGTTAAATTTATTAAATAACATATTAAACATCCATGTCTTCTAAAATGGCACTCAAATGGTAAGATTCCATCTTAGCAAATATGCATATTTTAACATGTTAAATGCATGTTCCATGCTAAAATATTCTACTAATATAATTATAGTTATTACATTGTCTATATTGAGAAAATTTTTCCTTAGCATATGACCTAATATTTTCAGGAAGGTCTAGGATGCATAATTCCTTTTGAATCTAGCTAATATTCTAGGCATGAGTACTGTGATTGTAAAAATAGCAGATGATCCCAACACTTGGGAGAGGCAGCTGGATCTCTACAAGTTAAAGGCCGGCCTGGTCTCCATAGTGAGTTCCAGGACAGCAGGAGCTATCGGAAGACCATGACTCAAAAAAAAAAAAAAAAAAAAAAAAAAAGACGAAAAAAAAAAATAGCAGATGAATGTGGAATGGTTGACTACTAGCTGTGTTCACACTTCCTGTTATCTTAATATCTTACTATATGTTCCAGAAGTTTTAAGAAGTTATTTATTAAACAAAACCATTTTGAGTTATTTTGATTCATGCGTCCTAGAGCACCTTTTACTCCCATATTTAATATTTTGACAAATGTAGTAGTACAATATTAAAATCCTCTAATAAAAAGAATAAGTACAAGTAAGTATAATATCCTTAAAGATGAGAAAGTAGGCATTATTAAAACAGTTCAGTATCTAAGTCAGAGTTATGTTACTGTAACAAAATACCTAAACCAATCAATGTAAAGTGAAGAAAAATTATCTGGCTCAGTTTCAGAGCACTCTATCCATAGTTGGTTGTTTGCCTTGGTTTGTGGCCTGTGGTGAGACAGTGCATTAAGTCTGCAATACAAAGCATCGATATGGAAAGGTAAATAGGAGGGAATCACTGCCCAGGAAGCCTTCAGAGTCTCATGATTCCCTTTGAGAACTTAAGTATAAGGAACTCAGACTTCCCACTAATTCCCTTATTTTTATGTCTCTCACTTCCAAATAGCACTAAGATGGGCCTTCCAGAACCACATTAGAGTGGAGAATTGCAAGTAGAATAAAATGGAATCCACCAGCAACACGAGGTCCTAAATGGACAAACCTAACAGAGAGCTCCTTGATAGTGCTCTTGATAAGAATTCAGCCCATCAGATGATTTTAAGAAAGTGCGGTTCTCCAGAGTTCTCATTAAGAAAACTATGACATTCTGTAGCTGCCTAAGCAAATGTATTCATCCAGTTATCATTTCAAAAGCTATGTGTTTCTGAGCATCTACTGAATATAATAGCGAGTACTGGAAAAGATGACAGTCATCAGTACTCCTGATAAAAAAATGGACTTTTTTCTGGTGAGTTTGGTACAGTTCTATTTACTTTTTTTTTTTTTTTTTTTTTTTT